>ML675614.1:38960864-39542929 GCA_007922155.1 Mesoclemmys tuberculata
GGCACCTAACTCCCATTTGTACCTAAATCCTTTAAAAATCTGGCTCTTAAGCAGTTAGGAGCCTAAGTCTAATGGGCCCAGTGCTTAAGGACCAGCTTTTTAAAAAAATATTTAGACGCCATGGAAACCAATGAGACTTAAGTGTCTAAATACCTTAAAAATCTGACCCTAAGTCACTTTTTAAAATGGGACTGAAATGCTTTTGAAAAATTTATCTATGTTGAATATTACTTGCTTTTCTTACATTTTAGCCCCATCTCTCTTCTTCTCATTGTCTATTTAGACTGCAAGACCCTTGGAGCAGGTACGTTGTCTCCTTTTCTGCTTGCTTAGAATCCAGTACATGTTGGGTGCTTTGTAAATAATAGAATTGTTATTAATAATAATGAATAATAGAGAAATTATTTACACATACACTGGACCTTAAGTGCAGCGATCTCTGCGGTGGCAAGCAGCAGCCATTTTATGACAGCAATACTACCCACCAGATTTTTAAGAAGGGAAGAGGGAAGGGAAGTCATTCTTGACTCTGACTGAAATAACAGGGAATTTTACGTAGGTGAAATGCAATTTCCAAGTTGGTATTTGGCCAGGTTAGCACACAGTTACTAACATTTCAACCATGTTCCCTGGGAAAATTCTAAAAATCAGCTGGGCACCTGCGGGTCTTTGTCCCGAAAGTTAAAGGAGGGTGGCGTGTGCCTTCAGGTGAATTTTATTATCATGGCCTCAAAAACCGAGGTTCAGAAATGTAACCAGAAATTTGTGTGTTATCCAAACCTATGGCTATGCAACAATACTACATGCCCAAACAACCTGTCTTTACCTGTAGTTGTCTATTTGGTGGTAAGGCAAGTGGCCTGCTATTCCCTCTCCAGTACCTTTGGGGTTCTCAACATCTTCAGGGCTGTACAGGTTAACAGTAAGGCATTACATCTTGCCTTTGGTGCTCTATGTTCCTCCCTGCAATCACAGAGACCATAGCACTGGGAAGAGCAGCTAAAGAATTGATGAGGGAGTCTGCCTTAACCCATAAGCCTGCTGCTTTCTGTACAGCAGTCCTTACTCACAGAAGGCCACAAGCTTTCCTTTTTTTTTTCTTCCAGGCCAGCTGTCTAGGGCTGCGAATACATGAGACTATGTTCCAATAGTCAAGGCAGATAAGCCTAATACAGGACTGCTGGGAAGTATGCAATATACCCTCTCGCAAAAAGAATCATGGAATCTTCTAATGGCCACGAGCAGTTAGGATCTTTATTAGTTTATTTCGTGTTTACATTTTGCCAATTATTCTATTTGGAGAACCTCCTGACCTCAGCATACAAGCCAAATAACCAGTCTCTTCTTCCCAGGCTGTGCTTGACAACCACTATGGCACCCAAGGATGGCAGTTGCCCCCGCAGCTGTTGACTCCCCTCCAGCACTGCAAACAGGGACAGCCATATACTCACATTGGTTCCAACCCTGGTCCTTCTCCAGTCCTCCCTACTACTCCTGAGCAGAAGGACTACAGTTGTGCTTAGAAGATATGTTCCCTCCAGAATACCTCTGCCTCCACAGCATAAATATACTTTGTTCCATGGCAGTCATGTCCCTTTACAAAGACAGAGAGGGAGTGGGGGCAAGATTTACTCCTATGTACATATAAAAAAATCAACATTTCCATTTTGCTATGGTAACTAGAGAGTGAAACCACCCTGGGATGATTTTTAGATCTAGCATTAATCGAGATTTTACCATCCCTTTGGATACCCTCCTCCAGCAGAAACAAAATAGGAGGACAATGGGGATAAATAGGATATGGTAACTACTGGTTTGGAAATAATAAGAACCGACCTAAATCTCTGTCCCAGGAGGAACACTTTGTGGACTCAAAAACACTCAGGGAACTATTTTCTGTTTCCTAGTATTTTTCATTTTCATTTGCCTCTAGACTTCTGAGTAGGACCGGAAATGAAAATACCATGAGAAGAGCTAAAAATACCACCAGAGCAGCTGTTTTTGAAGCAGGAGGTGCAAAAAGCGTCATGGGAATACATAGAGGCTGTCCTCACAAAATTCCAGTTTAGCTTTGCAGACACTAAAAATGTGGGATGCGGTGTGGATTTAGCCATTTCAACAATCTGGGTGACATAAGATCAGAGGAACTGCAATACCTAAACAGGCTAATGGCCCACAGCATTTGGTATCTAATCTCTGTTCTGAGAAAGCCCCATAATGCAACTAAATGTGCAATACTTTATCACCAGGAGACATTTCTTCCTGATCCCATCTGACGATTAGTTTATGTCTGGAGGCAGAATGCCAACCCCTTATTATTGTTATCCTTGTGCAGGTACTGCTATAACACAGATTTTACTATTCAGAGTAAAATATACTCTTTACTAACGACATGGAAAGAGAGTGTAAGTAATAAAAATGAAGCAACTACTAGTTATAATAGGGCCTGATCCTGTAAGAATTTACACACAATTAACTTTGCTCACACAAGCAGTCCTCATTGCTTGCATGAGCAAAGTTATTCACGTGTCTACATGTTTGCGGGCTTGAGCCCTAAATCCATAGAATTAATGGTGGAAATATATAAAATATATCATTTATGAACAAGTGAATTAGGATTCCGCTCCAAAGTAAGAAAGGATCATCACTCAGGCAAGCTCTCTCTCCAGCAACTGTTCCTGACTGATAGATTTGTAAAAGGCTGACTTTGTGATTAGTCCTGAGGTATGAATGCTTCAAAATGTAAGAATAAAAAAAATGAGAAAAGACTTTCTGAAAATGAAATGCAATACTCAATTCAATTAAAAGAAAATGCTATGATCTGGACTCATACCAAGACTTTGGGATGTTATTTATTCCATGCCAAGTTTAGTAGATGTTTTCCAAACTGCCAGTTTACTTGAGTTTTATGGAAAAATTGACCTTTTCACCCAGAACAGAAGCAGCTAATTTCATTAAAGTTGTTTAGAGATTTTCTCAGAATGCCTCCATGCCAATTCTAGTATTTCATTCCTCTATTTTCATCTATATTCTGCTTGCATGGAGGCTGCCTCACAGAGCTATACCTATGGTGTGATGTTTCCTGTTCTTACTTTACCTATCACCAATGAATTTCATTATTCAGACAGAGAGAACATTGTGGAGACTCGAGAAGTAACTGCCATCCATTCGATGTACTCTTTTTCCCTAAAGGCCTGCTGGTGTAAGCCCCTGGGTCAAGTAATTTGCACTGTTAACATCCAGGAAGAGCCTGAATCAACTAGCCTGACAGGAGACGAGCCCAGCCTGTCAATTCATATGGCAGCTTGAGCTCATCATCTGTATTTACATAGTCCCTCAATCAAACTCCTGTGTACAGTAAAGAATGTTTATTACCCCTACTTTGGGTCTGATATGGCTTTAGTTTGCTCTCTTTACAGTAGAAGAAGCCAAAGATCCATGCTTGATAGCTATTTCCCCCCTTAATTCTTTCTTTTACGAAGGAGGGAGTAGCTATTACTTGCCAAACCAGCACATGTTCACAGAGAGAGTGCGGTCAAGTGGTCAGGAGCCGAGCTGATGTTAATTAGCAATGAAATGAGGAATGAACCAGCATTAGCCCTGAGACTAATCAATGGGAAAATCACTCCAAGCAGGCAGCTTAATGAAGTACTATACAGCTGTTTATTTTTAGTCTGTTTTAGCCTGACAACAAAATCCCTATTAATTAAAGAAAAAAAATCTGTCTAAAATGTATTTCCTTATAAAGCCTTGATATAGCTCTGCTTTGTTGGCTTTTTAAATTGCCTTTGTCTATATCTTTCTCTGGCAATTAAAGGCTTGACTAGAAAAATTAAGACAAGTCAAAGACGCTTGTACCTATTATTGGCACATGCTTGTCATTAGTAACAATCCACCACCTTGTGGAGGGCCCATTCAAAGTCCTCCTAACTGCGTGACCCTGTGCCCTTCCAGTGTGGCCAAGATCAGATCTAGGTAGACTTACATCAAGGGTGGTGGGCTAGGGAAGAGGCTAGAGAGGAAGAATGATTAATGCATTACCATAAGACTTGAGTGACCTGGGCTCAGTTCCTGACACAGGCATCCTTTCTGAGCCCGAGCAAGTCACTTAGACCCAGATCCTCAAAGGTATTTAGGACTCTAAGTCCCATTTACTTCAGTTTGAGGATTAGGTCTTGGCCTCTTTGTGCCCAGATAGGGAAAATGGAGATAACTGTACTTCCTACTCCCAGTCTTTCTTTAGTGATTTTCTTATCTGTTGCATATACATACATTTTAATAAGCATTGTACAGTGATCCTTTAGGATAATATTGATAGCTTGTCTGCAGCAAGAGCAGAACAAATTACAAGAAACTTTCTTAAACCAACAAAATAAGAAGTCCTGAAATCGCTATCGTAAATAATGACAGGGACATTTTCTAAGTCAAGTTCACCTCCTGAAGATGTAAATGTATTCATTAGATGTGGACTGACAAGCCTTCATTAAAATATACTGTGTGTGCAAAATAGGAACCAAAAAATGAAGAAACCCACGTACGGTTAATACCTTTTGTACTGAAAAGAGCTAAATAGGAGACAGTGGCTTATACACAACACATTCAATAAAGGGGAGCATATGTAATATTAAAATGTGCATACCATACGATATTTACAGGGATATGTATTGTCATGAGATGTAACACAAGTAAACTTAACACTACATCTAATATGGGTAATCATATCTGCAGACACACAAGCCAAGGTTTTCAAACCCAGGTATACATTTGCATGTCTAAATAACAATGTTACTTTTGTGGCTTCTTAAAGACTGTACTTTATAGTTATAAAAAGAGGAAGTTTTGCCAATTTTCCTCCCCTTGCAAATTCATAATGCATTGAAATAAATACTAATAAGTCTTTGTACTTAAATAGCTCCTTTCATTCAAAGATCACAAAACTCTTTACTAACTTTAATTAAGCAAGCCTCCCAGCCTCCTTGTGAAATAAGTAAAAGATACAAACAGATTATTTCATTCATCACTGAAAAGCAGCAAGCTCTGGGATAGAAGCTGGCAGCCGTTTAACAGTATACCAGAAGTTTTTCAGGCTTCCATACACCAGTGCAATAGACTACAGGCCTCTTTTGAAAGCAAGTCTACATTAAACTTTAGTCGTCCCAGGAAAGACTAGACTGTTTAAATGGAACCTCAATTTTCAAAGTTTATTACAGTTTATTTATGATCATTTGGTAAAAAAAACAGGGACAGTGATAATGAAAAAAAAAAAGAAAAGGACCTTTTTTGCAGGGTTCGACTTTGTGCAGCCTGATTATTTTCAGAATATTTTTATTTTGTATTTAATTAAATGAAACGACACACATGAAACAATTGTTTTTTTAAAAAGACGCAGACTTGAAAAACAACACCATCCAGGTAATCCCCTTTAGAGGCTGATTTGATAGCTCATGGAAATCTAAACAAAGGCACAATGCTATGCAACCCCAACAGCTGGTTTGGAAATTGCTGCAGATTGTTAGGAGGAGCTGCAAACTAGAGATAGGCAATGAAAAGGTTAGAAATGATAGTTTAAAAAAAAAGAAAAAGACAAATTACTCCGAAGACCATATTCTTTAAATCATTGAAGCAAAACATGTTTATTTGATATGTTTATATGCCTATTACAAAAATGCTACTTTGGGATTCTAGGAACCCAGTCTGTCAATTTTTCAGCTTCTGCACTTTCATGGTTGCTTAGAGCTGTTTAATGCAAATACACTTCCAATAAGAGATTTCATGCCCCTAAATTACACCCAGTTAAGGGCGAATGAAAATGTAAGGTAAATAACTATAATCAGCCATATTATCTTTCTCTTGGCACCTCTCACTTTACAGGCATATTTAAAGGCATCTCTGGGGTCCTATCCTTTTTAACAAGCAGTGGCGTATTTCCTGGAATATTACTTACGATGCTGTGCTGTGAACATTACACAGGTTAAAATGTTACCCAGAGACCTAGAAAGAATTGCATCTGTTGCAGAGGCATGCTTGTTGCCATGTTTAGGAACATCTGAAAAGAGGAAAAGACATTTTCAACTATAGGATGAAATGAGACTAAGAGTTTAAGTCAAGCTTTCATGTTTGATTCTGTTGATCAACGTCGGTACGGAGTACTGAGCTAAAGCAGTAATTCCAGGAAGGAAAAATGAAACCACGCAATCTCTGATAATCACTAAGGATGCGCTGCAATTAACAGTAAAAGTATAGATGCTTAATAAGATTTTCTTTTTCTTTAACAGTTACCCTTATTCTTGTATTTAAGATGGTAAAAGCATGTTCAAGAAAAGGAAGTTAATCTGAGTTTAGATCATAACACCTTTATAGTGACATCCAAGTCAAAGTATGAAATGATCTGCAATAATCAAGCGTCCAAGTGCTCAACAAGCAAGAAAAACAAAGAGGAAACAAAGTCAATAAAAGAAAAGATGATCATAGCTCAAATGTCCTGGGAAAAAAACCCTCATTTATTCTAAATAAAAGTTTTATGGTGGGCAGACTATGAGCGGTCTATAAAAGTATAATATTGTACCGATTTAAGTTGTGTGTACACACTTTACATTACTTCAAACCTAGCTTACATCAGTTTGTCAAAGAAGCATTCGGTCCCCATTTTCCAATTTTTATGTTTATACAAAGTTAATTTGCAAAAAGTCCTGTTTTACTCACAGGACAAATTCACTCATACAGTCCTTTGGCTTTCCTAACTCAAAACACACAATGAAGTAAGGACTGTGAATGAAATTCACCAGTGTGCAAAGGACCAGAATGACAACTATTTTGAGAACTTAAATGAAACTCAAGTAGTGTATAGGCCTTATGCTAGACCATGCATGGGGATGAATTTCACCAGACATGATTAGAGAAAGCAGGATTAAAAACAGCAGTCTGAAAACTAGATTTCTTAGGTTCTAGTGCTGTCTATGCCAATGACTAATTTGACAACCTTTAGAAGATCACAATCTGTCCATGCCTCAGTTTCCCCATCTATAAAATGAGTATAGTAACACATATCTCAAAGGTGTATTTGGAAGCCTAGTGATTATAAAGATCCTAGTGCTTTGAGATCCTCAGATGAAAAGGTGTCATAGAAGGGTAAGCTGTTACAATATGGGAGAACCAAAGTTAATTACTCTGAATAACTAGAATATATCCCATTCATGGTCAGTTCTCTTCAGTGTTACCGTATGTCTTCTGCTAATTGACTGAAGCAATGAAATTGCCTCCCTGCCACTTCATCAACTGATGAATGTCATAAATACTTGTTGGCCTTCCATGGTCTGTCTTTCTGAAGTGCCAGAAGGACCCGTGGTTGAGTTCTACATTCCAATAAAGGGTCAACTGACTAATAGACTAAGTTAAATCCACTAATTTAAAAATAAATCAAGTTTCAAATGGATCACTCTTTAAATAGTACACCCTGACTTTTAATTTTATTTTACAACTCTTATAACAGTTTTGCTGAAGTTCAGCAAGGTCTTTCAGGAGAGCCTCAGAGAACCACCAAACATGCTCAGGTCCACCGCCACTCGTTTATATCTTCTCTGTACACATACCTGCCTACTGCCACTTCTTTTTCTGTTTCAGCTTTACTGCTGCTTCTGCTACTTCTACTACTGATACCCCCTTGCAGGGCCTGGGGAAAAACATGCAGCAAGCTCCTACTACAGCAGTACAGCAGAGTAATGTCATTACGAGAATATATGATACAGGAAGTACAAGTGACCATCAGTCCAAGAGTGAAACAGACGATACTATAAACAAAACCCCATCAAATGCACTAAGTAAACGGAAGAAAACTCTTCTCCAATCTCTTTCAGTTAAAGTCCTGCTGGGTGTTACTATTCTTAAAAAGGTAAAAAAAAAAATCAGTTGGAAATGTGACTTTCAAATTGACATGTTCCCTTTAAGTGCTAACCCTAAACCTCGTCTCACCACCTGACAGAATGAAGCCGCACACAAGACTTCGATTTTTCTTTTTGAATTGGAAGACATTAAGCACCCAAATTCTCTCATAAAAGATCTGAGGCATAAGCTACATAACATCCATGTAAGTAATGTTTTTTTCCCACTTAATCCAGCCCTTAATGATCAAGAGATATCAGAAAAGTGTCAAAGGAGATAAACCAAGTTATCCCTAATAATGCATCTGTGTCTCTTAGCCAGCAGCAGCAAATCTAGAAGCTTCAACTCCTGCACCGGGAATATACAAAGATCTTAAAACTTAAATGTCAATACAACACGCTTGTTGATTCACTGGGAAAAAAATAAATCACTGTGTAGTAAGTTTGGCGTTAAGACTGGTGACATTTTCAAACTCCCAGTATAAACTTTGTAAATAAAGCAGTTATGAGACAAAAGAATTATTCTTCCTTGTGTGTGTGGTCCCGGGTATTTTTGCTTTGCTTTCTGAAGAGTGTCACTGCCCATATTTCAAGGAAATAGAGGATAAGAATGTGAAAAAATATAGGACAAAGGTCTTTTTTTAAAGGGACACCTCTCCACAACATTTTAGCGGCAGTATAAAACCATTTCTCCCTATCACAATGTTTGCTCCTTTGCATGGATATTGCTAAAACACAGAAGACTGTGCCATATTGAACTAACATGGTGCTGTTAGCCTGTGTGCAGACTCACCAGTCAGGGAAGCAAAACTGTAAGTCCCAACTACAGATCACTTTCCTCAGGACTTGCAGATTTCTGAAACCAAAACTCAAAACTTACAACAAAATCAGCTCATACTTCTAAATAATAAACACCCAAGGCCTTGCCAGCTTCAGCCAGGAGAGAAAGGACACACACTTTACCAGTGTTAACCTCCTCTGCTTCTCCTTTCCTTTTATAATCCTGCCCATGAAACAGACAGGAACTCTTTACATGCCAGAGTGACTTCATATCTCATCACAGTCATATCTAATCACAGTACAATCCAACTCCAACTGAAGTAAATGGGAGTCTTTCCATTGACTTCAGTGGGAACTGGATTAATTCCAAAGAAAAGGGGCTATCCCTTAAAATAAAGGACGGATGATTTCTCTAATTCAGAGAAGGTTTTTGAGCAGGAGTTCAGGTGTGTGAAACAGGATTTTAATTTATTTATCAGAATAATTTTCAGTCCCGCAGCTAAACTCATCGATCTCTCCCACTCCCCCATCTCCCAGCCCACTTCTAAACAGTAGAGCATGCATTAGTTAGTCCATTCTTTTACAGGATGACATATATATTTTAGGGACAGTGTTAGAAGAACATATAAAGAAATGTGTTTACTTATGGAACTGCCTGATCCTCAAGCAAATACATATAGTCATATACCTGTATCCCCACAGAGACCAGCTGAGGTCAGTATGTCTCCACAAGGGAACAGTGGTTGACCCATTTGGAGATATTTGCAGGACGTGGGGCCTACATTGCACAGGGTGAAAGAATTTTAAAGTTTCATTTGCTGTTCACTGTTTATAATTTTTATTGATAACTGTCCTTTAATTCAGACAATAAAAGCAGAGGCTAAACAAATTCATTTCTGTTTTCAATCGGTTTCTAATTTCTTTCCCTTTCAGGCTCTCATGCACCAGCAATCAATGAAGCAACGTTGGATTTGAAAAAGATGCAAAAGATATACTTATAACAAAATAAAAACTGTTTCCATTGAAAAGAGGGTGTGTGAAAATATAGAATGTTTGGTTGGGCAAAACACTCTTTTTTAGCACAACCAATAGCTGTGTCCTTAATTGCTCACTGGCCCTTGAAAGAGTACCAGGGCAGGAGAGGTGAAAATCTGGCATGACCAATAATAGACCAAGTATACATTCCCCCCATTCCCAGTCCCCCTTTTTGTGGCAGTTAGGTCTCAGCTCCCTGCTAAGCATAATGTGTCATTCAATGAATTCTGTATTTTTTAAATTGCGAAGCACACACTGAAGGGGAAAAGCTGCACACAGTTGCAGTGCCCAAGTTTCTCGGCTTTGTTCCCAGAGCTCGGACACTAGAGCTGATAAGAGCAGCCTGTGATTTGGAAAAGCATTCTGAGTATCGGCATGCAAACTGCACAGCAAGTATCCCACTTTACTTCTTGAATTCCCACATCCAATACAGCCACCACGCAGATTGTTAAACAGACATGGGGATCTGCATACTGAATGCTTTTCTAGTGTTCTTTTCAGACACAAAGTGGGGAAGGCGTCCCTATCCTTGGCCTTCATAGCCTTTTTTAAAAAGTGTATCTTCAGGACAGCTCATTTAGTAACATTCTGACCTCCAGGTCGGGTGGTTCCATTATTACACCAGGACTAATATACTCTCTGATACTATACTGAAATACCACTAGGAGGGTAGTGCTCCATTAGAAATGCTGTCCTTTCCATGAGATGTTAAACTGAGGTCCCTTCGGTTTCTGTCTGACGGCTACCCAGGTGAAAAAGAGTCCATGGCATTTTTTTTAAAACAGATCCCTACTGCCCTGGCCAAGTTCTCCTCTCTTCATAAAAACAGGTTTTAATATCCAAGGCTGCTTGAGAGCTACTGCTGAATGTATAACAGCTGTTCCTTTTGCCGACACAAGTCATTGCACTATCAGCATCTAACGCGTTACTTTCTAGAGAGCTTCGGGTTCTTTGAATAAGAAAGATGCTACCAGTAAATGTTTGAGGATGGGGAAGAGCAGAGCAGGGCTTTAGAAGAGTATCCCAACTCTGGGTGTGAGCCTTGCCCTAATAGCGGAGTGAACTCCAGGACTATGCATGATGTGTCCTTTTCTCAAACCTTTTCCTTTACAAAACAAAACAACAAAACCACATTATTTGATTAGAATACCAGAGGAGAAATTAAAATATACAGTTTAAAAATTAGTCAAGGACCCCAAACATAATTTAAATTTTTCTAGTTTCTTGTAGGGGGAAGAAAAACGAACTAGCTAATGAGAAAGGTTTTCAAAATGGAGCTCAAGAAGTCTGTGCCTTCAGAAGCCTGTATTTGTTACCCAGTTGTGCGTCACTTACTCAAACTGGACCCACAAAAGCTGGTGTTAAAGTACAGTGCAAGGTTTTGTGTGTGCCAGGAAGGAATGTGCATTCTTACACCCATTGCTTATGCTTTGGAAATGTAAAGAGCAACTTTTCAATAAAGAATTTTCTTGGTCATAATACTAATAAAAATAAACACATGCATGCACGCATGCACAAACAAACAAATTTTGCAATGAGGAAACATTTTTCTGGAATTTCTAAGGCAGATCCACAGGTGCTTCAAATTGTCATAGCTCCATGGAGCATTCTTCATTATGATTAAATAGACAGATTTCTTTTCTGCCATGTGGTTATTGAAGATTAAGGGGTTTAATTGCTGAGTTATTTCATTTTTAAAAATTTGCTCCACCACAAATATTGATCACAGAAAGTTTTACAAAACAATAAGGATCAAGTGATGGTTGGCCCTGCACAGGGCAGAGGCCATAAGGAGCAGTCCACATGGGACAGAGCATTAATTGAAGAGGCACCCCAACATGTTACTAGCCTTATTAATCTGCCTGAGGTACAACCTTGCACAGTACTCCCACTGGGAAGTGACTCTCTTTATAACACCAAATGCCAGACTGGGTGGGGTTTAAAGGTGAGATTTTCAAATGTGCCTAAGGGACTTAGGAGCACCAGTTCCATTGACCTTTGATATTTTTGCTCTTAAATCACTTATGCACATTTAAATCTACAGTAAATCTACATTTTTTTTTAAAGAAAATCATCTGCTAGCAAATACAATGGGTAATTTTCCACACAAAATAAGTTTGCAAATTCACACATGTATTAGGCATGTAGTTAACAGTTACCAAGATTGCATCAGATCAGCTAATTGTTTGTTAATTAGCTATTTGCATGTGCAATTACTTGATTTGTGCAAACAGTCAAGGCGACTGCATGAAAATCTGCCTCAACTTATTTTTATACATCAGATGTCACTGACTACCGGAAGAGTCTGATGGGTTAATGTTTGCCTTTTAAAGTTTAGACTGTCAAATTTAACATTCCTTAAAAGTACTTTTTGGGCATGTGTGTGCACGCACGCACACACATACACAAATGCGCACATTAATATAAATACATTCATTCAAAAGACTTCTTGCCTCCCGGTGCAGACAGAAAGCTGCTTCTTGTCTCCTAAAGATCCTATTTTTCCTCGTTATCTCTCTACTGCTGGGAGCTGCTGAGCTTAACAAAGTAAACTTAGCTTTACTTATCAGAATGAGCTCAGGAAGCTCTATGCGGAGCAGGAACCCAAACAACTGTGATGCAAATACTGAGCATGAAGCCCTGAGGACTGCTTTAATGCTTACAGCACCTCTGCTGCCACACTAAGTGGCTGGTTAGGATTTTTTAAACATATATTGGTCATCTCCATTTTATGTTAAGTTATACTTTTAGCCTGCCAAACAAATGGATGTTTATGTCATTATGAAAAGAATGGGGCTCTAAAAGGTTGCAGGGATTCCAACCTAGAGCACAGAACTGATATAAAGAACACTCTGTACAGAATACTGTTCACCTTCTCTCTCCCCTCCCAAGGTAACACCTTTAGCTGAAGAGAGATAAAGGACAGCACAATACCAACAGCAAATGCTGTATGATGGCATAATTCGATGCTAACTCGAATACACACACGTGTGTCTACCTGCCTATAATGGCAAGGTCATCCAAAGACTTCAGTTCACCTGGGAGAATGCCACCAGTTCAGCCCAGGAAAAACAAATGTACATGCTGATGAAATGCGCTACACAGGATATATACCAATCATGATGAAAAGCCATCGGGGGTATACATATCCATCGCAAAAGGGTGTTCTGCAGCATTGTCAAGGGGACGGTTGAAAATGGAGCCAGATTTCAGCTCTACTGAAGTCACTTTAAGTCAATTTAGGCCATTTCGTAAGGTTTTCTCTTTTTTTCTTTTTCTTTTTGGGGGGGGAAGAAGGCTGGGAACCTTTACATTAAATTATTATAGTATGCTGCAGGCAGAGCCCTAAATTACTAGAATTTACAGTTGTTTTAGTGCAGCATTTTGGGGGCCCTTTTAATCATGATTAATTATACAATTTATAACTTAATTAGGGGCAGAGGGCCAGGAAAGAGATTCAGCCTTTGCTTTTGTCCATCAGGCACGTGCTGTTTGAATGGGTGCTCTGCTATTGTCCCCAGCCTTTCTTCCTTCCTTCCTCCCTTCCTAAGTAGGAGACAATACCTTCTCGTCTTCCTAATGCAAGCAGTTCCACTGATCTCAGAAGGATCCTTCTTCTAAGGTAAACAGCCTTTGTCTCTCGCCATCTTCTTTTCTTCCTCTCTGATCAACTCTTACTAAAAAAAGGATTGCCCCATTGGTGGCTCTGCCATGGAGGCACCTAGATCACTGCTCCATTCAAAAAAAGGAAGTGTGAGGGGAGGATAATATCAACCCAGTCTTATGTACCATTCACAACTGTAAATTTTAAAAGAGTGGCTATTCCAGATGATCAGTTAGTGCAAGGTGTGGGGCAAATTTGTGCAATCAAGGAGGGGGCTCCAAAGTAACTATAGGATTTCATTGGATAGCCTGGCCACTGCTCTCAATTAATGGAAGTAAGTGCTGCTGAAATACCTTAATCCCCAATCTAACATTTTAGTTTAGGATCCCCATTGACTGTCCCCCTGTGGGAAGAGAAGTCTGATTCATTCACCCATACCTTAATATTTATTAAAAATACTTTCTTTAATGTTGATTATATTGCCCACTATAGACTACCCTGGAACAAGGTATCTCCCTCAGTCTGTGATTTGTGGAAAAAGACTCCTCCTAATCACTCACTGTCTCTTCTGTGTATTTCCAGTACAAAAGTGAAGCAGCTCCGTTTTATTTTGTTTTATTTCATTAAACAAACTGAGGTGCTGGTGAACTTTCTTTTTGGAGTACAGTACATACATATAAGATTTGAATACTGTCATGACCCAGCATCCAGGTATATTTCAGGTGCCTGATTGTGCTCTTCGGTACTCAGTGTAAAGTACAACTCACAGTAACTCCTTTTAAGTCCGTGGAGTTACACCAGCATAGGAGCTCAGAACTAGTCCCCAGTGCTATGCTGATTTCTGGTTCCTCTCCCAAGATGTGTGTGCATGTGTGCATTTGAGAAGGCTGGGACCAATCCTGTCACGATAGGAGAATCTCCTGCAGCTGGAACATTCTGAGCAGATAGTACTCCATGTTGGAAACTGCTCATGCAGCAGGACTGAAAAAGGCATCTCCTGGCCACCGGCTGTTACTGACTACAGGAAAATGAAAATACAGCATCTCCGCACCTGTTCACCTGATGGTGAAGGAAGGAAAAGCCATTACCGAGTGACAGGAGACGAAAAACCAAAATCTACTTCAGCAACACATCCCAGCACTGGTGATTAATCTCACACTCCCACAGCCTGATGCACATTAAACAGATAATTAATAATTTCTTTAGGGACTCCAGCTCGGCAACTGTTTTATCAGCCTGCACAGCATTAGGAAGGAGATTCTGCATTTGTGATGAAACTGCTGGAACTAGGAAACAGTTCTAGAAGAACAGAAAAGCTTCTAAGCAATTTGTGAGCCCGGTACTACTAGTAACATAATGTATGAACAGAAACCAAGACTTATCCTTTATGAGTACAGTCACCTGACTCAAAATATAAGTGAGATCAGCGTTTAAAAATAATAATTAATAGTTATATCCAGTGAATAACCCTTCATCTCCAACCTAGTCTTTCCGAACAGAAGAACAAGGTCCTTTTTTAAAATAAAAGCAGATTATGCCCGATACTGGAATTTTATATCACAGTCTTGAACCATGTACTTCACCATCCTTGGTATGGATAATAAATCAGATATACATACATTAACTCCAAAAAGGTTAAATATTTTTTTAAATAAACTTTGCATGATGTCAGAGCTCTGTAACCCAAAGGCTTTCAAGTAATTGGGTGAGGAGAGCAATGTCACTTAGCATATTACTTGCTATCAACTTTTTGCTGTCTTCTGTGCACTCACATTCCCATTTCAAGGACAGAAATCACAAAGAATCAGAAAAAAAAATACCCAAGTGCTGGCACAGTAGCCCACTACTGTACCTCGCACTTAAAACAGGTTGCTGGGAAAAGTCAGGATTAGTATATATGTTCTATTAGATATTAAGCTCCAAAAGGTGAGCAGTTTCCTTCTTCACTTTGACACTAGAGTGGTGTGTTCCTAAAATGGATTAGACTGATTGAACACTAATATATTATGGCCATAGAGAGATCTATTTCTATTTCTTTCCTCATTTGAAGTACTAAATACTAGAGTCACATCTATACTGAAGTTTTTTTTTTTAAATCTTAATTTTATGTTTACTCTTTTTCTTGGAAGATCTAATGCAATTGTGGCAGTGGTACATTGATTTTTGTCAACAAGCTTTATGAGCATAAATTAGCTTACCTTTACCACTTTCCTTGGAAGTAAGTATCATTATCCTCTTTAAAAAAAAAAAAAAGGAAACGGAGGCACACAGCGCACATGACTTCTCCAAGGAGAAGTGCACGGTGGAGCTCAGGTCCTCTAACCCCTGCTCGTGTGCATTCACAGAAGAATATTCTTCCACATGGGAAGGATGTAGCATACTTTGCATTGGGTGTAAAGCTCTCCATACCAGCTGGCCTTCAAGAGATTGTATGGTCTCTCACTAAATTAGGCTCCAGTCCACAAGGACACCCATGCAGAGCTCTATTGACAATAGATGTCTGCCCACAAAGAGGCAGTTTCAGGATGCGGGCCTCAATACTGCAAAGACTTATGCATTTGCTTAGTTCTAAGTGCTACATTGGCTCCAAAGTATACTTGCCAACGTTAGTTTAGTAATAACCAGAGGACTTTCTTTAAATGCACAGCACTTCTTAATCTATATTTATTTTTTGTAGTTCACTTCTATACGGTTAATTGAAACATGTAGCAGCTCATATTTTTATCATCTATCCAGGTATTTATACGACTCGCATCACCATATTATCTGAGCACCTTTATATTCATTGTGTCAGTTACCATTATTCTATTAAATTAAATCCCTTTACGAACACCTTTATATAAACATGCGCTGCAGATAACATAGCCACATGGTGAGGATTCACAGACTATAGTAAGCAGATTACACTTGTCTTGACTTTCAGCATTACTGTTTGTAGGATATATTCTCCCATCAAAGAGCACACAGATCTCCTCATTAAAGCTACAGGGAAGAATAATTATAGCCCAGTACATTTCAGTTTATCAATTGGACTTGCATATATAATGGCTCAGGAAAGAAAAACTGCAACCTTTGGCTAACAGCTGGAAAAATATTTAAATTATTATTATTATAATAAAATAGCCAATGTTTTCAAAATATCCAGTATCTTGCGTGCCCCATGCCAAGCAGCCAGATATAGTCTAATCCAAGAAGTAGTCAGACTGTCAAACCCTTAATATAATTCTTTTCACCATCCATCCCCATCTATTTCTTTCTGTCCAAAGGGTAAAACCCTACCCATGTGATTGGAAACCATGTTCTAAAGGGGAGGAGTGGAACGATGCTGACCACGTGGTGCATCTCAGACGGAAAGGAGAGGGTTCTGGAACGGATAATCCCTTACACTGCCTTTACAATGGGAAAAAGAGATGAGCACATAATACCAGCATCCAGGAAGTGAAGAAGACACATATTATTCCATTTGTCCTTCCCCCCAGCAGGTCTGGGTTCTTCACACACAGATTTACCTTGAGCTGTTCAGTGGTGACTGGGGGAGGGCCATCACAATGATCTTCTACCATGTCTCCACCTGCTTGATTCCTCCCCCATTTGGCTCCTCTTGTCCTCCTAGGTCTTCTGAGGCCAATTAGGTGGCCTGCTTCTCACTCATGCTTTGTTTGGAGGCTGACTGCTAGGCCTGCTCGCTGCTAATTCCAAGTAAGGAATGTTGGAGATATCCTAGGCAGTACGTACTCTCCACATTTTGCAGGAGGACAGGGACCTTCTGGTCCTGCTGTTACTGCCCTTTAATGCCCTAGTTCTGAAACACCCCAGACTATGCTGAACTAAGGGGCCTGTTACAAAGGAGTCCATGGACCCAAGTTTTTTTCCCCCTTCCCTGCAGTCACCAGTTGAAGACACTGCCCTGTGAGTGTGTGCGTTGGATGGTTCTTTTTGGAGACAGTGGGTGAATGATACTCTGATCTGGATTATTTTCATATTAAAAGATCGGATCTAATAGTTGGATCCTCAAGTACAATCACTATCCAAACCAAAAGCCAAGGCTTTTCTGCCATCATTCCTAACGGTTGTGCCTTTTGCTCTTTATGAAGAATTACAAGGGCACAGTGGGTCCAAATCTTGTTCGCAAGGCCTATCTTGTTATACACACTGCCGCTCCGACAGAGTTCTGATGGCATTTGGAATTCAGAAGACACTGAGGGCCACGAGTGGGCTCACAAACTATTTAAAGGGATATTACCCAAATCCTATACACTACACTGACATTCAATAACACCTTACTCCTTAGGGCCCACAAATCAGCAAAGCACTTAAGCATGTGATTAAGTGCTTTTCTAAACTGGGAACTTTAGGCCTAATGGAAACATTTCCTATTAGTTCAGTGGCAGTTGGATAAGGCCCCAAATGCTTGGGTTCTCCCCTAAAGCCACTTTCATGCAAACAGCTACACCATAATTTTATGTTAGGGCAAACTTACATAAGCTGCCTTGGTATGTGAAGGGATTTTTACCATGTAAACAGGTCTAATTGTTGGCAGTGTTAAAAACACCGAAGAACAAAATTGCTGTGTCTATGAAATGGCTCTCACTACACGCACAGTGAATTACTTGCTGTTACACTTAAACCTCCTCTACCTCCCAGACACTCCGGCATGCTCCAGGCTCTCTTTCAGTCTCTACCCGTTTGTTACTCATGCTCAGCGTAATGAGTATGCACCAGTGACAGAAGCCCAGCCAACAAGCTGTCTATAAATGCGTAAATGCAACTTGTCAGTCCTCTGCTAGTAACAAACACGGCCTGCGTCGATGGGAATCCAGTAAATGAGAAGGTGACAGTAAGAGTTTCTGTGTGTTTGTTTATTTAGGGTTCTTGATTATACAGCTCACTATTGAAAGAATATGAAGAATGCAGGTCTCACTTTTTCATAGACTCAAAGATTCAGCCTGATGAGACCAGTAGACCATCTCCTCATAGCCTATATATCACAGGCCAGTACATTTCATCCAGTCACCACTATATGGAACCCGTAACTTATGTACTGGCTTTGCACAAGGAGGCAGACTGAGCCATTAGGACCCCTGCATTATTACCCTTCTACTCAGAAAAACAGACAAATAAAATCAGTGCAAAATCTTTTTCCCTCCTCCCCTGCATGACCACAAGTTTCACAGGGACAGCTACTCTGATGCCGTAAACGCTAAAGCCAGGGCTGCAGCAGGAATTCATTGAACAACCCAGCAATGACAGTGAAGGACTAAAAGATGTTTATTTAGGCCTGATTTCAAGAGGTGCTGTATAACCAGAACTCCCACGGAAGTGGTTCTTGATGCTTAGTACTCCTCATAACCACCCAATCCTACACCAATGAAGTCAGTCGAAGTTTGCTATTGACTGCAACAGGAGCAGGGTTAGGCCGTTAGGGCTTGATCCTGCACCTACTGAAGTTGGTGGTACAGTTGCCATTGCTTTCAAGAGTGCCAGATTAGGCCATTAAATGAGCACTGATGTAGCTAATCCTGCATCTGAACTTCTGACCTAGAGACATTAGGTTCAGAGTGTCAAGTGGGGGAAATATTGTCCTTTCTCTACTGCCTCTTGTCAATGCTGGCCATGCACTTCTGAATTTCCTATTTAGATGAAGCTGCAACTAATTGCCAGAATACACCAAGTAACTTTTCATGGCGGGCATTTTAGGGTGAGTGAAAACTTTTCTTCCCTAAAAGTATCAATTTCACTCACACATTTTTACTAAAACAATGTCAAGTGGGGCAGAGAGGGGGAAATATGCACACAAGTGTTACTGACTGAGTGAGAAACAGCAATGTACAGCATGAGCTAGATACTGCCAAGTAAGGAATCTAACTTTCCCTTCCTCATTAGAAAAGAAATCCATTCGTCTGGAGAAACTCACCCATAGTGGAGAAAACTGTTGAAGGGCCGGGAAAAAAATAATATCAAGGTAATACTGAGAGAAGAAATCAGTCACACCCATTTTAATAGATCAGGACTCTGACTACATTTCATCGAATAGGAGCCCTGATCATGTCACATGCCCTTTACCACAGAAGATAAGATCACAAGCTTTCAAAGGAAACTGATAGTGACAGTATAGTCATTTGTATGCAATGTGACAGACCAGATTCAAACTGCTGGCTACTTTTTGAACTATTTGTCAGGGGAGGAAGACAGTTATTTTCTTTTATATCTTACTTTTAAGAACTTTTAGTCATTTGAGGGTTTTCCCTTCTCCCCCCTTTCCTCAGGTCCCATCTCCCTCTTTTTTTTTTTAATAGCCTGGATTCAAACATTAACCTTTGATGTAACATTTTTGCCGCACATGAGAATACATATATCGAGCTTCAGAAAGGCAATTGAATTCAAAGAAAAAAAAAGATGACATCACTTCAAACATGGTCTTATCATAAAATTATCCTTTAAAAAAACCAAAACCCTTCCTTGTGCTTTCTGCCCTGCATATTTTATATATATCTATATATGTCTGCATGGTTCAAATTATTGCTAGGGTACCATTTGCAACTCTCCAGTGAAGGGCTTGGAAAAGTATATGTGCATTATTACCATTAGTTTAATCTGAATGATCAACAAAATATCAGCACAAACGTTTCCCATGACCTTCATTAAGAAAAGTGCTAAGAATGATAATTTTTGAGACACTCTCTCTCTCTCTGTAAATAGATAGATACAGATACACAGACACATACACACACGATCATCTGTCACTCAGTCGATCACAGACTACATATATAATGGTGATATTCAGGTGATAAATAAAATGTATATATATTTTTTACCACTTTTTTTTAACGACTTTTGACCACCTCAGCTGCTCTGTGGTCACTAATCTATCTCCTACCAGGATTATTTCTAATATTCCAAGACTCTGCATTACTTCAGCAGCCACCATTAATTATTAATAATTAATAATTTTATTATTTTTAATTTAAGTAACCTTCCCTCAAAATGTTCCCTTCTTTCAGCCACCTATTGAATTTCCCTCCAAAATCACACTGGTCTGAAGCTGACGGCTGCAATATTCAGTCCTGGGTCAGTGACAGGTTTTGTTGTTAACAATACTGTTGTATCTCACAGTGTCTTGGGAGTTGCTCACGTACTACTACTACTGTATCATGGGACAAGTACACTTGATTGGTATGCAGGCTAGAAATTAGAGGCTTAAAAAGAGATTCTCAGCTTTCCACTGAGGCTCCTAGCACTATCTTCTAGCTTTAGACAGTCCCAAGAGATTTATCTTAAAACCATGTCATTATTAGCCATAAATAAGGGAGTTTAGATTATTTTAAAGGTTTATGTGGATTCATCTTCAACCTGTACAGTTGGATTCATGGTAACAAAGGCAGCCTGGATTTCAAAGGTGAAGGATACAAAAAAATTGTCCTGATAACTTCTTTACAAACTACCCAAAACATTCCTGAAATCATTTTTCTCATGATGTGTGGCTTATGTGAAATGCATGATGGTTGGGTTCGGTATGAAGGTTCTATCAGCACTGGCTTGGGATGGCCCTTCAGAACTCACTCATGGCTTCACCATTGGTGACGAATGTAGCTGTTGGAAACTCATTCCAGTAAAACTTTTATCCACACTAGCCCTTCATACATTCTCTCTATAAATGATTCAACCCCTTTTTCTCTTCAGTACAGCTAGCTGGGCACAGAGGGAAAATAATGATGGCGGTACCAATCTCCCCAGAAGAAATTCTAGCTGTACAGAATTTCTTTTGGGGGCTCCAACTGCTGTACAGCCCCTCTATGCTCCTTTATCTGATGCCGACTGTGGCTCAAAAGGCAAAAACAAGCCAAAGGTTGGTTTCTGCCTCCATGTAATTAAACTGCCATTTTATTTTCTGTTTTTTAACTTGAAAATAAAAAATAAAATCAGACTGGAGGTCTGGAAAACTGGCATGCTTGTGACACAGGCTTGCAGCAGTTCTCTCATCCCATCTGTGCTACCATGAAGTTTTTGCTTTGGCACTACTGTGCACTTCAGTGAGTGAATTGTTTCATAAATTCCGCCCATGAATACAGGATCAGCCATTAGCAGAGGAAAATGGGGATGCTTCCCTCTCCCACACACACACACACACACTCAGGATTTCATTTGAATTGGAAGCAGCATGAAGTGTCTGCCCAGACCCTGCCCACATGTCAGTAGTTGGTTGGATAATGAGACTCCAATTTGATGTATACAGCTCCCAATAAAACTTCCATGGGAATCTCACAGAGCACCTGCATAATTTTTATTTTAATGACTGCTGCTATATGTGTCACTGCCAACATGTCAAGTTGAGGTTGGTAATGCTGGCATGTCCCAAATAAATACCATGTAAAAGGTAAAACTGTTCATAAACTAAAAAACAAACAGAAACCAAACCAAACCCAGAGACTGAGAACTCTATTATGGTTTGTAGGCCATAACCTACAGAAAGGGATGCTTTGGTGGGCCATCCTGCAGACATTGTGCCACTATGTCTCCAGAAACACACACACACACACACACACCAGCAACAAATAATGCTTCCCTCCCCTTTACCAGGGGGCAGCATGCACTACACCAAGTACTAGCTCAGCTCAGATAGCTGCCAGAGAAAAAGGTTTTGAGATTCTCTGCATCAGGAGGGTCATGGCCCCTGAAACTGAGAAGCACAAAGGCTGGGAATGTGGCTGAGCCTGTCAGGGAGAAAAGGGAGCTGAGAAAGCCCTTATGCCCTCTCTACACTAACATTCCAATGCACAGGACTGGAAACAATTTAGCCCATGACTTTGCCCAAAGCAATGTCTGTCTGTCTGTCTAGAGATTTTCTATCACTGTGATATTCAATAATAAACGGGCCAGGTTCTGATATCCTTACTCATGCTAGTAGCATTTTACACCACAAATGGACCCAACAGTGGAGAAAGATGGTACCGCAAATGAGTAGGGGTATTAGAACCTGGCCCAAAGAAAGCAATGAACACCCAAGCTCATTATTTTTTTTTTAAACTCACTAATTACAATTAATCATTTCTTCAGCAATTAGCAAAACTGCTGAGCTGGAGTTAGTCCTAATTTTTAACAAGACTTGCATTCTGCCATCAGGCAACTTTCCAAACTTCCATTGACTTCAGACCGACTGAAGGATCAGGCCTTTGGTGAGTGTCACTACAAGTCTAATCATGAGATAACTTTTTCTATAGATTCACAGATTCTAAAGGCCAAAAGATACCATTGTGATCATCTCATCTGACCTCCTGCATGACACAGACCATAAGATTTCCTTGAATTAATTCCTGTTTGAACAAAAGCATACTTTCTTTATTATCTCATCAAGGAAATAAAGTAATAATGTGTGTGTCTAAGCACTTTTTAAGTCACTGAACCACTACACCCTATGGAAAGAAGTTTCAAAAAATGTCAAGCTTAGATAGAGTATATGGACAAGATCTCCTGCTGGTGTAAATCAGCTGAAGTCACCAGCTGAGGATCTGGATCTATGCATCAAAAAACTACAGCCATAAACTCAAATCAAATAAAAAAGAGCTATGAAAAACTAGAGTGAAGAGAAGTATCAAGCCCTCAGGGTGTTTTAAACCCTTAAAGAGTAGTGGGTTCCTTGCCTATCATATAAAAGATATCTTTAGCAGCATTCTTACCATTCAGCAGAATAGTATGGTCTGGTGCTGTGGACAGCAAATTCATAAAAATTTAAGATGGAAAGATCCATTAGATAATTCAGGCCATCTCCTTGCTTTAGTAGGACTGTTCCCTAAAGGACACGTTAGTGAGGTTTTTTTATGTCTAATTTTAAAAGTTCCAAGAGACTGGGTTTCCACCGCTTCCCTTGGGAGGCTATTCCACTGACTGCTTCGAATCACTGTTCTTCCTAGTATTCAGCCTAAATATTTTCCTGCACAGTTTCATTCCATTAGTCCTAGTTATATGCCCAAAACTCAGTATTACCAAAATTTAGGAAGAGAAGACAGGAGAATGTTGACTTCACCAGTTTGTTTACATCTATACTTTGAGGAAGAGCAACTGCTAACATAAAATATTTTTGGCAGACCCTCTGCTTCTCCCAGCAAATGTTAATGGAATCAAAGAACTTGCCACCTACTATTTCTGGGGAAATACAGGATATAAAAGATGTCAGCAGAAGCAAGTAATTCTTTTCATCAGCTTAGAAACACTAAGGTGAAAGGAAACAATTTTGGTCTTCTGTTCATTAACTGGATGGAATTACAGTGGTTAGAAGGTTATGTAATTACACAAGTACTTAACACTTCCTTTATTTTCCTGCTGTAATCCCTCCAGTTGCAGGAATTTTTGACTTTGCTCCTATAGTCCATTGCAGGATGACTGTGGTTCAGGGGCAAGGTGTTCAGTTTGTTTGGCAGTTCTAGACGGGTGACTCCAGGTTTTCATAATTTAACAAAGACGAATGGAGCCATTGTCTTATTAGTGCCAAACAGTATTTTCAGTCATCTAATGTTACCAGTGCTCTACGCAGTAGAAAGGGTGACACTGCTGTACACGATGCAGGTCTTTGAAGTCCCTCCAAACATTATATGCAGTGTCACTGTTTATTAAAGATAACTAATGCCCTAAGTCTTTATTTACTCTGTTTATTGCTATTTTACCAAGAATCACCAGAGAGCAGCTATGCTTCTGGTCCACCAGGGTCCTTTAATCACTGTTAGTAGGTAAAATCATCTGTGACAACTAATCCAAAAAGCAGATTATATTTATTTTGGCTACAGTGGCTTGCAATTCGTTAAAATCAACAAAGCCTTTTCATTAGCCCCCTGCTGATGTCCTAAAAACAGACATTTCAAGAGTCTCAAAGCACAGAGCTACACATATGCGGCAAAGCTGGGACTGACAGACATGCATTGCCACTCCTATAGTAAAATCTTATTAAACCAACAGTAACCCCTCCCACACACAAAAAACCCACTTCTTTCCTTTCACACAAATGCTTAATAAATGATCTCAAATTCCAAAATCTTACAGGCAAGGCTTCTTAAATTTAGCAAAGTACAAAGGAAACAAGCAGTTCAGCCTCTAGTGAAGTACTACTATGGGATTTTTATTTTTTAAAATCTGTTTCAACAGAGTAAAAAATGAGATCAGAGACATACTGAGATTAAAAATCAGCCTACTTGGCTGTCGATGCTCTTGCATTCAGAAATTAGAATTTGAATAAGTGATTGGCGAGGTAACAGTGTGACCTGGCAAAGTGCTGAGTGCCTTCTGGTGAGTGGTCCAATTCAATGACTAGAAGAAGAAGAGCAGAGGGTGGTCAGCACCTCTCAATAGGCACTCAGCATCACACTGGATGAAGCCCTCACTCATGAAATGTACAGGAAAACATATCAAGTGTCTCAAACCATTTGTAGATGAGGGTAAAGGGTGCTTGGGATTCTGTTCCATCTAGATATTGTCTTCTCTGTTCCTCACTGCTGTGAGGCAGTTCTCAACAAAGAGTCACTCCTACCATAACCACTGAGTGTCATTGTCCACTGGCAATAATTAATGAATACATCAAAGTTCTACTCAAGTGGTAAAATAATGAAGGTAGTGATTGGCATTAACCTACCTAGAAATGTCATTATCTTTTCCACCTGTCCTAAAAATGAAGAAACCACAAGATTCTATCCAACTAGTATACGCTAAGGTTAATCCAAGTAAAATGTTAGTCATCATCTCTTACATAGGCCAGCTCTTAAAAACCGACTAAGCATCTGTGGAGATAACCACTCCTGATGCCAATGCCATCACACAGACATACACATGCTATACACATATTTATTTTCACTTTATAGCCCGGATTTGAATGGGGCTCTGATTTGTGAATTTTCAAGTCTACTGCAGTAACGGAACTACTTGTTTGTCCCCCCAGCACAATCCTGAATATTGTCAAGGATGATTATTCGACATCACTTCACACAAGGCTTTTCCCAAATATGCAGATCCCCAGTGGTTGAAAGGGAAGCCAAAAGCAGCCCTTCAGTGAGATGATTCTTCTTAAATGAACAAGCTACTACTGTACCAAACTGCCTTTGAGACAAAAGGGTCAGTTCATCTACTGTCCAGCAGCTCTTCAGCCTGCTACAGCTTCACTAAGTTCATACCACGAGCAAAACAGCTGTCTGTTAAAGCAGATAATAAAATCCAGCCTGGGAGGAAAACCAAGATACAAAGCTTTTCTCAAATGTCTAATCAGAGTTTTGTCCACAGGGAAAACTGAGCCACATCTGATATACAAGTTATCATTTTGGCTCTCCATAATTAAAACTATTGTTGCCATGGTAATACAAAGACTGTTGAAAATATACGCAAGGCTAATGTCATATCTCTTTGTTGATACAATTTGTCGTCCCAGTCTGGTTTGTGGCAGGACGGAAAAAAACGTGACTTTGGCAAACAGTTGGCTTATGAGGGATGTTATTTGAGAATCAGATGGTGCATTTGCTAAAGGGGAATTTTCTAAGGATTTCCTCCTGCATCACTAATCCTTCCTATTAAAATCAGTGGCAGTTTTGTCATCAACATCATTGAAAGCACTGTTAACTTCCTCAGTGGACTTTAAACAGAAAATTATATTATTATGATGATCATTTATTTTTGGAGCAGTAGCAAACAATGCTAATATACATAAAGATAGCCGGGTATATATGAAATTAAATACAAGAAAACTGGTTTTATATAAATTTTGAATATATTCAACACTATCCTCGCCATTTAGGATGGAGGTTTCTTTTTTTTCATCTGAATCTCCCACATTCAACAAGAAGGTTATAACTAAGAAAGATATCCAGGTCACCATGTACCACCCATCCACACACACGCAAAACTTCAATTCGATTTTGACTTAGGCCCCATTCAGGCAAGTTGTTCTACACAGGCAAATCTCTGACTATAATAGGGCACTGCTGGGTGCAAAGTTCTGCTCTCAGGAACAAGCTACGGAATCAGGGCTAGAGACAGGATTGCTAACTTACTTACTGGTGTGATGTTTATATGACAATACCTAAAATAAGGAAGACCCAAGCTGAGTAGTCCTCAGTCAAGGAAAACTCCCACTGATGTCCATGTTCACAGAAATCAACTGGAATTTTGCTTGACTGAAGATCACAGAATTAGGCCCTAAGTAACAGATGCTTCTGTGGAAGTGGTTGACCAAGAAAAAGGAAAGGAGGGCATGAACCACTATCAATAATCACCTCTGTTACTGATTATACAAAACAGTGGACAAATTTAACATGTCATAAATGGATGTAACTCTAACTGAAGCTACTGAGACCTGCACTGGAGAGTTAGGATTTGGTGTCTCACCAAAAATTTGTCATCCTTGAGAGGACAGAAATATTTACTAATTTCATATTAATATAATAAGATGTTGCTTAAATACACAGTCTTTTTCTCTGTCTGGGGATAAACTTTTATTTTATTTTATTTATTGCTTTGATACAGTGGTTAAAACCTTAGTTAAAAGGAGCGGATTTCTTCTCCAATGTATGAGAAAGACTATGCACAAATCAGCAAGAGTGCAACAATCAAAAAAGTGGCAAACAATGACCTGGCCTCAGTTATTCATGCCTTCATCATCCCGCAGCTGGACTATAGCACTGCATACACCTGGCCATTAAACCTTCAACACTCAGGAAACTCCAACTAGTAGAGAATGCTACAATCCCTCCCCTCAGACACTTCAAACTCCCTATACTGGCTTCCTATAGAATATTGAATCATGTTCAAGGTCTTGGTTCTTATCTTCAAGGCATTCAAGGCCTTGGCCCAGGATATATAGAAGATAGACTAATGCACTACGATGAAGACCATAGTCAACCACTACACTCCTCTGGTACCATGGAGTGAACTTCTTGCAGTAAAGTAAAGCTGGTTAGTGCAGGAGACAGGGTTTTCTCAGCAGGCCAGTGTGAAACTTCTGGAAAGAACTCTTATGGAAGCTAAAACCCACCACAAACCTCACCATCTGCTGCTTTAAATTCAAGGTGTATTTATTTGACTTTGCCTTTTCTAACACCCACACACACACACACACACACACACACCCCAAAACAGTCCACGGTACAGACTTCTCCCCCTGGGGAGAGGATGAGAGAAAGAGAATGTGATGAATGTTAGTCACATTACTTAATAATATACTAGATGGTGTTGAGATACTATGGTGATGATCACAGTATGAATCCTGTACAGAAAAGAACATAAACTGGAGAAAGTTTTGGGGCAGACTAATGGGTCTAAAGGAGAAAAAATGAATTGACAGATAGGAGGACTCAGCTCCAGCTGAATTTGAAGGAATGGGGAGATATATTCTTGGAAAAGGAAGGGTACATGAAAGAGCTGACATGCTGAGTTTCCGGGAAAAAAGGATAACGTATCAATCACAGCACAGCTGACTGTTCCAGAAGCTACTGAGGAAACTCTTTGCCCTTCTTTTCAGCTGAAGCAGTGACAGTGTGGATGTGGCAGCTGATTTACATACTTCATTAAAACCTCATTGGAAGTATCAAGTTCCTTTATAAGGATTTGTAGTACCAGCATTACAGTCCAGTGCCATCAGTGGGCAAAGTGGCTGGTTGTTATCAGAACAAATAATTGAGAAATTACCACATTTATATTTTGTTCATTTGTACCACTGAAAATGTTCTCGTGCGTCTTTATTTTGTTGTTTTTTAGTCTATCAGGTTACATCATCTTAGAGCATGCAAATGAATACAACACCAAAATATAGTCTTAGGTGATAAAATGTAGCAATGATAGAACAGATCGATGACATAACTTATGATGAGTATTTCACATGCATAAGGGTTTGCAGGATTGGCCCCTAAATGAAGACATATCATGCCATCCAGTCAGGAAGAAAAAAAAAAAGAAGTTGTTTGTAATAATCTGGCATGGGAAAGATGCAAAGCTCTGTGCCGCCAGATAGGTGTAAGATTCAGTACTCTACTCAAGTAGATGTGTCACACTCTTGTATCCATCCTTTGCAATCTGACCTGAAGGCCTCATCCTTCCACCATTTCCCATCTATCCCTTGTAGCGTACATTTTGCAAAACCAACCGCAAGCTGATATTGTTCAAAACAGCAATAACTTGCTATCATGCAGATCTATTAGCTTAATTCCCTCCACTTTCCCCTCCAGCTAGTACAAACTGTACTTTAGATTTGCTCCTTAAACTTACTGAATTCTCTTTGCTTGTCATTTTTTTTTTAATTTGCTGATCTTGGGTCTAATCCTGCTCCCGTTGAAATTAAAGAGGGTTTTGTCATTGATTTTCAATGAGAGTAGAAGCTGGTCCCATTTGTGGGATGATCTTAGTCTTTCAAATAGATATGGCAGCAAGGCTAAAAAGAGGGCCTTATTTCACCGTAACTTTTTAAGCAGAATTCTCCACTGATTTCAAGTAGCTGATGCCCAATTTATAAATCGATTGGATGATGTGACTCAAAAGATACTTGGCTTGTGTGTGAAAATAAGAGGTAGATTTTATATAGTAAGATGCTATGGTGTGCCAGCCACTGGTGTGCATGACCTGTAATAAGAGCACATCCCATATATATATATATAAACATTTTCTTCTATTTTTAATATTGATTTTTTAGTAGTTCTGAAGCATCTTTTTTAATTAATCAAAATCCTTTAGCCTCATTTGGAAGCCCTGTTATCCCTTCTATGTCAACTTTCTGTTAGTTTTTTTCAGATAATAAGGAAAGGAATAAGCAAAGGGAGTCAGAGGCAAACAAATGTGCACGTTCTGGCTAGAACTGAACTAGGACATTGAATATAAATACTGAAGGTGGGAGCAATACAAAAAAGGATCAGAAGAGACCAAGTGGCAGAAAAGTAGCCTCATTGATTAGCTGATTAGTTTCCCAGTGACTGATTAATCCGAAGTGCCTGAATTAGTCAGTTTTGCCCTGGTTTTCATGAATAAAATGTGGGCAGGACTCTCTTTCCCACCCTCAGTGACAGATGATATCTGTTTTCTCCGGCGAGTTTGAATTTAAGAGCCACTGAAGCTCAGCAACAGTATATTCTGGCTCAAATGAGCTGAAAATTGCATTCAATTTGAATTTCAAAACTAGAGGGAAGAAGGGGGGTAACCAGCAGCACCCATCAAGGCAGTTCATTCTTAACTACTTCCTGCCACACGGAGGCTGACTGGGTAATTTAGATCCAGTGCATGATGCAAAGGAAAGAGCATTGCTGGACAGCAGCCCAGGCTCAGTTTAAAAATAAATGTTTAATTGTCAGGATCAAAAGCAAACGGCTTTTATGTATATTAGGAGCGATATGTTCTGGAAAAGGACTCTTCTGGAAACTTGAGGAGTAGACCTTTCTTTATGCAATTTGCGGAGGAGGGGGAGGGGACCGAAAAGATTTTCCACTGGGAACCTTCAATAATAAATTCCAATCCTACATTACGCACCAGTCAATCAAATCTGAACACTCAGCTCATGTGAGCTACCTTCCAGGTTACAGTTTGTGACTAGGGAAACTGTGTGTGTTTTCTTCTTGTTCCCATTTCCCTCCGTGTGTTACATTTGGCTTAGAACAGATGATACAGACAGAAATTGCGTTATACCTGCAACCCAAATACATGCTGTAATTTGACAGCATGATACCAGATGGTAAACTCAGCGCAACTGAAAATGTCCAGTAATCAATAGATGGTATATAACAAGAATGCATCAAATCAGGAGGTTCTTAGGTGACTTTCTTACTGACTTCAATGTGAGAGTTGACTAAGAATTTGGTGTAGTAATAAATAAAGATAATTAATCATGACTTATAACTAATAACTTAAGGATTAAAATGTGCCTATTTTTACATTCAGTATCAGCATTTTCTGTGAACCCTCAAGAGGCTTTTAACTTCCTTTCCTAAACAGAATGCTTACAGCAGCACTTTAAAACCTGGGTAGACTACCCATCAAAGAAACTGGTGATCAATTCATGGTCTGATATTTATTATGTGGCAAGATATTACATGATATTACAGGGACTCTGTAGTCCATTAATCTCTTGCGAGCTTGTGGGGAGCATTTTACCATATCAACTGCAACAAATGTATTACAGGATTTCCCCCTCCCAGACACACACATCTTCATCATTGCTTTTATTGATAAATCAGTAAATTGCCAGCTCTATTCACGTGACATGAGCAGGGAGCCAACTCTCTCCACCTCCCCTCAAAAAAGTGAGGTCAATTTCCTCACCATTGCATTTAATAAAATCTCTCAGGCAATGGAGTTAAGCATACACTAACAGATATAACTTAGTATGCTGTGCCTTCAACAATTCTTTGATTTCTCTCTATAGAGGACTGTATTAACAGACAAAGTAAGATACCATCTCCTTGTCGTTTTTTTAAACTTTTCTTCTTATTGGATTTATATTTCACCTGCTCTTTTTATTTCTTTTTACAGATAGAGACAATTTGGAGAATTTCTAAATTGTGTTTGCATGCATAGGAGCAAATGCGTGACTTGTTTTTTTAAATAATGCAATCACATGCACAAAACTGCATATGCAGTCATCCATACATGGGCACATCTTCATTCACTTTGCATGCAACTGCATTTCTTTTATGCACAACCACCAGAATGCACCCAATATTATGATGACAAAACACAGTCAAAGGGAACTACCAGATGCCCATGACACTTTTTAGGTATCTTCGTATAGATTCAGATGCCCTGCTTTACGCTGTTATTTTTTGAAATCTTGATCTCAAGTTTTATTCTCAAGCCCATTCTCTTGCTCTCTAGTTTGGCAGGTGATGGCAGTGCAGCAGAGATGATGAAACTCACCTCTCGGGGGTTGTGGACTCTTTATACTATTTTGCCCTATCTGGCAAACGCCCATCAGGGATGGTCTAACCCCGGGGGGAGAGGTGGACTAGATGACCTCTTGTGGTCCCTTCCAGCCCTACATTTCTAGGATTCTTCATTTATCTAACACAGGAACATCAGACATTTATGAGGCATAAATTCAAACAGATTAAAAACCAGAGTTCAAGTGTAAACTTCGGTAGACCTTGGCTCTCCAATAAAGACAGGAAGTTCACGTGACTGACCTTTTCCCTATTTTTCCCCATACACAAATTATTTATTTTATATAGTGATATATATATGCAGTATAAACAGGAAAAAGTCATGCTGAAACTGGGGCTCCTGGGGCTCTGCAGGTATCCTACAAAAAATTAACCGCCTTGCTGTCCAGTAATGTTCTGTGCAGACCGTAATGTTTTTGTGACATTCACAGCGGCAGAAGTCAATACTTTAAAAATGACAACACTGAGCCACAAGCAAGTCAATGTTGCCCAGTAAAATGACATAATTCCTACAAATACTGCTGCTTTCAGGTGACAGCACTTCCAAAATGTAAATAACCAAGATGGTGGAACCCACTGTTTTAGAGGTACTCTGAAAAGGCCACTTAACACATCTCCCTGCCAGAATGGGGACGTAATGCCTTCAATTTACCCCTCCTCCCCCATGTCTTCAAGTCCAGCTTAAAGGCCAGCTCTGGTTGTTATTACAGCATAACGTTACTGGTGATTTATTAAGAGCTCTTAGCTGCATCAGACAGTTTATAATTAACAGCTTCCCCTTTTCTTACTTCCCTTTTTCTTAAATATAAATAAATACATAAATGAAATCAGAACTGCTAAGTGCTGGGCATCGCCAAAGCTTCAATGACATCATCGGCTATTGCAAGTCACCCAAAGTGCAAAAATAAATAAAAGGGAGGGAGGCTGGGGGAGGGGAGAATGGAGGCAGGGTATTTACTCAATAAGTACCTATTTTCAGAATTTCCTTCTAGCTGGCTTGGACTGAGAGCCATCAATTATTTAAAAGAAGTAACATGATGCTTCCTTTGTTGAGGCAAATCTCCAAGCAGACCCCAAGAGAGAATAAAAAATGAATTAGGCAGAATTTATTAGCGTGCTTGGAGAAAACAGATTCAGCCATCAGGGCTGATGATGGTTTTAAAAATAGTGTATTTCTGCCCATGAAAGATAGTTTCTCTTCTTCTTCCCTCCCACTAGATCCCCAACACACACACCACCCCTTTTCTTCTTTCTTTCGCTCTCTTTCTTTCTTTCATTCAAAAACAGGGCATAATGCTGAAAGAGGCATCAATCATTCCTTCTTTTTTGACTGGACTTGATGTATTGTCTTCATTTAAATTACAAATATACTAATCTAAAACACTGTTTACCAAGCAGCATATTAAATGAAAGATGCAAGAAATTGCATCACTCACATTTTAAAAATGACTTTAGACTCAGGGACATATAAAAACACTAACACTGGGAACTCTGCCTTGGCTGCTATATTTCAATCCTAGCAAATGAGATTCAATTACTGTGGTTTTCCACTTAGGACATTACTATTCTGGTCATTGGTCCGGTCAAACCAATGGTGCCAAAGCCAGTACAAGACCTCTTTTCTAGCACATCACCACTGTTTGAGTTTCTACAGTGCAGCGGGGCTGGCACTTAAAGCCAGCAAAACCAACACCTCGGTTCCTAGATCTGCAGTCCACCTAGGGAAAGAAGAAAATTCTCTTTGACTGGGGCAGTAACTTTTGGGGCTTGAGTAAGGAGATCGATCACATGAGCAGTTGCTGCAGAGGAAGCAGTTTGAGGATGCATAGCCTGCTGTTTTCAACTGCTATTTTAAGGAGACTATAGCAGGAAAGGGAAAACAAAATCCCCTCACACAATAAGAATGCACTCAATTCATTCAAAGGTCCCCTAACACACCTGTCACTCCAGGAAAATGATGCATTTAAATCATGTTTGGTGCCCTTTAGTGCTCCCCTGCAGCAGCACAGGGCAAATTTCCTTTTTTAAAAAACCAGTTGGCTAGTTTGTGCCTGTGGTCACCGCTTTGATCAAGGTGTGGAATAAAAGCTGCACCACCCCAGAAGCATTGTGACTCAGGCACACACCTCAGACAACAAATTCCTTCCCTGCTGCCTCCTTGCTCCAGGATGGAGGTAGTGAATTACTGCTGGCCTTTGCCAAGGCTCCGCCTAGTCCCTGACCACTTGTTCACAGTGGGAGGGACCAAAGGTCCAGGTAGTCAGTACAAAGGTATAGAGACTGACTATACCCCCCTGTGTGTAACTTCCCTGTGGGAACAAGTTGTCCAGGTCAAGTTACTGACTGTCAGATCCTTTCTTTCCTCTGACCCGCAAACAAATCCCATAACAAAATAAAGGCTGGGGCCATGAGTTGATTAATCCACTGGACTTTTTTCCTTGCCTCCCCCTCCAAGCCTTGGGCTAGCCTCATTAAAATGTACTCCATTCACAAGTGAAATGAGTTTGGTGGGTCTCTGAAATTAGTCCTGATGGATATTTTTCCATATTAAAGAAAACAACACTATTTCTCAGTCTAAGCCTGGAGGGGAAAATAAACCCTTTTAAGTGGAGGATTGTTGCTGACCCAACCAGTCTGACCTGCACTGAAAAAACTTGGAGGAGTAGAAGTTTGCACAGATTCTGTCCCACTTGGAGCCTGATTCTGCAAATGTGGAATGTCCCTGGAAAGACTCTGAAAGCCAGGTCAGGCCTGTTATGCTTTATTTTCATATGATGGGAACCAAAATTAACTTATGAAAAATCATTGTACACGCTAGGTACACTCCTTCCTGCAAGAGGAGATTTAGGTTCAATCCTGTGAGATGCTTGAACTTCTTGAGGGGTGAGGAGCACTCTCCACTAACATTCACTTAAAGGATCAGGCACTAGAAATATAATCACTATAGCCCACAGTTCCCAATTTTTCACACTACACTGTATATAAACTTTTGCACATGCCTGAATTGCCTGTGTGCAATTACCCTATCTCCACATGTACCGCAGGCTTTGTATGCATAGGTGTGCTCACATTTAAATCTCCCTTTTGTACACATGCATTGAGCCTATTTTACTAATATTCATTACATTTCAACATGTAAATATTCCCCTAAGTGGTGAAATCTACTTGCCAATTAATCCGAATTCACAAAAATATTACAGCACTAAAAATGCATCTATCAATCGTGCCTCAGAAAATTAGCTTTCTATTTCATACACCCTCAGTTCACAGTAAGCCACTGGCTTCTTATCGCAGGGATTCCCCCAATGTGTCTGTGGACTCTTCACTGAACACAGAAATGTACCCTCAACTTAAACAAACTTATGATTTTGTATTTGATCCCCTTTTTTTAAAAAGACAATCTCAATTTTTATGGAATTTTACTTAATTTATTTTTTTTATTTCCACAGAAGTCACTCTTAAAAAAAGCGTAGAACTATATAGCTCAACTGAATGTTAAAGCTGATGCTGTGAAGTGACCAGTTTATATGCTTCCACTTCCCTTCCTCTCCTCTTCCTTGGCATTGAGGGTCTTATGATTACCATCCAAACTCCAGAAAATATCCTTGCAGAGGTAGCATCTGGCTCCTTGGCAGACTCCATGGGCAGTTGTGCTGGCAGGTTTAGATTTGTCCAATTCTATCATATGGTCAGACTACAGATGGGCTGCCTTGGATGCTTCTGATTTCTGGATGCCATCTTCCCTTGATCCACCTTTTATTGTGAACAAAACAGGTCTCAAGATCCATGAACAGGGGCCTCATGATTTAATGATGTGTGTGTATTTTATATATATATATATATATGGGATTTCGTGTTAAAATGCTAGGTTTCTTCCTAATTCTATATTTGTCCAGAAGAAATTAGGGCCCGGTTGTGCAAGTCCTCATTTCCCACTGAAGTCAACATATGGCACCAAGAAGATTAGGCCCTTACTGAATGGATCTGCATTTCAACCAGCTATTCTTTCAAACGCTATCCCTTTCTCCATCTGTGATGATCTGTTTTGTGAATTAACACCTGAGTCCTCGCTCTCCCACCCATATAAGAAAGCTGTTCATTTGGGGCTCAATCCTACTCCTACTGAAATCAACGAAAGTTTTGCCATTTGTCTATTATTTGAGGGAATGAATAGTTGAGATTTGAGATAATAATCATTAGTAGTGGAAAAAGGTCTTTACCTCTGGCCTTTCCGGGCTTCACTTTCTCTTCTTATCACCTGGATATTAATCACCTAGTCACAAATCTGGCTGCTATCTTATCCAATTGAACTATATGCTTTTTAATATTCCTAAATTGTGAGAGTTCAAATTAACCATTGGACCACAAACTGCTGCTGAAAGGCAGAAAAGGCTCTTGGGAAAAAGAGGAGGAGTGTTATTAACTCAGGGAATAAAAAAAAGTTAGGAAATAAAAATCTAAAAATTAATATTGTCGAAATAATAAAGAAAGGGTGCTCCTAGCCCTTTCCATGATACATTTTTCTTGTCATCTGATTATGAACTGTTTTGTCAAAGTGTTTCATAAAGACCCTAATATAAATGTAAAAGATATTTTAAATGAAATCTAAAATGAAGCAGCAATACTCCAACAACAATACACCATACCAAGGTATGCATTAGTAAGCATTGGGTCAACTTTTGGGTGGACAAAGGCACAAAGCTAAGATAACAACTACTAACTTCAACCTTGGTGTTCCAACAACATATAGATTATACTGACCAGTGTAAAAAAACAATAAAGAGAATATGCCATCCATACAATCACTGTTTCGGGCAAAAGCCTCAGAGATGGGATAGAACTTATACCAGGTCATGAAGGTCAACAAACTAAGGCTCTGGTCACCATAATATAATGAGTTATGCAGGACATCCCAAACAAGAGCCAATACAAATTTGTATAGCACCATTATATTTTCACATGTGTTTGTATGAGAGAGAGAATGAGAATATAAAGTGGTAGGCAAAGAATACATCTGAGTTCAGGATAACCAGATAACACACTAGTAAATTACGGGCTCAATTCTTAAAGAGACTTCTTATATCCTGAAACGTATTGAGTGTCCTAAACTCCCACTGAAATCAATGGGAGTTCAGAGAGCTCAGGAGCATCATGCAAAGGACTCTTATACATCTTGCAGGACAGGATTGAGCAAGAAGTAAAATCACACGTGTGTTGTTCATGATCAATCCCTAGCAAACCGCAAACAAATAATGTGCATTATACGGAGTACTGTCATGTACTGTACTTATAAACAAAGTTAACATGAAATTACAGGCCAGTAACTCTACACCATCTAATAATCCCCACACACATTTTTGTAAATACGTGCCACCCGTTATTTAAATCTTCTTCAGCACAGAACACAAGAGACAGAATACAAGAGAGCCTCAACAGTGAGAGCCATGAAATATTGTTGGTATTCACTGTTACGCTTTATATACTGTCAGCTGCCTGAATTTGCATTTAGTATCATTCACAGTTTTTCAGGTACATAGTTGATGCACCAAGTGTGAATACTGATGTTTCTATCTATAGCACTATAAACTACATTTTGAGTTATATTGGTAAAGTTAAGCTTAGGTAGCACTTCTAGCATTAATATCTTAATACAGATATTTTGCTATAAATGTAGTTTACAGTGTGGAACATAAACACAAATTCAGTATTACTAATAAATCACCTTCAGGACTGCATAAAAACATACTGCCACTGCATTTTATGCAATACACAATGGAACTGAATGTGGCGATATATATTTAAATTTCCCATTTTTAAACTGTCACTCAGAAACTTTTCATTTTTTTTTAGGTTATTGATCTCACTGGCTTGTGATAACATTTCAGTCGCTTGGCTGAGCCATTTTTAGCTTTTGTTTTTATTTTAAAAGCTCAATCAGGATTCATATGATGCAATCAATTTAGTTTTTTCAATTAGAAATGAAAGTTAAAAGGTGAGTGTGACATCATAAGCTACTCAAGTTTCATGTTTTATATATCAATAGGATCCTTAAATATAGTAATATCCTTGTTATACATGGTTGGGTGTATATCTATAGTATTGTTCTGGCTGGCTCTGTAGGGGCCATATTCCTCTCTGACGCAGTGACAGTAATAAATGGGTTTACACCAAGGAAGAATTTGGTACTACATGTTTAATCTGTATAGGTTAGGGTTTAGTGGTTCGGACATGGGGATAGAATCAGGACTTCTGCATTCTGTTACACCACTGACAGTTTCTCTTGCATCTCAATTTACCCATCTGTGAAATGGATACAACTTCCAGGGTAAATGTACAGCACGGATTAATTTATTCATAAGTATAATGTATTTGGAGAAATTTTTATGAAAGGTGCTAAAAATTGTGACTGGAGAGACAGATTAATATTTAAGAAAAAAAAATTTCCCACCTTTATTTCTTTTCTTTACATATAGAACTACACAATGCATGTTTTTACATTTATTAATATTTTCTTCAGTTCCAGTATGGGTGCCCACAGTTAAAACAGCTGGTTAAAGATAATCAGGAGACCTGAATAGTTGGGGTGATTGGGTGATTATTTAATCAAAACTGTTTTTAGGCACCTCATTAGGGTTTAGTGGCAAATGACATCAAGCAATTAATCAGGACATCTTCAGACACTGGAAATCTTGCTCTGAGAAGTTTGTGCCCTCTCTCTCTACAAATAATCCTTCTGATCAGACACAGAATGTTCCAACAGGAAGTGCAATTTGTTGTGTTTGCAATGAAGTTCAAAGCACACTATTTAGGAGCTAGTGGCCCTCATCATTAATTGCCAGGATTGCAAAGGACTGCGCAGAGGGTAAGCAGCAGTCACACAAGGCCATGATTTACAATAAATATGCCAGTGATGAATGAGTAGTGTGGTCATGGTCATGGATCTTAGAGTGGTTCTGAACCTTATCATTTCCGATCCGGCAAGCACATTTTCCTTCTGTGGAGGGGTGGGTGGGGGACGAGGTGAACTCTTGAATACCAGTCAGATTTATTCTTGGTGCTAACAAGAAGATTTTTGTTACCTCATTACTGGAGTCTTCAGTTATTATATTGGTTAATGCATAATGGAGCAAACTGTATGCAAAGGGATGTGAGATGGGGCATGATACCCCTTTTAACTAATATGAGGCATAAGGAGCGTAATTCATATCTGAATGGTATCCTAATAGTCAATACATACACTTCTTTTTGGCTATTCTGTATGTGCCTCCTTTAAAGCTAGAAATTCTTTTAGCTCTTATAACATTCACAGGGGATTGTATGCATATGAAGACATGGTAAAGCCTTCAGAAACAGGCTAAGGCACCATGGATCTGTCTCCTCTTAATCTGCAATCTCAGAGACAATTGTGTCTTGCAGTTATTTCTCACAATTTGGGATTTTACATTGCCCATTCTTTGCACAGTTGCATGTGTATGTTACATGCTTAAAAAAAAATAACCAAGTGATGAATTGGCCGCTTATAGTCTTCCTGACAGCAGGATGAAATGGTAGCTACGGTGACCAGGGGACGTCCTGGTTCCTCCTTGCGGAAAGGTATTCAATGCACGTAATAATTATTCATCCATCTCGTTCACACTAAAGGCATTGGCAATGCAATTTTAGCTGATAATCAAGACCATATGACAAAAACCAAGGCCATTAGGGACCAATTTCGAGTATTCTCTGCAAGACAATGATTTTCCAACTGCACTTACATATGCTGAATAGTTACCTCTGCACGACCGCACCTGCTCTCATTTATGTAACCCCCCCAGCAGCCCCCGGCAACCGTTTCCACTCTTTTTTTTTTTTTTTGTAAGGCAAATGTAGAAAGTTTCAAAGATTTGCTTGATTTTTCATGGAAACCAATTGGCTTTTTTTTTTTTTTTGGCCTGCCACATCACAACAAGGCACAACGAGGCTGCATCAATATAAATGACAGCAGAATTTGGCCCAACGTTTTCATTGTCCTCCTACCTGTATTTACATTTAGTGTATCTTTAGGGCAAAATCCTACTTGCTTTATTTAAAAGTAAGTAATTCTCTCTCAACTACATTCTAATCTCTGTTACACTGGTGACTTCACTGGGTTTTTCTGGATTTTCACATGAGATCTGAATAGACTGCAGAGGGACAATTTGTTTGGGAAAGGCAAGCAGAATATGGCCCTTCGTATGTAGGGTGTTTATTTTTCTGTTTGCTCTACTGTAATCATTTGATCTCTTAATTACTTTCTGCATATTTCTGACCTCACCATTTCAGAATCACTGATGTAATAATGTTGCCTTGAAAGGACTCTGGTGTCATTGCAAATCGAAGTTCCATAAGGTTAAAGACTTCACTTGCCAGAAGTGAAAACATGCCAAAATTATTTTAAAATTATACAAAGTATAACTCAAAGGTTCTTTTATGTCTTACTTTAAATGCTCCTAGGGAAATGGATAAATCTTCATGCTTTATCAGATATAATTCAAATATTAAAAGCAATAATAAGCGCCATCATTAATGATGTAACAACCTTTTTTTGGCAGAAAAAAAGAACCCATAAAATTAGTGAGCAAGGAGAAACCATAAAAAACCAATGGTCTATCAGGAAATGATTCCACATTAAATTATAGATCTCAGTCTTGCGCACCTTTACTGGCATGAGTAGTTCTTACTTACACAAGAAATACCAAGGACTTCAGTAGGGCCATTTTTGTGGGTAAAGATTATTCATGGATTTGAGGAGTGGGGGTGGGTGGATCAGGGGTGCAGGGAATATCATAGGACTGGGCCTTTAGTCTTTTCTTCTATTTCTGTAACCTACTTTCTCTACCAAGGATCACTTTCAAACATTAAAAATATTTTATAACCTAATTGTTAATAAAGCAGTACTTTCTCAGATAGCATGAATTTAGTCTGTCTCATGACTGGATTGGAAAGAAATAGTTATGCAGCATGCTCTTGTTCATCAGAATTCTAGAACTGTATTTTTAAACTGTTGTCTATAATAATGTAGGGCACTGAAATCAGAAAGATCAATGAAGAAGAAACTCTACTTGCTAGGAATAGTCCCAGTTTTTGATTGATTTCTATCAAAATGTCCACTAAAAACCATAGATTGTTCCAACTACTGTGCATGTCCTGTTATTCTGTAGATCATTCCAACTATTATGCACATCCCTCATCTGTGCCTGCAAAGAAGAGCATACCACATAGATACAGCATCCTGGATTAAGCTGGGTAGTAGCATACAGGAAGCGTAGCAGCAGCAGCAGCATTCAAAAGTACTGAAATTGATGGCTGGACTTTCTCTATATCAGTAAATCACCTTTACTACGTCAGTATTCAAGATACATGCAGAAACCAATTGTATATAAAGGAAACAAAACATCCAGCGTACAGTGAGAACATCTCCGAAGACATCGAAGGACAAAATGTCCCTGCAAATTTCAGTGGACTGTGTGAAGGACTCAGCAACACCCTGACATACACACAGCTTCAGAGAGAAGCTGCTACCAGTGATTTTGTTACAGTATCTCCAGGCTCCAATTTCTTTTATTTTAAAGATAGCAAAGACCAATATTGGTTAAACTCCATTTTACTTTTCTAATTCAATTGAACCAAAGAGGTCACTGATACTTCAGTAACCACCATCTAAAACCATTTGGCCAAAAATAAACAAACAAAAACAAAACTGGAGCAGTCTGCTCTGGAGAATGTCCTCATTTCAAAAGAAATCAGGCTGACTTTTTATAAGATAATTATTGCAATTGTTTTTCCTAATGAATATTGTTTGAGTATTTTATGCATCATGAATAAAAAACAATTGACTTTCCAGGAGACTTCTGAAAAAGAAAGCCTAACCCCGAAGATTTGTTTTCTTGGCTATACTGAATGTAGATGCAAAGGGGGATTGGAACACACCAAAGGAAGACACTATTACATAACAATGCTACAAAAAATTAAACATGGATACAGAAGTTTTGGTGGAGATCTCAGAGATTGATAATATCATATGTCAAATCTTATCCAGCACTACGTAACCAAAATGTCTTTAAGAATGGCAGTTTCTACTTCCAAAAAATTTGGGCTTGATTAGAAAAACAGAATTAGACAGATTTTATACATGTAATTCCACAGACTTCAACAGGATTACTCCTGGTTTACACCAGTGTAAGCAATCAGGCCTCTGCTTATTCCATTCTCATTTGGGCAATGACTTATTTATCAGTTTTCACATAGACCATTGGGGAAGGATTCTGATTTCAGTTACACCAATGTAAATCTAGAGTAATGCCATTGTCTTAGTGCTTAAAAAAAAACCCTACCATACAGATGAATATTTTCCCCTTATTCTCTCTCCTCTTCCCTACTCCAGAAAACTATCTTCCACCCTATGTTCAGAAGAAGGTCATTTTTCTGAGTCAATATCAAAAGATATTTCCAGACTAGAGGCCCAACTCTGCCTTCAGATGCCAGAGTGCAGCTCCCGCTGACTGTGATATCTGAGGGCAGAACTGGGCATTAAGGTGTAAATACTGCATTGCATTCAGACAAGACAGGAATAAAAGGTTCTAGTTAAGTCATGGAAATGAGCAATATTAAGAGTTCCCATAAATCTCCCACTTTAGGATTTCCCGTGAAGAGACACACCATGTCATTGCAAAAGACTGAAATCATCTGGAGTCTGATCCTATCCTGACTTCACTGAGAGTTGAGGGAGCTCAGCACCTCCCAGCAGGTGGTCAGTGACTTGCAGGATCAAGCCCTTGTCTGAGGTTAGTGCAACTCTGTAAAGATCAAGGCAACTCATCATAACCATTACCAGAAGTATCTCACAGCTAGCAGTTCTTATACACATAAATACCAGAGTGTTCTTCAATAATGCTTCCAGTGCTACAATTGTGCATTACCACTTTTTGGAATTTTGTGGGGAAACACCCATAGTGTTTTTATGAGGGAGAATTTATTTTAAAGTGTCCTGACATGCAGGATGGAGATGTTCAAAGACACAAAGGGGGGAGGGGGGCTGGTCATTTACCTCTCATTTGTGCCTTTGAAATCTCTCCCACAGCTTTCATTGAGTGCTCTTTCAATGACCATGCCTAATCAATAATTAAGCATATATTAGGGTACACATGTATGTGTATGTGCTTATGAGCCAGATTGTATTCACTCAAGAGCTCTGAAGGAATTAAAAGATGAAATTGCAGAACTAACAACTGTGGTATGTAACATATCACTTAAATCAGCTTCTTTATCAGATGATTGGAAGACAGTTAACATGATGCCAATTTTTTAAAAAGGCTCCAGAGGCAATTCTGGCAATTACAGGCCAGTAAGCCTAACTTCAGTACCAGGCAATTGGCTGAAACTATAATAAAGAACAGAATTATCAGACATACAAATGAACACAAATTGTTGGGGAAAAGGCAACAGCAGCTTTTGTAAAGGGAAATCATGTTTCCCCAATCTATTAGAATAATGTAAGGGGGTCAACAAAAATGCGGACAAGGGTGATACAGTGGATATAGTGTACTTGGACTTTTAGAGAGCCTTTGACAAGGTCCCTCATCAAAGGCTCTTGAGCAAAGTAAGTAGTCAGGAGATAAGAGGGAAGGTCCTCTGATGGATCAGTAGCGAGAAAAAAAAATAAAGGGAAACAAAAGGGTACCAATTAATGGTCAGTTTTCAGAATGGAGAGAGGTAAATAGAGGGATCCCCAGTGATCTGTACAGGGACCAGTGCTGGTCAATATATTTAATAATAATCTGGAAAAACAGTGAGGAGACAATGTTTGCACACAGTACAAAATTATTCAAGATAGTTAAGTCCAAAGCAGACTGCAAAGAGTTACAAAGGGATCTCACAAAACTGGATGACTGGGCAACAAAATGAAATTCAAGGTTGATAAGTGCAAAGTAATGCACACTAGAAAACAGACAAAATGATGGGGTCTAAATTAGGTGTTACGACTCAAGAAAGATCTTGGAGTCATTGTGGATAGTTCTCTGAAAACATCTGCTCAATATGCAGTGGCAGTCAAAAAAGTTAATGCTGTTAGTAACAATCAGGAATGGGACAAATAATAAGATAGAAAATATCATAATTCAACTATATTAATCCATGGTACACTCACATCTTGAATATTGCATGCAGTTCTGGTCATCCTATCTCAAAAAAGATATATTAGAAATGGAAAAGTACAGATTAGGGATATGGAACAGCTTTCGTATGAGGAGAGATTTAAAAAGTTGGGACTAGTCTTCTCTTTTCTAAGATGAAGAAGGTTAGATAGTATAGAAGTCTATAAAAAATCATGAATGGTGTGGAGAAAGTGAATAAGGAAGGATTATTTATCCCTTCCCATAACACAAAAACCAAGGGTCACCCAATGCAATTACTAAGAAGCATGTTTTTAAAACAAACAAAAGGAACTATTTTTTCACACAAGGCATGCTAAACCCAAGGAACTTGCTGCCAGGGAATGTTGTGAAGATGAAAAGTATGCCTTGATTTAAAAAAGAATTAGATTAATTCATGGAGAATTGGTCCATCATTGGCCATTTTCCAAGATGGTCAGGGATTCAACCCCATGCTCTGGGTATCCCTAACCCTTGGATTATCAGATGCTGGGACTCAACAACAGGGGATGGATAGATAATTGCCCTGTTAGGTCATTCCCTCAGAAGCATCTGGCACTGGCAGAAGATTGGCTACTGGGCTAAATGGACCATTGGTCTGACCCAGTATGGTATGTTCTTGTGTGCCTGTATGTGTGTGTGCATAGACACATGAACCCCCCCTAACCAAAACTGATGAAAAGTTTTACAGGAATAACTTCCGTATTTACTTCTTCTGGCCTAGAAAATAATAGAAAGCTAAGTGTTGTCAGTTTGTCATCATTTACCAGCTCTGCATTTATAGAAGAAATAACATTGGCAGGGAAATAATACAAAAATGTAACACACACACACACACACACACACACGCCGCAGGAAGATATAATGCTATTTTACATATTTGATATAGAGCCTAAATTAAGCTGCAGAAAAGGGTCCATGAATTTTCAGAGCCTCATTATTAATTCTTCCTAAACCTCAAATACAGGAAAATACATTTCATAAACAAAAGACCCAATAGGATTTTAATAGTACAATAAATTTCAGACATTTGGCACTAATCACATTTCACAATATATTTTTTTTTAAAAGAAAGTTCATTCAACCCAGACCCAGACTTAAAAAAGCAGTGTGGGTGTGTGTTATTCTTACTTTAGCCCATTTTGACTGAATTCTATACCTTATCATATTAAATAAAGCTGGCTATCATTCTGTTTCAGCATAATGCAAATATTTCCCCCCTTCCTCCTCTCTTTCTTTTTTGGGACAAGGGTCCTAAGCACAAGAATAATTTCCCATCCTTTCCAAAGCAGTTCGAGATGAGTATGATGTCAGTCAACCCCTCTGTTATAATGGAGCAATTTACTCACCAGTTTACCCCTTAATATTATTCTCAATAATGTGATACATTTCACTTCTGGACACAATGCAAGGACTATCTTCTGTCATGAAGATCAGAAGCCCCCTTACCTCAGTTATTATCACCATTATGGAAAAGTCTTAGAGAATTAGATAGAAATGAAAACAATAATGACTTGATTTCTTTTTTCCATTTTAATCAAAGTCATAGACTTTCATAGAGAATGATAGAATTTCTTTAGGTGTTTTGACTCACACTATAGAATTCCATAGGAGGCAATTAATTCTGTATTACATTTGATAGAATAGTTGTGTTAAATTCCCTCGGAACTTTTCTTATAAAGGGAGGACATCCTAGGTGAATACCTAATGTTACTCCACTGACAGAGCTGTCCACTTACTTTTTTTTTTTTTTAAAGCAAACTTCTCTTTCCCCCGCCCCCCCCCCCAGGTGAAATTTATTTCAGGTGAAAGGTGCCAAACTGAGATCCTTGCAAATGAGACCCTACACAGAACAATGACCCTCTAGGTAACAGGTCAAGCTTCACCACACAATGTCCCTCACGCTAAAGTGTCTTAATTTGAAGTTAAAGGGACCACGTCTAGGTGATCAGAAGATGGATAGGTCTGTAAGAGAAGGCCAATAAGTGCCAGTTGTGTGTTTTTACTTGGACATCTTTTCACTTAGGATCTATCTATTCAAGTCCTTATGCTGGCATCCATCAGTGGAGTAGGTGAGTGCCTTTAGAAATAGAATGAGATCACCAGCTCATTTAACTAAGCCACAGGAGGAGGGCCTTCCAATGGTAATATCTTTTAGTCATTACTGACCTGGGCTGAGTTCAAATACATTTGGAATGTTTGATATTTATCCAAATCATGTCCATTGAAGTCCCTGGGAGAATACAGATAACAGCGGATTAAAATGTATCATTATAATTACTTCAAAGTGCTGTTTAGAACAGAAATAATTAAGTTAGTAAATAACTCTGCATTAAATCACTGTTTTAAAATGTTGCTTAAGCTACAGTTTACATCCATAGCTATGACTGAACCACAAATTCTAGGGATTCAGAGTGCGAATGTAAACAGTCTACACTAGTTTAACAAAAGTATAATGCCATTGTAGATATTCTGAACTTACACCGGTGTAACTAGTACCTGATCCAAGACCCATTAAATCAAAGGGAATTTTACCACTGATTTGCAGTAGGTTTTGAATCAGGACTTTAGAAAAGAATCAGGCCCCTTATACTATCCTTAGGAAAAAGTTCTCCCCATCCTGGCTCTTTACATCCATAAAATGGTTGCACTGTAGATTGCTATCACATAGCCAAGCTAGTGTGTCTTCCTGTTTCTGATGACAATGCCTAGTATGAAAATATACAAATAGGGCCAAGCGAATGACAGAATTAAAATAAAAATCCAGGTATAATATCTACATCATTCGGTTAAAAATATTCACAGAATTTGATAAAATCCCCTGAAGTCGTCTTTTAGTAGTACATCATAATAAACTAATTGTGTAACTGGAGACAGATGGATAGATTTTTTAATTTTATTTTTTATTTACTTTTACAAAGTAAAGAGACAACCATTACCAGCTGAATATTTTAAATGAAACATTCCTTGCTGATAAATTTAATGGCTCCTTTTCTGTTAATGTGTAAAAAATAAGAGAATTTTAAAATAAATATCACACTGCAAAGGGATATCATACACATATATACCTTTTTTTCTTTAAACAACGGACTGACACCATGAACATTAAGCTATATTTTACAGACGCTCTCCCCTTTTAATTGAAATTGCATCTGAGGTCGAGATCACCATTTTCCTTCTGCTTCTCTAACCTCTTCCTGCCCGAAGGCCTGTAACTTGTGAATTATTTAACAATCATATTTGCGGCTGAAAATTGATTTCTGAGAGAATCCATATTGATTGAGATATGTGAGACTAATGAGTTTGAGGTTAAGGTGTTTAGATATTATTACCTCTGATAGTCCTGAATTAGTAGTTTCTTATTTTTGTGTCTTCTATCCATACTCAATTTTAGTCTAAATTTCTGCTCAGAGTTGTCTTTGTTCATCATTGTCTGATGCATCAATGAAAGTCTTTCAAATACTTCTGTATGCATCATGCGGCACAATTAAAGCTCAGCTCTAGTGCCATTTTTTTTTTCAAATTGCCATATCTTCAGCTCAGCTCACATCTAGAATAATAGGCCAGATCCTCAGCTGAAGCAAACTGCTAAAACTCCTTTTACTTCAACTGAGCTATGAGGATTTACACTAACTGAAGATCTGACCCACTTGAGACTTCTATGGAGGCTAAGCAAGGAATACTCTCCTATGAGTTGCAGTGAATCCCCTTCTGCTACTACAACTTCAGGGATGTAAGCATTGGCCAGTAGCTCCTTCTAGTCATTGGTCCACAATTGCACAAGCTGGTTGATGCCTACAACTGGTGTCCCAGCTTCTTCTCACCTGTGCACTTTGAAGCCACCTCATTTCCATTGTACTGAAGGCACCCTGGACCTATGTGAGAAGTGGGAAAGACAGGAGTCTAATAGTCTAATTCCTGAAGTTAAATAATGAAACTGAAAAGAAATTTAAGATCAAGAAACTGGACAGTGTTTGTTCACAGCCTCTCTGCAATATTCAACTGTGTTTGTAGCAGTATTACAAAATATTGATACAACACAATCTGACTTCATCCCCATAGTCACCCAAAGAAAAAACAGACCTCAAACAGCAGGGAAGTCTTTGAGCCAAATTCAGAGTCTTTTCACTTTTTCCTTCAAAATGAAATTTAAACTGTTATAGCATATATTGTGCCTCTATGCAGTCTGGCTAGCGAGTGCCCATGCAGTCCACCATTGCTTTCATATTACTCCAGCTAGGAATGCAAATAATCAAAGCAAGAAGGATTAATAGAGGGCCACAAGGGAATGTGGTTCATGCTCCCTGATTTCCATGCTTCATCTCCCAATGCTCCCACCAAGAAGCAGTGTACTAAAGACCTCAGAGTGGCTACAGTGTAAATCAATTTGATTTGGAAGAGACAGGTTGATGAAGTCCAACTTACCCATTCCTTCTCATTATTTTATGAATGCAAAGAAAGAATTTGGTTTTTATCATTTTGTCAAACCACATTTTAAAAAAAATCTAGCGTGCTTGACCTTGGTAGTTTAGTCTCCTTTTGGGTTAGTTCTGAAATATCTGTTTCATGCAGGATTAAAAACGAATAAAGTGATTCTTTAAATGTTTCAGCTGGAAAGGGATATTTGGGGTCAATGATCTATTTTTATTTCTGCTCTGCTGTTCCTCAAGAAGTCAAATGACAAAAAGCTGTCCTTCAAAGTTAAGTCTATGGACACTAAATTAGCATTTTCAATTACTTTCCCTAGGTAAAGTCCACTATTGGGTTTTTTCCCTTCCCTTTGGGAAGGAGGAAAGTACTTTCTGAGTTACCTTTCCTTTTCTTTCACATTTTATGGTACATATTCCAATGCATCTTTTAAAAAATGATTTATTAAATGTTAAAAAGAAACAAGAAACCTGAGTGAATTTGAAACATTTATGATGTATGTCTACACTGTTGACTCCATCTATTTTAGTTAACATTTGTTTCATGTCACTCTTAATCAGTAGATGTATATTTTTGATACTATTATTGATTTTGCAGCCGTGCCAGTTAATGCTGTTATCTTGGATGGTACATTCAGAACAGTTATCCTGACAGACATTTTAAATAAAACCAAACATCAATTGGGAACTCAAATGAAATCAGATCACTATATGAACCTGAAAGAACAACCATTTTACTATATTATGTATTCTTCTTTGAATGACATATCCTTTACCTATCTTTTATGTTATCACAGTGATCTGGACAAACCAAGGACAGGGAGCAAGGGACGTCAATTCTTTTTTTTCCACAAACAATTTGGATGGACTAGATACTTTAAAAAAAAAAAATGTGAGGGCTGAAACTACCAGTAGGAGACAGTGTGATAGACAAAGACCCTGAGATACCGTGATGACGAACATGGTCTAAATATGGAGATAGATACATGCACAGACAGGGTTTGTCTGTGTTAACTTGTCTTAGCTAAGTGCAGTGAAAATCTGACCACTTTTCCTAGTCAAACCAGTTCCACAAGTAGATAGAGAAACAGGCAGATCGCAGTCGGTATTCAGACCAATGGGAGGGCTTGTTCCTGGGAGGTGTTAAGCGCCTGATACTGAAGTCAGTATGACTTGATGACACTCAGAACCATGCAGGATCAAGTTGGTCTGGAGGCCAGGTGTTCTACAAGTTATTTCACTGATTTCTGCCTACATTCACTTTGATGTTCCCCTTTCCTCCCCCTCAAAATCCCTGCTGTTCCATTCCTGGCACTTCTGAATAGACCACCAGCCATGCCAAAGTGTGCTGTGGCTTACTGACGGTTTAAAATAGTTGGCACTAGAACAAGACCACCAAATTAATTTAATTTCCCACAACTTGAACCCTGGTCTCCAGAGGATAAAGCTATCAGCATTAATAATGAAAAAGTTTGATACCTTGTTGGTCACCCTTTCACTTGACTGGCAATTCCCCAAATCACACTAGCCATTTTGTAAAGTTTACCCTCAGCAGCTGTAACTTTAATAAATCTTTGTCTCCACAGGTCTGACATCCTCATGGCAACATCGTTTTAAGGCACTCTCGCTCTAGATGTTAAAAGTCTGTTAATTATGGGCTCGTTTAACAAAGCCAGTATTCATCTCTTATCAGAAAAAGAATTCATCTCATCTGAATAAGGACTGTGGGAGCGGTGGTAATTTTTATGTGCGTGAACCTAACTGCTATTCAGACTCATTTTTAACTCAGTAAGGAGGTTTGTGTTTTGTCCTTAAGCAACAGATTGAGCTCAAATGAGTGTTCCTTTCCTCATTATTCTGTGGCTTTTTGAAGGAAAGGGAGAAAGAGAGGGAAAAAAAGAATTCTTAGCTCCTTATTCTGCCTAATTCAAGTGCACTAGAGGGAAAAGATGTAGCCCCTGGGTCCCCCACCTCTTCCCTCCTAATTTAGTTTAATCATCATGGAACACCCCAGAGCAAATCAAGGTTCTCTATTTGGGACTTATTAATTTTTTTTAGAGTGTTCACAGACCTCTGAACATCGGAAGTTCTTCCTTAAAGAAATAAGATAAAATCATAACTGACCTCAGCAACATTATGAAATAGCCAAGGTAAATAAAACATGATGTCTTATTTTTTCATGGTGAAATGTGGGGTCAGAATTAAAGGTTTGTCAGACACTGCATTCCTAAAGAATGGGGTGTAGATATGGTTTCTCTCTACATGCTGGAGGTGGCTGATACTAATTAATAGAGGGGTGGAGTCTTCCAGCAAAAATTAATATAATTTTATGTGGGGGATAATGTATATTGAGGAAGGGGATATTAACTGGACATTTCTTGGTTTTAATGATTTGTGTGGCTTTTTCCATTCCTTAATTATTTTTCAGGAAGCTTTTTCCTTTTGGGAATTTCCTTGTGTTTTAATGTTACATGCAGGGGCTAAGTGAAAAGGACATTAGATATCTTCCCCCTCAATAATAGTTAAGTGCACTTCACTGTACCTTAGTAATTTCAAAGAGGTTATGGAGACATGCATCAAAGAGCAAATCAATGTACTTATTTTGTAACCACGGACTGAAGAGCACAAACTTTGTATTATTTCTCGGAGAGGGGAAAAGATCAGCCTTTGAAAGATTTATTATGGAGCACAGACCTCAAAACTATGTAGCAAAGGACTAAAAAGTGTAGCAGTCCTCTTTTAGCATGCATTATTATGATATGACTGTCAAAATGCTAATTACTGTGTGTATTGTGATCTATTTTCTTTTTTCAATTAGGTATTGTTTTTAAAAAGGAAATACAACATGTTAATCATTTTAAGAAAACAAATTGCAAAAACAACCGAAGACCATAATCTCTGGTTTACAGTTCATCATCATACAGGAAGTCTGTGTTAGGAGTCAGGAAATAAACCCAGTTCTTCTGAGTTCCAGTCTAGTCATTTAATTAATTAGCTCAACTGTAATGATGCTAGTCTGCCTCATAAAGTTTGGGTGTGAGGCCTTACTCAATAATAATTCTGTGACACACATGGAAATAATACCACCAGTCAATTTCCCCCCTCCAAACAGTGTCTTTTTAGTTAAGTAGAAATAATCAGTGTTTGACGAGAAGGCTTAAAAGATTTTGGGAAAAGGAACTTTCTACTTCAAAGAAGGAAGATGCTGATATCTATCTAAATTTTGAAGTTGGAGAATGCTGTAGCTTTTGAGCAAAAATGATACAAATTTGGTGAGAGATGGTGCAAAATCTGAAAAGTGTGACTGTAGACCATTTATTTCTTTGCAAAGGAAAAAATTACCAGTGACCCAAACACCTTCAAAAATTCACAGAATCTTCAAAGATCCCTTTCTGCTTTTCATTTTTAAAGCAATCCACTGTTTCAGGAAGGTTTTAAAGGTCCTGTCACATGCAAAAAAGATTGATGTAGCCTTAACTATGGAACCTTAATGAAGTTCTCAATAACCTATCTAAGTTCTTACTCTAGTAGTATCTGAGTGACTAATTTAGTGCTGTGAAAGGTACTGGATTGGCAACCCAAGGGACTGAAACTCAGTTTAGGAGACACAGAATATATTACACAGCCCAGGGAGAAGCAGGGAAAACATCCCCACATTGACCAGCCAAACTACCTCAGCCCGGACCTTGAGAGTCCTGTTACTGTCCTTCAATTTTCATGCCCATTCAGTTCTTAGCCTTCTCAGTCTCACTGCTGAGACAACAGTAGAAACTCAGAGTTACAAACACCTTGGGAATGGAGGTTGTTTGTAACTCTGAAATGTTTGTAACTGAACAAAACGTTATGGTTGTACTTTCAAAAGTTTACAACTGAACAGTAACGTAATACAGATTTGAAACACTCCTATGCAAAAGAAAAATGCTGCTTTCCCTTTATTTTTGTAGTAGTTTACATTTAAGCACTCTACTGTACTGTGTTGCTTCCCCCCCCCCCTCTGCGGCTGCCCAATTCCGTACTTCTGGTTCCAAATGAGGTGTGTGGATGACCGGTCAGTTTGTAACTCTGGTGTTCGTAACTTTGAGGTTCTACTGTTCTAACAAGTGCCATCTGTGGTGGTGAACTAGGCTGACACCACCTGATCATTTTACAAAGGCCACAAAAATCACTGCCGAATAGAAACACTTAGTTGCTACCAGCCTGGACTCAATTCAAACTAGCTACCAGTTCCACATCTCATTACAAAATTCTTTCTGCAGCCCAGGAGGAATGGTTCATTGCTTTTAATAGCTACCAAATTCTGTTCTACTGAAGGAGTCTGAAAGCATTTTCTGACTCACTATTTCCTAACAAAGACATGTGGAGTGGGAGTCAGGAAAAGAAGGAAGGAGAGGGGGATGATCTTGGCTATGGATGTTAAATAAACAATTTTTTCTGACAACAAACCCTAGAACCCCAGTCTCACCATGTCATGGCCTGTGATGACTTACTGTCTCCGAAGCATAACCAAGCGATTAGTGGAGCTGTGTTTGTGTATCTCAACAGTAATGGGGGCTCTCTTTCCATTTGCCTGGTATTGAAACCTGTGCGCTCCGTTGGCTTGTGCATTTTCAGCTTGATGAATTCATTATTCTCCATCTTCCCCCCTCCTTTGGAGCAGAACTTTCCCAAAATGCCTGGTGGGTTGTTTCTGTTTTTTTCCCCATTAGAAGTTTCTTTTTTTGTTGTTGTTGTTTTCCTTCTCCTGTCTAGAGTTCTGTCACAAAGTCTAGGGCTGACTTACCTATTTCAAATAGCACTTCAATATGCATTGGGATATGTGGACACCAGACTGCAAATAATCATGCCATTTGATTTATTTATTTACTTACTTACTTGGAAAAGAAAAACATTAAGTTTTCTATCATCCATCACCTACCGATATGGGAGAAATACATTTCTGACTTTGATAAGCAAAAGAAAGCATTTAATCCAGACTTCCCAACAGGCAAATAAAAGCACATAAATAAAACACAAAACCATTTAACTACCACCCAAGCTAGGGAATTCAACACTGCGGCTGCTGCATGCCAGTCTGGAATTTGCCTTTGAGTATTTTTGGGAAGTAGGGGTGTGTAAATGAAAGCAGAGCTGCTTTTTACAAGGTACAGGCTGAGGTGTGCCTGCATACTGTGGTCTGCTGGTTAAAGCACCAAAGCAAAAGTCAGGAGACCTGAATTCTATTCCCAGTTCTGCCACAGATTTATCCTCTAGCCTGGTACAGTCACTTCACCTCTGTGTCTTGGTTTCCCCACCTATAAAATGGTGATAATATTTCTCCAACTTAATAAAATACTCTGAGAACATTAAGTATTTATTATTACTACTCTTAATAATAACTTTCTGTATTTCCTTAGCATCTAGGAGCCCCATTGTGCTAGGAACTGTACAAACATAGAACGATTATTATAATAGGAGAGTAAAGCAGAGGGGGGCTTTTCCCTGTGACCTTAATTTATGGCATCAAGGGGAAAAAATAAGGTGATGGAGTATATTCATCTTAACTTTGAATTTCACAATTAGGTTCATTTGTATAGCCAGCAAAGGAATGTTAGCTTCCATGCCTTGGCAAATTGCATTTTCAGCTTCTGCACTCTCCCTGCAAAATGTTGTGTAATGCTGCTTTGCCATGTTGAACAGCTGCTACACTCTGTGCCATAGGTGGCTGCATTTCCATGGCTGGTGACAGAGGTGGTGCTGAACAGAAATATTTTGGGGGGCCTTGCTCCCCCCCCCACAATATAAAAAAGGGCATATGGGGACCCCTTAAGCTGCTGGGGGCCCTAAGCAATTGCTTAGTCTGCTTATGCCTATGTCTAGCACTGGCTTTGGCAGGTGAAGTGGTGGTCTCTGCTGAATTTGTAAAAGGCTTTGAGACCCTTTGAAATGAGAGGTGCTTTGTTATTGTTGTGTCATAAATCTTGTCTACAACAAGGGCTGTGAAGTGCTAGAGCACCGTGATGTTATATGAAATGCTTATGTTCCACTGGAATGTCAGCGCTTAACTGGAGCTCTCTCTGGTGCAGGAACTGCACTCAAAGTGTCTGTATCCTTGGATTAACAATACATTTTTAGGCAGTTCCGAAAATGTTAAATATAGGGATTATTTTAAAATATTATTAATTTCCTCTTAATAAAACTTAGAGGTGTTCAATATGTACATGATGGCATCATCCTCGCATACACAGAGGCTGACCTGCAAAGCCCCCAAAATCTTTTTGCAGATGCCTATCACAGCCTGGGTCTCTCTCTCTCAACAAATCGGAAAAGCCAAGGTCCTCCACCAACCGTCACCTGCACAAACTACTATTCGTACTCCACAGTTCACCATCGGCAGAGTACCCCTGGAAAATGTGGACTATTTTCCATACTTGGCAGCCACTTCTCCCAAAAACGCCAGCCCTGACACAGAAATCAAACACAGGATTCACTGTGCCTGGAAGACACTTAAATGAGTCTTCAATGACAGAAAACTGGAAACAGGCACCAAGATCTTGGTCTATAAGGCAGTTGTCATCCACACTCTCCTCTATGCGTGAGAGACCTGGGTGATGTATAGAAGACATCTGAAGCAGCTGAAGTGGTTCCAGCAGCACTGCCTTAGGAGGATCCTCAGGATCAGTTGGGAAGACTGACGCAATAACATCAGCGTTCTCTCTGCAGCCAAAATCAACAGTGTAGAAGCACAGGTCATGAAAGACCAACTCCATTGGGCTGGCCACTGTGTATGTATGCATGACATTAACCTCCCAAAGAAAGTCATCTTCTCTCAGTTAAGTCAGAGAAGAAGGCCTCACAGAGGGCAGCAGAAGCACTTCAAAGACATACTGAAAGTACTTGTTAAAAAGGATGGTATGAATCCAACAAACAGGGAGGACTTGGTGTGGAACGAAACACAGTGATGCCATCCCATACACCAAGCTACAAACCATTTTGAGGAGAAGAGACATGTTCATGAGACAGAGAAGCAACAAAGGAGGAAAGAAAGGACACAACAATCTAGCCAACACCTACGTCTCCTCCAAGATTACACCTTTCACCTCTGCGGGAAAATCTGCAAGGCACAAACGGGGCTCTTTAGCCACCTAAAAATCCACCAATTAACTCATTTTGCAGAAACCATCCTCATATCAAGGGATAGCTGAAGAAGACGGCTTATCACACTTGAAAGACTTTTGGAATGAGGAGGAATTATAATTTAATGGGTTACTTGTAAATTTGACATTTTTAATGTACATGCACCTAGAGAACTGGATGGGAATATCTTGGGGGCAAATTAAGTAAATAAATGACGTAATATTCGTAAAGTGCATATGAAAGGTGTTGCATAAGAGTAAAATATTCCCTCTATTCCCTCCTTAGTGTGCAAGTATGCCATATATTACTATCCAAACCCATTGGCACCACTGTAATTTATTGGCTAAATACATATTTTGGCACATTAACTAATTTTTTACTTTAACAGCCTCATCTATCATGTAATATTTCTTAATGTGCAGATTATAGACCCAATAGAACTTAACTGAACTTTATGATATTTTGAGTCAATGCAGCTGGCACATGCATGCTAAGGAAAATATTTTCACCTTGAGGCCCTAAGACTTACACACCTGTAGCTAATGGATGCTATGGGTTAAAAACTCCCCATGTGCTGAGATGAGACAGTGAACCTGATTCTGATCTTACCAGTTTTACACATTGGTTCTGATTCTCATCTTACCTAAACCACTGTAAATTAAGAGTAACTCCACCAAAGTCAACGGAGTTAACCAGGGTAAAACTAAAAGCCAGGACCTATCACTCTACATCTACTCTGTGATATGAAAGGTTAAATTGGATATTCAGGCAATAAAAGTGTTCTGATGATGGAATGCTTCATCCGTTGAATTTCCTGTCACTCCACAATCTCCTAATAGTTGTGTGTCTAGGATTCAAAAATAAGCTAGAACTTTCCTTTACAATCATGTTTAAGTAGTTGTATTTTTCTAACTTACCACTTGTCTCTTAAGTATTACTCCAAATACAACACATAGGCCAAAACCTCCTATTTAGTCATCAAATCTGTACTGTAGATTGTGATATGAGCTATGTTTTTCTTTCCAAAAAGCACGGAGACCCTGAAGCCACAGGGTAGAAGATGAATAGCCAGATGGCCTGGAAAAAGAAGTAACTAGGAAGCTGATTCTGGAGTGGATAGACCAGATGGTAGATAAAGACACACTTAAGTAGCAATCCATACACCATGGCCATAGGCACAGGTTTAACATGGATGATGTTCATCAGAAACATGAATTCAGAAATCCTGTTCACCGTCATCCTGACAAATAATTAACTGTGAGGATCAAAAGGTAGGACTATGGTATATGTTTTGTTGTCCTGGCTGTATGCAGAGATCTAACAACATTTCCAACATCTGTAGTTTTCTCTTCAAATAGACTTCTCAGGAATCTATTTTCTCCTGAACATAAGAAAAAACAGTATCATTAGCAGCAGAAAGAAGAATGAGCCTTATTGGTCTACCGAAGTATAGAGACACTCACTCAAAAGAGGAGTATTTCAAAAATCCTCTTTTCTGTGTTAATAACAAATGGAAGAATTATACAGCTGTAATGTGCCTTTCACTATTTACGTTGCTTGCTGATTTTTTGGCCTTCAATTAGCCTGTACACTGAAATAAGACTGGTCTGCTTCTGGTTAGTTTCATTTTCTGGCTGTCATGCACATAGCTGTAATTTTGGTTGAAATCACTACAGTGGAATATTCAGATTGATTCGTAATTTATTTCATGAAAATATTTCTGTTCCGATTAGGTTTTCTATAGAAAGTAGTAATCTTTTTAAACCCAAAACTTTAGGTCTATACCATCTTATAGCTGCTGTTTAATAAAGCATGATCATGACGCTTAAGAAAATAAAATCTCAATTTTCTGAGTGTGATTTCACTGTACTGTCAGCGCTCATTATTATCCTGTGCAATGTGCCTCTCTGATGTCTCATTCTGCATAGCTTTCATAGTTCACTGAAAGACCGTATTTAGCTGTTCATGATGCTGTCTGTTTTCTGGTGTTACTTTCTTTCATGTGATTCCTCTTCTCCGTTTGTATTAGATGTCTGCAAATCTTCCACCATGGCCATATCTTGATGTCAGTTGGGGCAGAAATGCTTGATGCCAAAATCACTTTTCCTGGGTCAGTTCTCTAAAATTTGTTTGAACAGCTTCTAGAGCTCAATTTATATTGAAAAAGAAATCTGCAAATAGATTGCTTAGCACGAGCAATGAGCGTCCATGCACACACACACACACGCAGTGTGTATAAATTTCTTTGTACTATTTTTAAGCACACAAATGGCCAATATGGGTTATTTGAAATATGATTTTTTTTTAAATTTTTCATCCTACAGGATTCCTTGCTGATTATCATTTAAACAAGTAAACTCTCTTTCTGAAAGCCAATGAACCTGATCCTGCAAAATTTCTCTTAAGAAAAATGGGGAGTTCTATCTGGACAAGGACTGTAGGGTTAGGCCTTTATCAACATCCTGTTCCCAATGGAAAAACTCCATTGACTTCAATGGAAGCAGGACTGAACAAGGACCTGAGATCAACACCTTTTAGGATCAGGACCTCAGTGAGCACTATAAAATCATGTGCTATTATATATTAGGATTAATGTTTTTTTTTCTCATAATAGATGTACTGATCACAGACGTCATCATAACAAATAAACGGTGTGAGGTTACCACTGTTGTTGTAAGATTAAGATGAAGGTGGTTATTCTTCTGTTTTAGTCTAGGCTATTTCCATATTTATAAGTGCCAGGCCAGCCTCTGTGGAGTACCTTATTGAGCAATTCAATTCTGGCTGGATTTTGTACCACACGAAGATATGGCAGGTGTTGAGAACTCACTCTAGCTCTTTCTCCCTAAAAGGTAAGAATAATATTTTTAGTCGTGGCCTTTAAGAAAATTCTGCTTCAATGCATTTCAGGAAGCTCTGCTTCCTGGTTGAAATTTTGGATGGTGGCATAGCACTCTTCTTTTACTATGCTTGGTTGCCTGGGGAAAACAAATGATGATCTACATTTTTAATTACACACAGGGACATTCAATTGTGCCAGCATTGTCAACGTGTGTGTTTCTTTTAGATACTTTTTTGCATACACACCTTTTCAGCCAGGCCAAGACCATGTCATCATTTTTTCAAGGTACAATTTGTGCTTCTAAAATTTGCACCTGTAATTTTGCACCCACAAGGTGGTTGCAGATCAAAGTACTTGTGCCTCTTACTAATTAATCTGTAAGAGCATTTGTGCAACACCAGGGACAAGTACTGAGATATATGCTTGCAACCCAAACATAGATGCCAAACTGCAGATGCTGAACAATAACTTCATAAAGGTGCCCCATAGAAGAGAAGCCACTTTGGTCTACTGCACATACCATACAATTGTATGTGCATCTCTGACAGCATTTGAGAGCTGAGATTGAGTGAATTCTGCTGCAAACTACATTTCTAAAATTTCTTTTCCAACCCTCCTGGGAAACCCTCTGGGGTTCTTATTTAACATCCCACAAACCATCAAGGAAAATAAGAGGATACAAAAGCAGGAGTTACCATTGCTTCACCTAAAGGGGAGATGGGAACAGGATTTTCTGACTGGACTTGAATGACACAGTGACACGCCCATTTAAAAGACAACTGCAAACCATCAAAATGCCAAATCCATGAACTAGTAAAACATTACATATGCTAGCAGCAGCATATTAAAGACAGACGTAATTAAAGAATTACACTGGTCTTCCCTGCTCTGCATCAAGGCCTATATTGCGCTTTGCTTAGCAGCTGTCTTAAATTCATTCTACATTGACTCCCGCCAGAGCCTGAATTACCTAAAAAGGTGGTGACACTCTTCTGAGCTCCAGGCACAAAGTAAGCTCCAGGCACATGAGAAGCTGCTCAAAGAAGATTGTGCTGATGGTCAAAACATGATCATACTCTTGCTGGGTTCCTTGGGCTCCTCAGAATTTCCTCACTGGGGTCAGAATACACCCATGGTCTCTTCTGGGCTCCCTGGCTTGGCTTTCCCTTGGGATGTGACATATGCCCCTCTCAGTTTATTGAGCCTGCTCCCCCACAGGGAGGTTTAGATTCCCCACGTGGCTCTGCTAGGTGCCTTGAGTTAGGCTCCTTCTTGATTTGGTGAGGTGGTACTTTACCATTCCCACTCATGGGTGGTGCCAAAGTGAGCTGTCACTCACAGTTGATTGTGCATCTCTTCATAGTTTGATCCGCCTTCACCTTTCTTACCTACTATGATGAGTGTTATACAATGTTGTTTGCAGTGTTGTAGTCACAATGGTCCCAAGAGATTAGAGAAGTAAAGTGGATGAGGTAATATATTTTATTCAATCAACTTCTGTTGATGAGACAGACAAGCTTGCAAATTTCCAGAGAGCTCTTCTTCAGGTCTGGGAAACGTACTCCGAGTGTCACAGCTAAATACAAGGTGGAACAGATTGTTTAGAATAAGTAGCATACATTTCAAGGGGCCATTCAAAGTAAAATGGCCAGTTAACAGCAACACAATGATGGGGGGGTGGGGAAGGAAAGAGGGAATGATGGATTATAGATTGTTGTAATAAACCATAAATCCAGTATCCTCATCCAGTATCCTCATGATTTTTAGTGTCTAGCAAAGTTATGAATTTAAGCTCCCAGGCTTGTCTTCTGAAAATGTTGTTCAGGTTTCCTTTGGGTATGAGGATGGAGAGGCCAGATATATAGTAATATGGGTGACTGTCGAGAGCGTAGTGATTGTCTCATTTCCACATAGTTGTTATTGAGGCATTTAGTGCACTGGATGAGGTAATACCACACATTGTGATTTTCACATGTAAGATCCATGGATCTTGAAAGATGTATTGTGGGGAGGTGTTGATCATCATAGCAGTGGAGATATATTTACAGGTTTTCCATATGTTATTATGGCAGAGTCCGGTGCCACTTTGAGGAGGAGTTTGCTTCTGATGATGAGCTTCAAGAGTCTGGAGGGTTGTTTGAAGCCAGAAGAAGGGATTCAGGAAAGATTTCTTTGTGGATGTGGTCCCCATCAAATGTGTGTTGTAATTGTTTAATGACACCCTGTGCGGGTTCCAATGTGTGGTGGTAGGTGACAACTAGGGATGAGTGGACAGAGGGGATTTTGTTTCTCTATTGAAGCAGGTTCTCTGAGGGCATTTAGGTGGACCATTCCATGATGCAATCTACTTCTTTGGTAGAGTTATCAAAGGTAGTCATTTAAAAGGATTATCACTGGGAATGTGAGATGAATGGGATAGAGCTACAGGTTGTGCAAATGCAGGCAGCTATCACTGCATCAGTTAAACTCAGTTCAAGTTTTGGAGGCTATTTCAGCACCTCCTAGGACCATACGGTTACACAACCCGAAAAGCCACTCATGCAGCTAGTCGTAAGTGTTCTGCACAGAGAGTGTGCTCAGTTAATGTGGCATTTTTACTGCATTAATCTGAGTGCAAATGTAAGTGAAAAACAATACAGACATTTTTGAGCCAGGGCACTTCCCAAGGACAGAGGAGAAATGGGACTGGGGTTTATTTTAATGTAAAAAAGATCTAATACTTTACTTATATCTTATATGCTCAGTTCACCCCCTTCTTTCACTAGAGGGGTGCCCTCTTCATTATCCTTCCCAGGGCATTGTAGGAGCCTCTCCTGCCAAGGCTGCTTGGTGAATGGTCAGAGTCAGCAAACAAACTCCTCCCGTGTAGGCCCAGCACAGAATCATTCTCTATGACTTTAAATATCACTTAGCTAATATTTGTATAACCCTGTGAAAAAGTAAAGGATGATAGAAGTGCTAGGTATTTTTACTGGACTGAATCCTTACTACCATTGAAGCCAAGGATTCGGCCCCATAAAGAACTGGATTTGACAAATTATTTTTAAGTCACAAGGATGAATACCTTTACCATGATATGTGCCCTACAACAGGCACGCCACACTACCCACATATGACAACATTCTGTGGTGTACATGTTTCTATATTCCATCCTAACACACACATTGCTTTTCTTTTTTGAGCTACTGTACAAACTCCATTTGTACTGTATAACTTTATTATTTTGGTCACAGTATGCTACACAATCCTCTGAACATGAGGAGCTAACTACTGCACCATGCACCATTCTAGTCTCAGTGTGGAATGTCTTGATTTAATAGAGAAATAAAATGATATAAGGTCGTAAGCTAAGACTATCATAAAGTGCGTCGCAGGCACCCTATACTTAAACACTCCCAGGTTGCCTCTTAACTTCGAGTGAGACAATTTGCCTAATGCCTATAGAAGTGACTCAATTAATTCCCCTCTCTTAAATAATCCTAACCTTTATGATGTGCCTCCGTAAAAGTATGTTTCCTAAAATAAAACCATTTTTTTTGGTGAAAAATCATACTGTGAAAAATATTCACTCTGAAAATGCAGTGAGATTAAAAAGAAATGTAAAGGGCTTTTTTCCCCCACTGTGCTCAGATAGTCATTAGAGACCCTTTCACTCCAAGCTAGAGACCAGGCCCCATAGCAGTATAATGAGCACTATAAAGAACACTCAGTGGACTGCACTAAAGTAGCCTCAGCTATAAACAGCAATCTCAGCATCTTCTTGCTCATGTTGCCTGATAAAATACTTACAGGTGAACCCAGCAACCTCCACATTAATCCTCAGGATTTGAACTTTTCTGTCCTGGAGGCACAGTGTTTCCGCCATGTTACTTATCACTCTGGCATTTTGCACACCATTTAACAACAGCCTAGGTGGATCAGAGGCTGTGAGCTTCACCTATAACTAACAGGGAGTTTTTCTAAGATCCAAGTTGTAAGCTTTTCTCAGGGCAACAGCATACAGAATTTTAGGACTATTGTTCAATGCACAACACTTTTTATGTGCCTGGGAATGCGTGTGATCATTTCAGTGCAGATTACATGCTTAGTAATACCATTAGCAATATATTAGTAGCCATTAGCAATATATTGATAAAGAAGAATAATCTCACTTTACAAAAGCCTGTGCAAAGCAGCCTAATTCATTGTTGCAAAATTGAAACACGTTTTTTGGAGATAGAAATTCTGGTGAATCAGACAAAAATGATTTTTAGGTGTCAACATCTACCAGAAATTAAACAAGACTTTCTGCTAGGCAAATTAGGAACACATTTCAGAAGTTAAACTGAAATTCATTAAGATCCTAGTTTCACAGAAGATATAGATGGATAAGTCCTACAAGCTCGGAGTCTTTTCACCTGCAAATACAGGATATAGTCCCTTCATCAGAACGTATCAGATATTAAATTGATACTACAGTAGATCTTAGTCAAAAGGCCACATAAAAAGCAATCAGGACAGGTAGTGAAGAGTTCTTCTGTCTATATTAGGGAATATTCAGTATGTTACTCTAATTAGACTTTAGATATAGCAACTACATAGTAGTTACAAAGTTAAACTGACAAGGTTGCTAGATAATTACTTATTAAACTGTATAATCCATATCTCACAAGTGTGGTTTAGTAATTCACAATTAACATATCAGCATGATCATAAATCAAAGGTTCATTCCCATTGAAGCCAGTGGGAGTTTTGCCTCACTTCAACTGGGACAAAATCAGGCCCCAAATATAGGACCTAATCCGGAGAGATGTTGACCATCTGAAATTCTCATTGATTTCAACAGTTAACCAACATCCATATAGGTATAGTAATTTATGACCCACTTTAGTGTATACAATTTTTATTTCAAACATCGGCTTCCCGCCACCAACCCACTTCTCATCATATAGGGGGAATATCACATTCCCCCTCATAAAATTTCATTGCTGTGGCTGATAATTTTTTTAAGCACATTATGTACTTGTCACTTGCTCTCAAGAAAACCTGATGAGGTCAACTTGATCAGCATTGCTCTTGTCAACTTCACAATTGGTCTTAATTAGCTGGAACCTTTAACACTGTAAATGGCATTAAATTAGAAGAAATCATACTTACCTTGATATCATGATTCACACTGAACCTCCCAAAAGCCAAACATATTTAAGGTTACTACAGGTAATATGTGAACAAACATGTGTACACACAACTTCATTTGGGCTATCAGAGCTTGAATCTATATATAGCTGCCGATATAGAGAGAGAAATAATCACACTGTATGGTCCTACTTCTATTCCTATTCTCACAGGGGTAAATGAGGAGCAACTCCATTGAAATAAATCAGAATATTCACGTAAAGCCAGTGTAAGTGAGAAGGGAATCTGGCCCTATGTTTGCTTATTTACACCCTGCAGGTTTGTTACTTGTTATGACAAAACAAGGAAACTCAAATATTTTGTAGTTACCTTACTGCCCAATTGTTATCATGTAATTATAGTGTAATTACAGTATCTAATTATTGGTGTACTGCTGTGTTGTAACACTAAATTGTTATTAAGTTTTTTACTATTCAATTCTATTTACAGTCATTTGTGATAAAGACTAAGCCTCCCTCAAAATGCATGATAAAGCTCTTATCACAGGTTTTAATGCCTCTAATAACTACTGTAATTCTGTGTGATTTAGTGCTTTGAATAATCCACCAGGATTTTTCTCTAGATCTTTAAAAGGATTGCAATGTGTACAGAGGTGTCGTAGTGATTAAATTTACAGGACACTTACCAAACCAGTGATAAGAAGGGATGTTTAATTAACACATGTACACGTTGTTCAACTGTACTATCATGCAAAAATGGAAAGACCTGAATGGGACCTCTACTTTTCTTTGGAAATGTTTAAAAAAAAATTAAACAAAGGATTAGCTTCACTATATAGTACATGAACAGACTTTGAGGACAACAGAGAATCTAGGCAGCACCTGACAATGGTACCAGGTAAGCTTATACACATCGTGCAATGAGCCAGGGTTCTGATACCAGTCTGACATTACAGAGAAAGAGAGACAGAAAAAAGTGTCACATATGACAGCAAGTAGCAATTTACCATCTGAATTTGGGAATATCATTCCCTCAGCTAGTGGATAGTTCAAGGGCACTGCAGTTATCGTCAGCTATAAAGCTTGAAAATATCAGTGCTTTTAAGGCTCATTGATAAAAGTAGTTACAGAAAAACAACTGAACGTTAGTTTAAGTACCAGATATTTCACAGCTCTAAGTCCTGAACACATATATAACCACTGTAGAAATCTCTCCCTCTCTCTCCGTCTTTATATTTACTTGGTAGCTAAAATTCTTCAATTTATAGAACAAAAATGTAAATTTCAGATTAAGCAATGAAGTGCCCTAGCAGGCCAAATCATGACTGAAAACAGAGGCAGATTCAACAATGCAGCAATAATCCATAGGAGAGAGTCTTTATTTCTCTAGGGAAATGTTCTACTTTAACTTCTGACATTTTGTCCACGATGATGTTGACAAAAAAAAAAAAAAAAGGAGAGATTTAAAGGTGTTATTACATATGATAAAAAGATGAAAAAGGAAAGTCAAGAAGCTCCTACTACCCATATTCCCACTGGGAGATAGGCTTTTTACAATTAGAATTGTTTGTGCTTTGAAATGGAAATCCCAAAATCTGTAAATGCATGCAGCTGAAGTACAGTTCACTCCAGAATGGCCAAGAGCAAGGCAGTCATGGACTAGGGCAGGGGTGGGCAAACTTTTTGACTCACGGGCCACAATGCGTTTGACAGAGGGGCCGGGCAAGGATCAGATGAATGGAGTGTATTAAATACACATTTATGTACACAGCACCCAACACACTGCACCCCAGCAGCCAGCACTTCAGATCACTCTCCGCCGTGAAATTGACTCGCCCTTGTCAATTTCGGCGGCGGAGCTGGAGAGTGGGGCTCACAGCGGGGGGCCGAATTAAAAAGCATGAAGGGCCATATATGGCCCGCGGGCCATACTTTGGACACGCCTGCAATAGGGGAAGAATTTTTGCTCTGGTCCCCTAGTCACTAGGGGAGCCGCGTTCCGGAGCCATGGCTTGCCATGGCTGAAGAGTCGCATAGCCACGGCTGAAGAGCCGCGTGTGGCTCGGGAGCCGCAGGTTGCCGACCCCTGGACTAGGGGAACAGACATCTATACCATCCATTTAAATTTAAGCTCTCCTGTGAAGAAAATGACCATTAACATTGTTAAAGGCCAGCTGATATAACATGGAAAACTTTCACCACCTACTGTCTTTGGAGTGAATTCCAGACATTTTGCCTAATGATCTAAGTACAAAACTAGAAGTCAGAATCTCCTAAATTCTAATCCCTGCTCTGACACTGCATGGCTTTGGGCAAAACACCTTGTCTGTCATTGAAATGTATTGGGAAATGTTTAACAACAGCAACACAAAAGTTGCAAGCAAGGCAAAACACGAATATGGTAAGTCCAAAGGGTAGCTAATATGGATGGCATTAAGATAATGTGCCTTTGAGCCAGATTTACATATTTACCTTGGGCCCAGGTGAGTCGGAGGAAGCAGGGCTAGTCACCTTCTTCTCACTTCTTTGTAGTAGGTGGGTAGGGAATTGCTGTTCCCCCTCACTTGCTGGCAGGATTAGCTGAGCAGGTCAGGAGGCGGGACAGGGCAGCAATTACTGTTGGTATCAGCCATCAATAGATTACTACCCCTCAAAATCCTGCCTCAGAATCACAAAGCCTCCTGGGGCTCCTTCTGTAGTGGTGCAGTTTTGACTGTGACTTTAGGCAAGGGGTGGTGTGTAGCCTTTACAGTAGAAATGCACCTCTTAAAACGTTACATGAATTTGTTTTCTTATTTTGAGCTCCTAAGAAATAGCAAGTGCAATTTTAATGGTCCATCCTGTTGCATTTACACAGCTATCTTTCTGATTGCAATCACATACAAAAGTAGTTAGATGTCTAATGCTGTAAAATGCACCCACCCACCTTCATGTGCCTGTAATCAATCCTCAAAGCAAAGCTGTGGGCACAAAAACCAAAGGCTACTTTTCAAGGCTGATTCTATAAATATATTTAAGAGCTGTTACAAGTATGAACCCACTAGACATATGTGCAATCTCTCAAAGAACACTCAAAACTCCCCCATTAATGGGAGCTACATGTGCACATTACCATCTATGCTAAATGCTTATAGGAATTAACAAAAGCCGGTGAAACTTGCCTATCTACACAGTTGTTACAAACCCGGAAATCTGCCCAGGTTAGTCAACTTTTATTTGGTACATCCAGACTGATTTTCAAGTGAATCTGGACTGAATTTAGGTGAAACTACTTCCTTCCTCACAAACCTATGGAGGATTTGGGTAGTTTGATTTATTGGAGACCGCTATTTAATGTCACCATGTGGAGACACTGACAGACCAGAAAAAGAAGGATCTACCCAACAACTCAGAAAATAGAGAGGCAGATGCAGGCACTAACACTGTTTCCTATGAGTTAATTGGACTCTTTTTCAACAATTTTCACATATGCCTGCCCTTGCCTGCTTGGCCTCTTTGGCACAGAAAATCCACTAGCTGCTTCTGAATATGAGGGTTAATCATATTTTGGTTATATTTTAGCAGTAGTGGAAACAATCATCATTGCAGCTGAGAAAAAGGAGAATGGATGGAGGGCAGGGGAGGAGAGATAGGGACACCTACCACTTCTTCAGCCAAAATGACTCAGTGTGAGCATGCAGTGTCAACAGACCTCAGAAACTGACTGATTTGTAAAAGCACAAAAAAATGAGGCCGATGTATCTGGCTGCCAATGCAGTTTTGGGTGGTGTTAGCCTTAGATGAAACAACCTGTTCTCATTAACTCTACATTTCTAATACTATCTATCCACTATCTTGGCGATTAATACTTTTAAAACCTGTAACTAAGCATTTTTAACTCTAAGGCACCTATAATTTGCTTCTTTTTTAAAAAACTTATCTTACCTTTTTACCTGATCTTTGCTCTCCATGCATCTGATCTGTCTGAAGAATGATGGACGTGGCTCAAAGGGCAACTGAACGTATTTCACTGCAAAATGTGGGGCCCCGTCCTTTCTTTAGCATGCTACCAAAATATGTTTGTTTTGATATAGCTGCATGTATTTAAAGACTCATTCCCACTACACACAATGAAACAATGAAGTCTAATTAGGGTTACAGCTATTTTTACACAAAACTACCACTAATCTCAATGGAAATTTTGCATGCAGAATGATGACAGGAAATGGCTGTTAGGCAACAGTTAATTGAAAATATGTCCAAAACGGAAGGGTGCTTTCTGTTTGGTAGGCATGCGCAAACTGAGTTGCATATGTTAAACTGAAGAGATCTGCAGGTGTGCAGAATTTCAATGAAGACTCACTTATGTTCAATTACATAAAAATTTCAAATGGGGGGGCAAAACACCACTGGAAGCAATAAGAACTTTGTGGTGATTTGCATTAGCACTGCCACATGATCTTCTGATAACTATGTAAATAAGTAACTCGTGTCCCCGCTGCATAGAGTTTCTACAGAGAAAATGATATATTACCTGACTAGCACTAAAAAGGACTCCATGTTCCCAGCAGTGATTGGCATGGAACATTAAGTAACACTCCAGAAAAGGAGCAGGCAGTACACTGGATTTTTTCTTTCCCCTTGACACAAAACTACACATCGTCTAATGACAATAATTCACTCCCACCCAGAAATAAAATTTCCTGTGTTATTTTTAAAATGAATACAGTTCTCAGGAAAGATTCTAGAGCTGGAAACTTATCTTCTTATCCACAGAACAGCTACAGCACAGGCAACAGCAATGCAAACTTCTCTCATGTTTCCCATCCAAAGTGCACCAATAATGCTTCTGAAGAGGTGAGCATCTTTATCTGAGAGGGGGAAATATGCATTCCATACCCATTCAATCATTGGGCTTTCTGTTGTGACAGGCAACAAGGGTATCAAGGGGTCTTGAAAGCTTCACTTTGCAGCCTTAATAGCAATCTTTTCACATAGTGTAAATATAAATTTCACATAAAAAAAAATCTAACTAGACATCATATGCTAGAGTGAGAACATTGGAAGAAGCAACAGCAGCACTAATGGGCTGAGAGCATCAGCAGCCAAGAAAAGCTGTCCTGAATTACTCACTTTAGGTGATAAAGAGGAGCAAAACCACCAGATTTCTCATTTCACCATTCCCAAGAAAGGGCCAGAATAATGTAGAAAAATCCTACCCTTTCTCTTTGAACATCTTTGCATTTATACCCTTGCGTGCCACTGTTTTATATCTTCATTAAGTATTTGAGATCCAGTAGAGGGGCTTGTAGAGGCCATCACCGAGTTTAATAAACGCACTGATGTGACCTATGAATAGCAAAGGAGTGTCTGAAAGATGCTTTTCATTAACAATAGAAATATATATATATATTATGCCCTGTTTTAGGGCCAAACGTTAGGAAGATTTTGGATGAAGAATATAATGGAATATATATTATATTTGGGTGAAGAATGGAAAAAAAAACCCTCTAAATTAGTACAATTAGTCATAAAAAAGACAAGTCACTGAAGAACAAGCAAGCAAGAGCCCATCCATGAGCTCAAAACAGTTAGAATGGCCACTGTACTCTTTTTGTGAACTCCTTTAGGAGAATAATGAAAAATGTAAGCGATCTCAAATGGCCTTTGACTTAGGTGTGTGAGCAGAATGTGCTTTTTCTAGTTGAAAGAGGTAAGAAATAATAACTGTATCGAATACCAGAGGGAATGCAACGAGTGAGTGCAGTGCTAAAAGGCATGAGAGTGAAGTCTGGCTTCAGAAGTGTCAGCGTTGATATGAAATGATTGAAGGTGTTGGGTCCTCATGTGTGTAATGGGCTGGATCAGAAAACGGTGGAGAAGGGGGAGAAGATCCGTAATGCTTTCCTCTTTTTTATCTTCCAAGGTCTACATAAAGAAAAGAGCTGCCCAGACTTCTCCACCCCCATCCAGGTCCACCTGTCACCTACTCTAGCTGTTCTCTTTTTCAAAACACCATATTACTTTTACGTTCTTAGAGTTCATATCAAAGTTAGTTTTAAATTTGGAAATAATACGAAAGATCAGTGTAATACTGCTTTTTTGAAGTGGGGGTGTACTTCATGGAGTGTGATGATGACATGGGCGCTGAGTGATGATCTAGTTGCAATGGCTACTAGAGAGACGAAGTGGATGAGGAAATATCTTTTAGTGGGCCAACTTCTGCTGGTGAGGGAGACAAGATTTTCAGCTTACACAGGTCTGGGAAATATACTCAGAGTTACAGCTAAATACAAGGTGGAACAGATTGTTTAACATATATTTCAAGAGACCATTCAAGGTGGCGTGGCCTGTTACTACTTCTCTAGTCAGAGGGGAGAAAAGGGAGAAAAAAAGCTGGGGGTGGTTAGTGGGTTACAGACTGTTATAATAAGCCATAATTCCAGTGTCTCTATTCAGTACCATGTGATGTTTTTTTGTCTGAGGCAATGGATGTGTCTGTCAATGCTTGAGCCAGTTTCATCTCTAGCGTAGCTCCAAGGACTTCAGTTTAGTTACACCACGAATGAATTTAGGCAAATAGATTCATGAAAGCTCATACAAAGAATTATATTCTTCTGAGGCAGTGGTGCCCCTAGTGCTATTCAACCCATGGGAGGGCATACACAGAGAAATGGGGAAAGGTTTTATTTCCCACCACTCTCTCTGACTGGGAGCTGCTGCAGGGATATGCTGAATCTTAGCTGCCCTGTTCATGTCCTCTTCCCAGAAAGAGATTCACACTCTTTGGTCTATGTTACCCCCCTAAAAGCTCTTGATATAGAGAAGATTGGGGTTGTTTTCTACCACATGGGGCTCCATCAAGACAGTCAGTCAGATACTGTGGTAGGGAGCATGTGTAAACACTTTAACTGGACAGAGAGACTCTGGGGTAAACACAATCCTACGGCTTTATTTTACACCGAGTTCCTCATAGCAGATTATAGTTTTTTAAACAGAAACTTGTACCCTACAATGCCTTGGAGTTTAAAAATATTCCCATTGTGATTCTTTATTGATATATAATTACATCTTACATGTAAGTTATGTCATCCAACCCAAATGAAACTATACAGAGAAAGGAATCATTTCAGCACCCTCTAGAGTGCAACACAACTGACTCACAGTAGTGTGAGGAGGGGAAAACTGAAATACCAGGCACCAGGAAAGACCGCTTATTCTTACAAAAACTGTGATAGGATCTCTAATGTCCCCCTTTGAGGACTTAAGAAGCTTTAACCTTCCCATACTGAAGGAAGATGCAATGGATCACTCAAGATGGAAGTCCATTCTATCTGCCACCATGGCTACATCAAAGCCATGTGAATCTGCTTCTGCTGCTGCGCATTTGAGGTACTAAATGGATAGTGAGAGACTTCTAAAAAGAATTTCTCTCTCATTACATCTGTCCCCATTTTGCAAACCTTCAAGTGTTTTTGTTCATACAAATATTCTTGGAAAGCAAATTAGATTTATTTAAACACAAAATAAACTTTTATTTATGAATGAAGGAAATTTGTTTTGGATGGAAGAAATAGCTTATAAGGTTATCCATTTAGGGAAAAGAAACAATACCATATATTTTGCCCTGAATGGTCTTTGTTGAGGAGGTAAATCTGGCACTTCAGAGTTCAATTAGCTTAAAAATTAATTATTATTACTGACTGATTTCTTGGAATATAGCACCTTTAGGAAACTTCAATGAGAGCAGTACTGCATACAACAGAACTAAGCTTCATATTCAACCACTCAACTATTAATCAGCCACAAGCATCTCCGCAATCTATGTTCAGGCCCAAACTCTTCAGAAATTCATTACCAGGCACTGCAAACAGCTGTCCTGAAAATAGAACCTTTCCAAGAAGCACAGTGAAATAAACCCTACTGTATAATATGCTCAAAAAATGAAGGGCAACCCTCTTCTAAACCTAGCTTGCCACAAACCTTCATCCAATCATATGTTCCCTTTATAATAGCCATCTCTCTCGGTGCTACTCTGCATAACTATATATTGTAGCATTGCCACCCTAAAGGTCGGCGATGGTATTTCAATAAATAGTGTAGCTGTTGATTTCTTATAGTGCTTTTTATTCTTGTTGCAGTCAATTTTTGGTCTATTGGTCTGGTTCAGCTCACTCTTATATGAATGTCAAATTTTGCATTTGCTGTCATGTAGGCTTCTGCTGTAAAAGAATGCTGATGTTTTTTGGTATTGCATGAGTGTCAGAACAACTGGGGGTGAATTAAATTAATCATCCTGGGAAAGTTAAATGAAAATTTTTTTTAAAAAATCCACAAACTTAGAGAACTTCAGTCTTGGCTCTGCCTTCCAAGTTTGCATATTCCACTTTATCTTTGCACCCAAACAGTATAAAGGCCTTTGCTCATCAATCATCTATTTACTATTTATGGGCCTGATCTGGTGAAGTGCTTCGCTCCCAATGAGGTCAGTGGGTTTGAGGGTCCTCAGCAACTTGTAGAAGGCGGTCTTCATTTCCCAGAATCAGGCCCAATACCCAGAAAATGGTACTTTATGCACAAAAATTCTTCATTTTTCCCCATCCTTCAATACAAATCCTATGCTCTTACTTTCATGAAACCCACTCAGACCAGAGCTAATCCTATACCCATGCATCACAAGGGGCAGCATCATGTGAACATAAGCTTTTGAGGGCCTGCGGAAGATCTGAATGGTCCTTGCTGGTGAGATGCAAGAGGAGAGAAAGTTCTGTCTACCATTGTAGCAGGATGGTGGAGGGAGGTAACTCTGTTCCAAATCTCCACTTCCAGCAGCAGAAATGGAAGGACAAGATACCATTCCTGACATCCCATCTCAGCGGTGGGATCTTCACCTCATCTTCTCTGACAACAGGATAGAAGTGTGGGGCTGAACTGCCTTTGATAGTAGGGCTGAATTTCATGAGAAGGCAACTCTGTTCCAGCACTCCATTTCCAGCAATGGGAAAACAGGGGAAGGAAAATCTCACCATATTCCCATTTATGGTAGTGATATCTCCTCTAGTAGTGAGTATGGGAGAGGAGAAAATCCTTCACGTGATTTTCCCCTTTTACAGCAAGACTGGAACAGAAGGCAACTCAGGGCTTGGGATGCTAAGATTTGCCATGGCTGAAAATCACTATGATTTGTTTACCCATGCTCGAGAGAGAGAGAGAGAGAGTTATAGAATGGTAAGCTGAGAAAGAACATGTGTTATTTTAAGTGAAAATTTACTCCATCTAGTTTGAATCACAATATGTCGCAGGGACATTGAGTAACTTGCCCAAGGTCATACACAGTTTGCAGCAGAGCCATCACCAGAATTCAGATCTCCTAACTACCACTTAGCCACAAGAAAGTCCTTTTTTGCTCCCCTGAGAGGTGAGAAAAAATGTCAGTTTCCCTTTACAGGGGCAGCATGTACAAAAGGCTTGGGGAGGCTTAGTCTCCCCAAAATAAAAAAGAAGGCTGACCATGCATGGGGCAAATGCCAGATGCAGGTTACCTCCCTTTGCAGGCGCACCGCCAGCCCACTGTCTTTGTGCCCGGGGAGCAGGAGTGCTGGAAGCTCACTAGAAGTGAGCGGGGGGCCACCAGTGCCCAGACTATGGTCACAGCCTTGCCATACTTCCCCTGAGGGCCTGCCCTTGCTCTGCCTCTTCCCCCTCACTCCGTCTCTTCCCCCATGGCCCCTCCCACCACTGGCTTCTCTCTGCCTCTTCCCCCTCATCACTCACCCTTAAGGCAGAAATAAAAGTGGGCTGTGCCCTCCTACTTTTTTCCTGCCTTAAGGGCAAGCAATGGGGGCACAGAGAGGAGCTAGCAGCTGGCAGGGCCTAAGTGTGAAGCATGGGTGGGTGCCCCCCCCCACTTCTAGTGAGCTTCCAGCACGCCCGGGCATAGCCTCCCCAACTGGAAGACTCACATGAAGGGTAAATTACTGTAGTTCCTTTCTAATGGTAATTCTCATCTGCTAGTCTATAGCAGGGGTGGCCAAACTGTGGCTCTTTTACAGTTAAAGTGCAGCTCATGGAGCCCTTTTATGTCCCCCCCCCCACCTACCAGACTGCGATGAACGCTCGGAGCTTCTGCTCTGTGGCAGGACTAGTGGATTCTGCCCAGCGGGGAGGAGGGGTCAGTAAATTTGGCCAGCGCTGGCCTATAGCCAGAATAGGACACATAGAAGAATTAACTCAAGCCTGATTATTAGTTGTATTTTAATCGAAAGTTAGCTAATATTATAAATATATTTACACCTCTCAAATGGGCTATGGTTTCAGAATTTGCTTGCAGAATGAAACAATGTAATCTGATGTTGCATTACCCATAATACACAGGAAAATATATTCCTATGCAATACCATAAAATTGAAAAACCAATAAATGTTTCTATTTATTGAGAAATTGGACCAAAAAAAGCAGCTTATTGGCATTTTCTAAAGACTGCAAATCGATAGATGATGAAAGGTTTTGTTTTTTGTTACTAATAGACTGTTGACTCTAGCAATAAGTGAGATATGGATTAGAAATTGGACGATAAAGCACTTGTGTGATCTACAATTTAAAACTTCTTATTGTTTTAGAAACTTAAGTCAGTCTTTGTGTGATGGCAACCATCTTGGCACAATGAGTACTGGAACTTGGGGCCTGAGAGCTGAAATAATGTATCTCTTCAATTTGAGCTAAAGGGTTAGTCTTTGTAGAAGGGGCTGTAATAGTAATTATTATTCATTAGTCGTGTTAGTGGTAGCATCACAGTCCCTAGAAATCCAATCATGCACCAGGACCTCATTGTGCTTGGTACTGTACAAACACAGAACAAAGAGGAAGTCCCTTCTCCAAAGAACTCACAGTCTTAGTATCAGACAAGAGAGACAATGGATAGATACACACAGCCCAAATGGGGGCGTATAAGGAAAGGGCGAGACAAGATCTGGTGAATGTGGATCAGGAACAGAGGGCCACACCTTACACACGCTGACCAGAGAGGTTACATTTATAAGTGTCCAAGAAAGAATTCTTCATACCCTGTATCAAATCAACTATGGCACATGAGGAAATCTACCCCTGAGTTATGCACAGCTGCCATTGCAGACGCTGAGGCTGCAGTAGACTCTGCTGGTACATGCCTGCTTCAAAGGGTACAGTGGAGCCAGCTCTACACAACACAAACGCTCAAAACTTGCTCGTTCCCCAAGCCCATCTTTCCAAATCCAATTGCATGTGGATGGGGAAGGAGTCTCCATGGAACGGAGCTCTATAGCATACTGAAGGTTCAAATCCGGACTCAGCACTTCATGGAATTATGACACAGTCTGGCAGCAGGCAGGCCCATGCTGAATGAAAATGAGAATAAAACCAAATCTCAGAGAAGGTTTGGTTCATGGTTTAGGTGACAGTTCAGGCCTATTACACCCAAACTGGTTCACCTGTCCCTGACTGCTGTTTCAGTGCAAAGTGTTCTATCCACTCCTAAGTGCCTCGTCCTCCCACTCTCTCACATGGTGTCACCGTGCCCCTTCTCCCACGATTAAGGATTGCAAGATCAGGACCCCAAGTACAGAGGGCCCACAAGGCACTGTTCATCCCTTGAGCCATCTCCAGAGGGTGGCAAACCTCTGTAAGACAGAGGTTTATACTTGAGATCCAGAAAGCCCCTCGCTCAGTGGTCCCCATACTTTTTACATCACAGCTCCCCTTACGCCTCTCTGCCCCCTTTCCCCCAGCTGGGGCTGGAGTGGGGCCATGGCCGGGGCTGGGACAGAGGCTGCAGCTGGGAGTGGGGCTATGTTCAGGGCTGAGGTGGGGGCCATGGCCAGGCTCCAGGGCCAGAGACCATGTCTGAGCTGTGGCTGGGGAACCCAGCTAGGAGCAGAGGCCAGAATCACGGCTGCGGGGTGGGGAAGGGGGGGGGCAGTGCAGAGCTTGGGGGCAGAGTGAGGCTGTGTTGCGTTCCCTCCCTGCCCTCTGTGGGGGCTGGCCAAGGCCCTGCCACACCCTCCTCCCCCCCCCCAGTGTTCCTAAGCGTCCCCCTATGGGGGCACAGCTCACAATTTGGGGACCTCTGCTCTATCCACACACAAGGAATTGTGCATGATAATTAGTTTCAAGCCTGCATTGCAATGATCACTAAATCAGAAACACACAGCATTGTATTTCCCTGACTTCAAGCAGACATTACGAAAAGGCATTCTTGTTTCACAGTATGAAAATGTTAAAAAAAAGAACTGGAATAGAGCACTGCTTATGGGCTGTGTGTGCATTGTTATACCTAACTGGAGTATGCTTACATTTTTGTCAGTATTTTTTTTTTAAGTGAACCAGTGGGCATAGCTATTGTGTATAAGGCCAAATACAGATATTCCACGCAGAAAAATGCTTAATGGTTTTTGGGTTTTTTTTGTTTTTTGGGGAGTGGGGGGGTACGGGGGGGGTGTTGAAGGCCTGGCAGTTGTAATAGGGAGTTGGTTTGCCACTGGGAAATATATTGTTTGTACATTTGATAACCCTGTAGCTCCTTGAATCACACTACATTGTGGATAACATGCCAAGGACTCCATCCAGCTCTCACATAGACAAACACACACCCATCAGGCCTCTTGTAAAATCAACCAGCTCTTGGATTGGTGGACTGGACATGAGAGAGAACTTGTAAAAACAGCTGATATGCTTGCACCTGCATGCAACTCCACAGCAGATGATTTTACGAGGTGCACAGAGATGAATGCCCATAAATCTAAAGAAAAGAATTGTGCCTCTGTATCTTGAAGGAGACCATGATGTGAATGAACTGAAGCTTCTCTGCTGCTCCCACCAGTGCTCTTTTCACAATCTGAGAATTGGTTTCAAGAGTAGAAAACACTACAAATATCAGCAATTTCAACACATTTGTTTCTTTTCAGGTGGAAAGCCTGACACTTATAAAAAGTGGGATGTTCCCCCCTCCCCTTGCCCTCCAAAATAAAATCCCCTTTAAGATGTCATTCAAATATATTCTGTAAAAGAATCCTGAAGAAGTAATTTTCCCACAGCATTGTCAGACTTGAAAATTTTTGTAATTTAAAGGCAGTTCTGTAAATAATCTGGTCAGAAACTGGCCCTCGGCATAATTTGGTGCTAGGCTTAAGTAACACTAAGGAAATGCTTAGGAGACCAAAACGGATCACTCAGAATTTGAACCAGACCATATTATCTACAGTGCACATTTACAAACTGTCCAAAAACATTTATTCTTCTTAGAACTTGTTTACTCAATTCTGATGTTTTGAATGAACTAGTAGAAATTCCATACCGCCTCTCAAAGAGAAAAAACTGTTGCTCACATATGGTCTCCATACAAACATATACATCTGGAAGTGCTGTATAAAATTATAACTTTTTTATAGAGTGATGACCCAGAACACTATAATAAGACAATTATATGATGTGGTGTTCTGGACAATTACTGTACTTATAAAGTCAGGGTCATCCAAGCCTCACAGTTTTCCTGTGTTATTAATTTGTAAACACAATATCAGAAATAAATATTACATCCCTGATTTTTTAACTAAGCCTTCATGTAACCTCCAGGATTAGTGGTACAAAACTGCATGCACATTTTTATGCTAATACTGGCCAGGATTGCTGGAACAATTTTTACAGTAAGCGTGCTGAGAGCCATTGAACTATTTCAAGCCGGGTATGGTAGCACCCCTTGTTCCAGAACCTATGACACTGGCACTCATCTAAACATCCAACTTCTTCCTATGGACAAGCAAAATGTTAGACATCTATGTGGGTTCAACTGCAGGCACAAATTAAATGAGTTTTGAGGTATAAGATTGTATCAACAATACCTAAAAATGTAGGCTTATAGCCACTCTCTACATGAGTATAAAATAAGTCAGACACACAGAAGGTCAGTACAGGGCTGAGAACTGGCCTAAGAATCCTGGTGTTTCTATTAATAAGCGAAGTACCACAAACAGCAGGATGCTTCCACTCATACCACGTGACTGGGCAGTCATTTGTCAATTAAGGTATGTTGATGATCATGGCATGGCCCTCTTTTATAATGAATCTCTAATCCATTGCAGTGCCCACTCTGACTACTGGAAACTTTATATTAATTTCTCCATTACCACAAACCTCAGCAACAATAATCCAATTGATGGGGGGGGAGGAATGGGGAGATATGTGAACCAAAAAAAACTAGCTCTATTTCTCAAAAGTTTTGATTGCAAGAACAAAAAACAGGTTTATATTTTTGTTTCAGCTGAAAAAACCCAGGAGGGGGTACAGAAGGTGGGGACAAGGCACTGAAAAGTATTATAAGAAAAGCCCACCAGGTACTGTTTCAAAAACCTACAAATAAGCATCTTAAATCATGGGAAATTACACACCGCATGCTGGTGACTCGGTCATGGGAAATTATGAAGCTACGTGATGTCTCATTTGTTGTGCTGAAAACAAATGTAAATAAATTACTGCGAGAATCTCATTTACATTTAGAAATTCATCCCGATGCATGACATGACTGCTGATTTGTTTTAATGACACTTTGAGAAGAAGTGCCACTCGTTAAAAACAGATCATGATGATCATAGGGAGAATTTGATTTTTGTTTGTGTGCGCACGCCTGCATGTGTACAGCAGACAGACATTCTAGACAGATCTTTTGGATCAGAAGGGGAAAAAAGGCTTATTTTCACTATTATGGAAACAAATAGGAGGGGTGGAGGAAACCACATCACTCTGCTTCTGTGTATGTGATCTGGTTTCTTCCCCCCCCACCCCGAGTGGAAAATGGAAATACAGTGCCATGGATTGGCTGCATTTCAGTTCACAGAGAGCTGCAAATACAGAAACCCAGGGAAGGGGCTGTGTGGTTCTGGACTGCAGGGTATATACATTTCCTCTAGTACAAAGTACTTTGCCCAGCTTTTATTCGTCCTCTCTCACGCCTTTTAAGTTGTCATATAAACTGACGAGAAGGAGGAGGAAGCCATGAGATGGAGACAAAGAGAAAGTTTAAACGTGGTTCGTTAAGAAACAAACTTCTAGGCAAAAGTCCAAATGCTTTAAGGACTGCAATTCCCCCCATCCTGAGAGGTAACACTGCAAAGGGAAGGACTTGTTTATATCATTATTGTTCTTATTACTACAATAGTGACAATGTTGCATACTAATGTACATGTTTTCAGAAAGAAGACACTGGTGGATGGCCTTTTAGATTCAGTGCCTGGCTGGCTGGATTTCAATTTCTGACACTGTCAGCCCCTTTTCTTTGGTTCCCAAACAGACCTCTAAAAATATTGTAACATGAGGGTGAAATAAAACAGTTTTTTAATGGAGCTATTACAGTGTTCTACAGCCCTACATACAGCAGCATCTTTACATAAGACTGCATAGGTCAGAGAGTTTATTTGTTAAGGGACAAATAAGCAGGCCATGAAATAATTATTTTTCATTGTGCCCTGCCAAACCTATCCAGCCAAAGGCTAAATTGAGCTGCTATTGTGATTATTTGAACTGTGGAGCCAAAAGTCTTCACTGCAAAGCATCCCAGCTGTCCTAAATTTTATTCTGATGGCTAGTTTTCATGCGGGCTTGAAACTTGCCAAAAATGCTCCACAAAATAGGCAGGCGGATGGTTTGCTTTATCCAAACCTACATCAATTACTGATTTAGAGCTGTTCTGAGAACTTGATTATTAACAAATCACTTCCTGAAATTGTTATGATAAGATTCACATATGCAAATGGCAAGCTGCTCATATGAACATGGCTAGCAAAGAAAATTAATATCAAGATTCCCAGCTTTATTTATGGTTATTTCTTATATTGTTTTACTGCAAATTGGGCAGTAAAAATACTGGAGTGGTCCTGCAGTACCATCACAGCCTTGGTGCACAGTGACATAAGAGTATATGGGCCATAATTAATGTACCTCTGGTCTCTGGACAATAAGAGAGAAAGTGAAAGAATCCCAAAGGCCTTCGAGTTCCATACAAAAGAGGCACTCCAAAGAGGGGCCATGGGGCTTATTCAAGGAGAGCATCTCCACCATCTGAGAGCATTATGGGGATACCATAAATTTTAAACAAGGAATGGTGGGTAGGGTAGTTGTGGGATAGTCCATATAAAGTGTGGAAAGGACAAACAAAAAAGTTTAAACTTCATGCTTCAGGATTTAAACCAATCCCTAATAATGAAAAATTATGTAGGGAGCAGATTACCCCACATCTAACTACTATGGTCCTTACAGCTTCCTCTGAAGCATCTACAAAGCTGTAGAGAAGATACTGGACTAGATGGGCTTTAGATTTGAACCAGCAGGGCAATTCCCATATTCCTATTTAAGTAATAATATAAAAATAATAGCCAGTCAATGAGCCTAAGGTCCCTATTTGTGGAGGGTGCAAAGTGAATGGAACGAAGATTTAAACAAAAGATGTTTACTCAATTAAGAACCACTAGATTGTACATGCCTGCCTGGTCCAGCTATCTGATCTCATTACAATTACCCTTGTAATCAAGATCTCTCCTCCTATTGTTTGTTAAACACAGGATGGAGTGAATGAGTGAAATTAAATTATAATCTCTTCAAAAAAGGAACCAGACCACATCTACATATGTGTTTGTACAGCATCTAGCACAATGGTGCATCAGTCCTGTTTGGGGCCTGAAAGTGCCACTGTAACAATTAATAAACTTACATTAGTCTTTTACACAGCACCACAGCGGAGTCTCTGAAGTAAAACAAAGTAATAATCTTTACAACAAATTTAATTGGTGTGTAAACTCCTCATTTGCCTGACACAGCTGCAGGTGGCCCTATTTATTTTTAAGCTTCAAGATAGCAGCAGGATGTGCAGCAAAGATCTAGTGGGTCATATAAATACGCATTCATAGGATATCCTGGAAGATTTAAAGTTAAGGATAAGTAGCAATAAACCTTTAAAGTCATATTTTGACAACATCTGGTTAAGAAATAGCTTTTTTAAAGTGTATATTAAACATAATCCATAAAAAGGGACATATAATTTGAATGCTTGTATTTAATATTTTTTTAAATATTAACTGCATCCTTGAAAAATCTAGTGTGATAAAGTGTTTTTGTTTAATTTCACAGATAAAATATTAACATACATGGGCGTGATTTCAGTCAAATCATAATTTTCTTAGACTGAAATTTCACACACACATGCACGCGCACAGTTCATCTCAACTTTCCCAGAGAAAGTCTCTCCTTTTTCTAACCATTCTAAAATGCATGTCTTCTTGAAGTGACTTATTTTCAGATAGGACTGTTGGTACAGAGGCATGTAATGCCCTTGTAACTCAGCAAGGCACTGAAGCGGATTCCTAAATTCTGAGCAGTCCCATTGTCTACGTCTCTTGATGAATCAGAGTGTAGGCGTCTAATTTTATTCTTATAAATAAAGTCTACAGGGAATAGACACAAGGTAAAATATTTGTAAAGCATAATCAGTAGCACAGGATACTGGGGTAGCCACTTTGTTATAAATTGATATTCTTTATAGTTGAAAAGTCCACCTTAACAAAACTACCTTAAAAATTAAGGCTGTCAGCAGCCATCTTAAGTCTGTCTGTCTGTAGGGAACAGGACTACAGCAGGAATTTGTTGTTGATTCCTAGGTGGTGTGGCTCTTATTTAGCAGAGTCTATTTGAGTTCCAAATGTAAAATGACAGAGCAAGACCCTTATTTCTGGGACTGCCACTGGGCCATCAGGGCTTCGTGATTTAGGGCTTGATTGTACATGACTGAAGTCAATGAGAGTTTTGCCATTGATGTAAACGTGAATAGGACTGGCCCGTTAGAAGTGTTACTCTCCTTCTTTTTGTCCCTTCCATGTCTGACCCCCTTCACCTGCTCTACTGAGATGAGCAGAGCTTCCTGTAGTTCATGATATAATTCTTACCTCGTTTGGCCACGTGTACAAAGCCCTGACCTCCAGCAAACTCTACCCACTACTAAAGTGACCCCCAGGAGCCTGTACTCCAGTTGGAAGATGGCCTTGATACTCGCACACAACCAATAAGACACAGCACAGACTATATAAAATAGAACACTTACATCTTTGCATACACTAAGTCATACTCAGATATTCGACAAAGTCCAATGAAATCCTATTAGGGAATACTACAATTGACAGAGCTTTAAGATACAGTTAGCTCCCAAGTGAACAGCCCATAACGTCTGCAAGTTTCAAAACCAGATTCATCTCCAGAAGAAGAAACTCCAGCCCTTTTGGTCAGTCCCATTTTAACCAAGCTGTTGTCTGTCTGATCCAACAACTCTGTCTGTGAGGGAAGGGATACCTCAGCAGTTTAAGTACTGTCAAAAGCTTACTTTGCATTAAGCTTTGCTGAAATTGTGTAACATTTGCATGGTATAACACATACTGTTGTTCACTCACTGCAGTCTGATTCAAAGTGCTATAAATATGTTTGCCCTTTCTGCTAAGCCTGCCTAAGGGATTAGCAACCCCCCAAAAGTTCAGTTGAATATTAACTGCATTAACTTTGCAGTCTGTAACATACTGTTATTCTCAAACAGCCTACGGTGCACTATGGATGACTTGCTTAATAAAATATGTTTTCATGCAAAGCCCTATTACTGGAAAAAATTTGCTCTGTGTAAGGGGATGACCTCCCCAGTTTACCTTTGCAAGTCAAACAAATAAAAGGAGGATTCCTAAAGGAGATGTCCAGATAAAACACTTATCGCCCACTCTGCCAAACAGATGAACTTTCCCTTACAAGGCATCCCCAGCTCCACTCTTCCTTACAAACATACGCCAGTTCTCCAGGAAAACTGCATGAGGAACAGTAAATAAATAATGTGAAATTTAGGATCTGGAAACTATGTAAGTTTTTATTACCATATTATTTTGTGCAGCATCTTCCATACAAACTGTACTCTCCCTCCTCTGCTCCCCCTCCCATTTTTCAAAATGAAATTATACAGTGGCAAAAATAAACAGAAAAATAAAAGCAGAGGGAAATACTGAAAAATACAGAGAAGGAAGAGCTGATAATCCTTTTAAAAAGAGATGGAGTCATTGAAATAGTGATACAGGAAAGCTGTTCAGAATGTTAGAAGTGGTGGAGAAGGAAGTTCTTCAACTTCCTAAACATGGATTATAGGAAGAAGCAGATAGGAGATTGATGTAAAATTGACCAGAGGGAGGAAACAGAGATAGAAAAGGTCCATGAGGATGGCTAGAACCAATTTATGAAGTTTATACTAAATACAAGAGATGAACAGGGAGCCCGTGGGTTAACGTGGTCATGCTTCTTGCTATGTTTATTAAATTTGCTTCCTTTTCTAAGATGCTGTTTAAAATGACAAAGAATTCCTTCCTTGTACCAATCAGAATAATACAAAAAAAAATTAGTGACTGTTCTCTTACCACTTACTGACAATGGGATAAAACAACAAATTTTCTGCCCATAGTATAAAAATAAATAGAAGAAACTCATACTGTGCTGCTACGCAATAAACACAATAGATCTCCACACTAAAGCCCCCATGAAACATCTTCCTATCTTTTCTATATCCCTGATCTCTGTAACACACATTCAAGTCTCAGAATCTCATACACATATAGGAGGATTGGGTGTAATTAGAAATGAAGTCAAATCTTAAGGCCTAGAACCTTTATTTCTTCATAATGGTGTACACTTAATTGAGCCTGCCATTTACCAACACAATTATGTTGTCTAGAAACAGAGACAAACAATAGATTTTGGTGCTTAAACAGGAACTTAAATTGCAACCAGAGAGCCTCAAACCACAGCATTAAACCGGAATTAAAGCTTTATATGTAAAGCAAAAGCAAAATGTTTCACTCCCTGCAACTTTCAACCTACCACACACACATACTCACACACCTGCTACCCATGGACCAGATGGGACTGAATTCTCCTGAATCAGATCCTGGATTTTTAAGCCCATTTTGTTCAATTGGATTTGAAGACATCAAGATATATTATTTTTACTTAATGTAAATATTACAGCAGTGTCCAGAATCCCCAGTCAAGACCAGGCCCCCACTGTGCAATACACTGCACAGACACATACAAAAGATATACTTCTTGCCCCAAAGATATGAACATGAATAAAAAGGAAAAATAAGACGCTGCACTGTATAACCAAATAAATGTAACGTTTACTAAAATGGGGGGAAGGGGTAATCGTAACACCAAAGTGATATGGGATATTATAAGGGAGGTGAAGTAAGTGATTTCACTAATTGGCGGTAGCCAATATCCGTCTTTAAAAATTCCTTAAGAGCAAGTCCTGCAGTTCTTACTCACGGATTGCAGGATTAATGCATAGGAACCCAATGAAATTAGCACAAAATACACACACAAATCTTATTGAGAGCAGTTTTATATCTGGAGATTTCACTAGGCTGCACAAAGTGACAATTATTATTAATCCAATTTCTTGAGGAAAGACATCTTTTACCTCCTTCTCAGTAGAAGGACCTCTGTATCTTCACTGCAAAATTCAATCGCTTGCAGTGTATTTTATATACTGGCTACCTGTGTAACACCAGGAGCAGCTCAGTGGGTTAGTTACAACTGGTAAATCCCCTTATTAGCTGGGACCCAGTCATCTGAGCAAATTTCTCCCAGCCAACGTCCAACAATCTATTGGGTCACACTCAAGGGGTTAATCTCTCCATGAGCAGAGGCAAGATGTTCTTAGTGGAGGACACAGGTGTCTGGAACCTGCTCCCTGTGGTGTTCAGCCAGAGCCCGTGTCTGGCAATGTAAAGCCTGTTTGGCCAGCCATTGGACCAACCTCAGAAAAAAGTCCACATTCTTTGTTATGACTTAGTGAGCAGGGAGTTCCGCTGTACAATTTTAAAATTGATTGCTTTATTGACATAAAGTGCCCAGGTGCTTTCATGGCAGTCACTGATACTTAATTTTATTTTAGAAATCTGTAAGGCCCAGATTGTACCATCCTTACTGATACCAAGGGGTACCTTATTCCACAAATAACAGCACCACCACCTAGTTCTTTTATCGCACTTTTCATCAGTAGATCTCAAAGCACTTTACAGAGGAGGACAGCATTACCACTCCCATTCTATAGAAAGGGAAACTGAAACACAAAGAAGAGGTGTAAGCTTGGGCAAGTTACTTAACAGGCCAGGGGCAGAGAGTTGGGAATAAAACCTCCTGAGTCCCTATCAGACACTCAATCCACGAGGCCACACCACTTGCATGATGCAGCGCTATTCAGCATCAATAAGGAGTAGCACAATCCGACAATAAATAAATTGACAATCTGCAATAAAACAAACGTGACTGAAACTTCACCCAAGCCCAGAATTTTTATAAATGGCTCCCCATCAGGTATGGGTTAATGGTGGCGCCATAACAATGTAATTTTCATTTTCTGTTTACTAAGCATCAAATTCATTTGCAAAAATTTGCTAAAATGTTGCAAAGCAAGCCAATGAGATATGGTGACAAAAGAGGCATACGTTGGTATGTACTTCTGGAATGTCCTTACAGCAGTGGTTCCCAACCTGTAGCAAGGAAGCCAAAAGTGGCCCGCGGGGTCTTTCAAAGTGGCCTGCCGCTCCCTTCCCACTGGCTGCAGAAGGGAGCTGCTGCCTAAGGACCCAGGCAGTGTGCTTTACCGCAGGGCTATAAGACCAGCAGGCTCCTTGCTGCAGCCAAGGGGATGGGACATCAGCACTGCCCTCCCCCGGCTGTAGCAGGGAGCATGGCAAAGTGCTCTTCCTGGGTCCCTAGGCGCTGGGGGTTCCTGCTGGAGCCAGAGGGAAGGGAGCACTGATATCCTGCCTCCCTGGCTGCAGAAAGGAGACACTGCCTAGGGACCCAGGTGGAGCACATGGGGCTACAGGATACATGCAGTTTCCCTGATGCAGCCAGGGGAGCGGGAGATCAGCAAGGAGGCTGCATCTGGCTGCAGTAGGGGGAGTTGGGGGGCTGCTGGCAGAGCAGCCAGGACCCACCATGCTTGAGGAGGGGCAGGACTCTAGAAATCAGTGCCTTCTGGTTTGGCCTGCACTTACCAGACCACCCACCGTGACTTACTGTGAGTAATTTGTAGGTGTAAAATAGTGAATGTAAAAATGACCACAGTAGCATTAATGTTTACTTTAAACATGTAGTGATTTGTAATCCGTAATGGTGTATCCATCAATACATGTTTTATGAGCTGATAGACTGGTGGTCTTTCAGGATTGTAAAAAATGATATTTGTGGCCCTTGAGCCAAAAAGGTTGGGAACCACTGCCTTACAATCATTTAGAAAAGGAAGCTGACCTTTCAGGATTGTAAAAAATGATATTTGTGGCCCTTGAGCCAAAAAGGTTGGGAACCACTGCCTTACAATCATTTAGAAAAGGAAGCTGACATGAGCAACTGCCTAAACCTAGCAGTGGTTTTAACGTTTATTCACTAGTCAGAAAAACGACTACTTTTTTTTTTTTTTTTTAAAGAGTTAGATCCTGCACACCTTATCCACCCGAAGGTCCTACTGGAATTAGTGGGAGCTTTGAGCACATCAGGAACTCATGACTGGCTCCTTAATGAATGTGACGTTCAGTTAAATTAATGCAATCACCTTCTAGACTTTCTATTCTAGGTGGACATAAAATGACATTGATTCCAGGAAATGGTGATAAACAGACAACACTGTATTGGCCTCTGACTGAAAGCTAAATTCATTGTTGGGTTATTGTATGCTTTCAGACAGTATCATTTTATTCGAGGGAAGAAAGCATCTATAAACCACATGTTTTCAATTAATGGTTTAAAAGGCACCTAGTAAGGAGAAAAGGAAAAAAAGTTCTATGACTGGTCAATATGTCCTCTACCTCCTCCTCCTCCTCCTCCTCCCCCCCACTCCACAGACACGCTTTTTTTTTTTTTTTTTTTAAAAGGACAATGTGCAACAAAGGCCGCATTAGAGGCCCAGAAAGACATAATATATTTTGGACCAATCTGAGAATGATCTTTTCTCCATATCATCTTTAATTCAAAAGTAATTTCAAATTGCTGGTGCTCAGAGTTAAAAACGAGTTTTCTTGAAGACTCAGAAAAGGAATTAATTTCAACCCTTACCTTTGGCACCTTAAAGACTTTTGGCCATGACTTACCTGTATAAATAGAAAAAACTAATTTACTACAGAAATGCCCATGGGCAAACATGTTCTGGCTAATGAAGTGTTCAGCTTTTGCATGATTAACCAGCTGGTGGGGGTGGTGTAAAAATCACAGGGCATAAAATAATAAGAAAAATTGATTAGCAGCTCTCTTTTAAAGTACTCCATGAAAAATTTCCTTATTTTTATTCAGTAGCTTGGAAAGTGACTATATGGAAACATTGATTCAAATGACTTACCAGAGAGCCAAGCAGGGACTGTGTCAGGTATTCATTCCTTCAAGACTCACATTGCAGGGAAGCTCAAAGGAAAGTAAGAATACCAACCAGATCTATAGCTGGATTACTTACATAACAGGTCTTGCTACTTGCCACAAAGTTAATTTTCTAATATATTGCGAAATAGGTTATATAAAGTTAAAAACTATGACTGTGCTTTGTGTCAATTCAATTTCCTCCCCAGTGCTCTAGGCTTGAGCACCTTATTTGGTTTCAGCTACTATAGCAAGGCCAATTCATTAAAAAGTGCAAACGCTTGAGCCAAGTACTCCCACACTTTTCTCGGAAATAAGCCGTTCTAGCCACACATTTATACCAATCTAAGTGTAGAGGTGGTTTTCATACTCATTAAGGGTGAACTCCACCCCCTGTGCAAAGAGTTCCCCTCAAGTCTGATGTACCAATTCAGCCCTCTAAGAAGGACTTGAGTTGGATTTAAATGATACATGGGCCTTGTCCTGGCTTTTTGCACAGCAAGGAAAGTTCAACCTTAAATTTCTGGTGAGCCAGAGGTGTATGAATTGACCTTGCTTGAGGACAACACAACCTCATGATCTATCCCTTCAATTTGGTTGCACAACAAGGCTCTAACATGCAATTAAACAAAGAAAACAAGTATTTGCCATAGCATGAAGCTATTTCAGAGATGCAAGTACTTTCTTAAATAAATACATTTGCCAATATACACTATGAAGGTGCCAAGCATTAAAAGGGAAAAATATGATCATTTCCAGTAGTCCGTGTCACTCTTATAGTTAATAAGTTGTCGTAGTTCTTTTCACCTTTGCTACTTTACAGTAAATAAAATTGCTTATCTTTCTTCTTTATTTTCTTTTAAAAGAATATAGCCAGTTTTTGTAAGAAAAAGGCTAACCTGGTTAATAGGTACAGAAAATGGGAAAGGTCAGTGAAGGATCTGCATCTGGTAGGCCAGCTTTTTACCACATTGATATTTTGTTCTTGTTTTGAGAATGCAGCTCTACCACAGATACTGGTACTTCACAAACTGGGAATCTGTATGAATTCCTGTTGGCAACAAACACACAGTCACCCTACAGCACATCTAATATCAAAAACCACAATCACAGGTTGCCTCCCCCAAGCTGCATATGAAATTCTACTATTTGGATCATACAGATGTACAACATGCATCAAGCTTATGCACTCAGTTAATAATTCTTAGGGATAGCAATCCTTCCCTTATTAAAAATAGGAGGAGAACTATCTACCAAAGGATCTAAAAGGAGTTGTGAACACAGAAGCAAAACAGAACACCAAAGTCTTTCCTTTAGACACTGCTCCAATTATTTTAATTAATAAGTGTCCTAGACTCATAATCTATCGGAAAACGTTGTAAGAAAAATTGCTCTTCCTGCAGAATGTGCGCCATGAGAGTCGCCTGAAAAGTTACTGCTTAAACACACACAGTCCATTCATTCATCCAAAGAGGAGCCTTCATATGAGAGACTAGGTCAGATTGACAGGGAAATTGATGGGATGGCATTGCAACTGTTTGTATCTTAGTCACGTGTTTTCCTTTTTATCTTGTAAATCTAAGAGATCTTGCCAGTAATTGTAATCACGCTAGGCTCATAATCTCAAAGAGCTCCTAAAGTTTGTGTGTATGGTTTTGTTTTAAAAGGGACTTTGCTGGCTAGGTAGATTTTTCCATAGTTGCAGAGTTCTTGCTGTCTGTGCCTTCCTTAACCTTTTGCAGATATTCTACATATTAACGCTTAGGAAAGTGGGCACAGAGCTGACACAAGCAAACAAAAATAGAGGAAAACAGATAGCAACATTTCCCTTCACGCATCGATTTGGAAGGTGGTTTCTTTCCTCCCATTGAACAGAAAAACCCTCAATAAAATACAAAAAGTGTGAGTACTAGTTAGGAAGATTTTATTTCAGTCTAATGTCTACAGTCAGCCTTGAATCCTAAGCAATGATTTCTAGAATGGCAGCTATTTCTAACTGATTAGCTCAGTTCCTCACCACATTAAGGGTAGTAATCATGTTTGAAGCTATTTTCAAATACGTTCACAGCCTAATATGGTTGTAACATGATCTGCATCTTCACGTGCCAAGAAACTATGCTGTAGACTTCCTAAATGTAATATCTGTAGCACAGTTTTGGCTAGCATGGTTTTAAAAATAATCCCTGTCTAATGCTGACAGAGAAGGCTGGTTAAAACCATGCCACCTGAACGCATGTTGGAAAACAGTTGTCAAGCACATTTGTGGTAGGAGGAAAACCATAAATAATACTTTGGACTGCTATAGTGTCTTCTAGGCCAGGATCTCAAAGTACTTTAGAAACATTACATAATTAAGCCTCCCAGCACCACTGGGGGTGAGAATTATTACCCCAATTTAACATATATGGATCAAAATACAGAAAGTTTAAGTAACTTTGACCATGCTCATCTTGCTTTTACTATATTAAACATGAACATATTGGCCCAGATCCTGTGCTGAGCATCTCATATGGCACAGCACAGGAAGTGGGAGGAAAGGAAAGTGGCTTTATGGCACCTTTGCCCCTTCCCGGTTCAATACTCCTTCAGGGGTTAATGTGGCTCCCAGGATAGGAGCCTCCACAGAGCTAACAATGGGCTTCACAGCAGCTAGGAATAACTAGTGTGTAGAGTAGCCAGTAGGACCAGTAACGTTGCCACTGCCCCATGTTAGAGAAATTTTCGGAATGGCATTTCCTTCAGCCCTCAAAGCAGCATAAAAAGCCTTGGGGAGACATAAGCTGCCACATTTTTTTGAAAATTCACCAGCAACTTTATTAAAGCTAAATACAGCAGCTTGTATCCAGGTGTAATGGGTATAAGGGCAAGATTGAAGAGCCAAAGGATTATTTTTACAATATGTTATGCTAAGCTCTCAGTTCTAATGTCAATGTAAGTGATCCTATAAATGTTAATATTCTTGATTGTTTTATGCCTTCCTCAGCATGCAAAATAATATTTTTTTCTTTAGAAATACAAGATTGTTGTCAAAGAGCCTCGTGTGAAATTCACCAGTGAGCAGAAATTCCACATAAGGAGCTGCGTGCCGCTGAAGCCCCAGTCAAGATCTTAGGGCATCACTGCTTTGCATTCTCAACTACAAGTATCCATTTCTAACTTAATAAAACATTGAGCTTCTTGTCGTATGGTCGCTTACAATTGTTTCTGAATCCATTACTGAAATACTGCATCCAAGAAAGTAATATGTTTAAATTACGGATAAATACAGAAAACATAAGCCATCCTCTCCAGTGAAGAGACAGAGCTGCTAAAATTAGTCACTGGAATTTCTCCCTTAAATCTAGCCACTGACCAACGATCCTTTTGATCTCAAAGCAGTAAAAAGTTTCTTAGAACAGAAAGAGAAAAACCCCCAGCACATTTGATGTCAATTCAGCATGTAGAATCCCACTCAAAACATCACTGTATCTGTAAGGATGTGGGGATTTTTTTATTTTTAAAAAAGCAACTTTTGCTCCAATGTTAAGCAACCGTACAAGCACAAAGAACTGAAATGCCCTTTCACCCCCCCCCCCCGATGAGGTGACAAGTGAGTCCTTCTAAAACTGTAGGCACACGCTCCCCGTGCAGGTGTTTGTAAACAAGTTTGGAAATATTTCTAATTATAAGCCATCAGAACTAAAATTAGAAAGCCAATCTGTTAGCTTTAAAAAAAGAAGTTCCAAAAGAGTTCCTCAAGTGAGAGCAGCCAGTGGGGTTTAATTTAGTGGCAAGAGTAGAACTCCTGTGACACAGAATGATGTGCTGCTCTTCGTCAGACTTTCCACTCAAGGATGACTTATGCTTTTTATTTGCTCGTGAAGAAAGTCACAATTTCAGACCACTCTCCTGTTATGATGCTGTATACTTTGACATGTGATATTAATAATACATCCATTATTCATGGCCTCATTTCTCCCATATAGTCTATTAAAAATGTTAAAAATATGCTCTCATAAGTTCTGAGCTTCTCTTTGCCTTCAGCCTCAAGTTTAGTTTTGATGCTGAACATCCAGTGTTTCTTGTCACCCATAAAACAGACAGAACTATTTATGAAGTGTTCACTACTGAATCTGACCACCCATTGGGAGACACAGGTGACTTGAGGGATCCTCATATTTGTGGATAAGGAGTTCTCAGTTAATCCTGCCAACTGCAAAGCAAGACAGATTAGCTGTAAGATTTTTGGTAAATTGTGTATGAGAGGTATTCTGTCTGAGTGGCGTCATTCATTCATGATGTGGAAGGCTCACAAAAGGCCTTCCAAGCCACGTTATCCCTACCTTGGGGCTGGCCCTGCATAATTTGCACAGGAATGGAACAAGGGAGAGGTCATCGAATTCAAAATTGATGTGGGCTTGGTGGCCACAACACACTGAATCAGTGGCATAAAGGGCCTGTGACCACCACTCCAGTCCATAGTCTGGAAATGCAGCTGCAGGAGGCCGCATCTTAGAGTATGCCTATATGGGAGTAAAAGCCCCGTCAGTTGACTTGGGCTACAAGGCTATAAATGGCTGCATAGACATTCAGGTTCAGGCTACAGACCAAACTGTGGGACCCTGGACGTCTACATAGCATCATTTCAGCCCCAGAGCCCAAATCCCACGAGCTGACCTGGACCAACCATGGAGCCAGACCCAGAGATACATATCAGATAGAGGCTGATCCTAAAGTCCTTGCATCCCTGTGATCAAGCCCAGAGTGTGTCATGAGACAGCAAGTCAGGTGAAAAGCTGGATTTATCTCTAACAGAACTTTTATCGGAATAATGAGGGATATGTATTTTTAGTAAAAATTACATACTGGTCCTTTCCATTTTCACACGATTTCCTTAAAGAAGTTAAATGGCAATCATTTTTAAAGTGTTATCATCACTTCCTCCACTCCAAATAAGCCAAATCCAGTTAATCTTGCGCACGAGTAGACCCTATGATTACTTGTATGAATAAGGGATGAAAAATGGGTGCTCTGAGTTCAGTGCAGGAGTTATAGTAACAGACAGCAGGGTGAAAACACAACTCACCCATCTCTGATCAAAGCAGAGGGGAGCTCCCCCTCTTCTCCCTGGCTTGGGAAAGCAGTGCTTCCCCACAGCTCCCCCCCATGGATGGTGTATTGAGAGCTTCCCATTCTTTTTCAGTCTAGTCTATTTTAAAGACAACTTCACTGGAAGCTTTGCCTGAGTAAAGAGAGCAAGTTTGAGCCCTAGGTCAGCAAGCTAGGCTTTCTGCTGAAAAGGAGCACCAAAATGGAATCTCTAAATCATTCACAATTAAACCGTTATGAAGAGATGACCATTAAGAGATATTTCTAAAAAGAATTTTTTAAAATTCAACTATAGATACAGAGTGAGTGTGTATATATCATGTATGATAATGTAATATATATTCTTTGTTAGTAATCTCATTGTCATGTAATTCAAAAATCAGTATGAAAACTGCTAATCTCTACAAGCACACCTGCTTTCTGAAATAGCTATGGAGTTTCAGCATGTTCCCTTACTGTGTTGGGCTGGAAAAATATTTTTTTAGATGAGTATGTGTTGAAGCTATGTTTGCAAATGTAAAAATAAAGCCACGGTTTTCTTTTTGTATACATAAATATTGTAATTAAAACATATATTTATTTAGGAGATTTGGCATCAAAGACTAGATCAGTGAGGGCAATTAACCCGTTAGAGAATTTTTTTTAAAAGATCGTAGATGAAAGAAAAATCTACACATAGGAAATGCTGACTCATTTAAATTAAACATTTCACTACTAAAAAAATCTTGGATTGAGACTTAGTTCAAATATATTCTACATCTTCAGAATGATACCATGAAAGCAGCACAAAATGCATATATCAGGCTGCCTCAAATAACTGGAAAAGACCATGGAAGAGTGCCTCCTGGGTTACAAAACTAAAGTGTAAGCCATTAACTGCCAATTAGGAGTATCAAAAGCAAACTTTGCTGCAACAAGAGCTGCCCCTTACGTAGACGTTTCTGTAACCATTTAAAGGCACAGGGTTTCTCTAGTTGCTGAGAATGGAGCTTGGATGGTTTCAGCATAAAGGCCATGTGAAAAGAGACTGTGGCACTTGGCCATGTTACCCAGCTGTTTTCTAAATATGATGACAGGTGCCATTTTTTCCATTTGATCGTGGAACGTAATACGTCTTCAAACAAATTTTCTCCAAGTAGACCGGTGCAATTACATTTCAGAGATTCAACTACAAGAATGTTCCCCCACCCCACAGACTAATATTGCACAGTGTTTCTTTTATCTTAATTTTTTAAGAGTCAGATTTTGGATGGTTTATTTAAAACTATTACAAGGGGGGAAATTAGAATTTGGAGATAGGATTTTAAAAATGATCAAAGGTAAAAGGATTTCTAGCAGTCACAAATAGGATAGATCATAGACTTGCCATAGCTAAAAAAAAAAGGGGGGGGTTCTCTTCCTCTCAGCCTTAGACCTCCTGGGCTGGACATGAAGACTTCCCCTTTTCTTTATTTGATTAAACAGCCTATGGCCTAGGACAGGGAAAGCTAGTCTGAAAGAATTCACAGCACTAAGAAGCCAAAAAACAGAAGGTCTCAATGAAGGACACAAGAGACAAAGAGAAGATGCCTTGTGAAAGGATGACAAACTCTATAGATCCGAATCTAGCCTGGTTCAGTGCAGTCCCTCAGCAGCAGTGAGCACTGGATATGGAAAGGTTAAGAGCCTATGAAGATGCAGAAAAATGCCAGGTGAAGGATTAAAGAGTGGTCCTCTGCCCTCCTCCAGTAAAGGAATGATACATCACCTCATCTAAAACTACTTGTAAGTCCCAGCTTCAGGCTGTTCATCAATAGCAGAGACTGCAACATGGCTAATACGGGACAGTGGCATTCAGAGTAAGGTTTGGGGATGATTAGACAGGCTGAGCTGGACTGGGACTTAGAAAGGAAGAGGATGAACCAATCAGCAAATGCTGAAAGGGAGCTTGAGTGGGAGAGGAAGTAATGAAGTTTATTTTCTTCTTCAGACCTATACACATGAGAAGTAACAACAAATAAGGATGAGGAACTGGCTAAAGAGATTAAGGTTATTGAAAGAGTAATTTTCTGAAACTAAACAACAACCGGAAACATATACAACAGATATGGGGCAATTATATTTAAGATTTAAACACCTTAAATATTAATTAAGCCTCACGATATTTTTGTGACATAGGTAGGTAGGTAAATATCCCCATTCTATAGACAGGGAAACAAACCCCCAAAGACCTGAAGCCACAGTAGGAGTTAGTTTCAAAAACAGGATGAGAAACTATGTAGTTATCAGGCTCAGGCCACAAGGTGTTCCAAAGGAATGTGTATGTAACATGTAAGAGATCAACATGGAGGACAATCCCACTATAGAAGTGGACTACATGTTCCTTTTCAACAATATGAAATAGGGTTATTTTGAGAATACCAGCAGATAACAGTGAGAGAAATCAAACAGCATGGTGGATGCTGCCTTGTCTTATGAGAGCAGGTGCCTCTACTGTAAGGGAGCAATACAAGGAGGTGGGAGGATATTATGTAGCTACTGAGGGTAATCCTACATTGCATTAAAGGCACTTCCATCATCACTGAAGGTAGAAGGAGAGCATGATATGACTGAAATAAGGAATAAAACTTGATGAGGAAAAGCATGACCCTTCTGAAAATGACACTGGCAGGTAACGTAGACATAAATAGAAAAACCCATGCATATTCTTCTTCAGTAGCTGTTAACAGCAGAAAATAAGTGTTTCTTTTAGAGGGAACAATCCCATGTCATTGAAGCTGTAAGTATAGCACAGTGTTCTGGGAAAGCCAATGCATCAGAGAAAGAAAATGAGGGGCAGAGTTTCACTTGCCCTGTTGGATCATGTTGCCTGTGAAGTCTTGTGCATAGTTAGCTCCTTATGGTTGCCAAGTGATATTAATGAGAAAATACAGTGTATTCAGTTAATATTTTCTTGCTTATGCATGATAAAGAAACGGTAAAAGATATAGAAGATACATATACGAGACTGGCACGAAAGAATCCCAAAAGCAGTGAAGATGGTCACCGGTAGACTTCAGCTTTGATGTGAGCTATCATTGCCTGGGCAAAGGAGGCCAGGGATATTCTACAGACTTCTAGGATTTTTCTCTTCTTTCCTTTTCTGTACATCTATTTGGAGGCAGCATTGCCTAGTGGACAGAATAATGAACTGAAACTCAGGAGACCTAGGTTCTATTCCTAGCTCTGCCACTGGCCTAGAGGGTCACCTTGGAAAGTTATTTCCCCACTCTGTGCCTCAGTTTCTCTATACATAAATTGGGAATAAAGATACTGACCTCCTTTGTAAAGTGCTTAGCAATCTACTGATGAAAAATATAAGAGCTAGACTATTAGAATATAATTGTACCACACTCATCACCTAATGTCCTGGAAAAATCCTGCTCATTATTCAAGTATCTGGAGAAGATCAAGAAGACTAATGCTACATTTTCAAGCCAACATGTGGTTGAGATACAGTGAGCAATTTCAATAGAGAATAGGACAGACTGGGATGCGGCACAGAAAGACAGCATTGTACAAGATGCTTTCATCAGCAAACAGGGCAGACACCAAGCCCAAATAAAGTAGCAGGTGCTCCAGAAGGCTGTTTACTAACAGTTTGACTGTGAGTGGTATGGAAACTGCAAATTTGGGCATGAATGCTCCAGGCCATTACCAGGTGCTTCAAGCAGTCATCTAAATCAAAGCAAGACTGTGGAAAAAGCCAAGGGTTGATTAAAGGGGCCTGCAAAGACCAGAAATTCCAGTGAGAGTAGATAAAATGTTTTCCTGGTTGTGAAAATATGCTGACAAGTTAAAGAAACTACACACAATTGCTGTGTAAAGGTTTTGTGGAGGGTTTACCACCTTGTACTCAGGTCCCAAGATGAAATGTTGGAGAGGAAGCTGAGATCAGCAGTTATATGTCCCCAGGTGGTTAGAGGCAAGATAGAAAAGAGCTGGCACTTGGAGAGAAAAGTTGGCCTGTTTGATAACGCTCCACTTGAGCGTATGAGGGTTTCCCCTGTGGGTATTGTCCTGAAGAAAGCTCCAGGCAAGTTTACGCAGATTCATCATTTGTCACATCTAGAAGGTGAGTCAGTTAATGATTACATCGACTCTTTTGAGCTCAGTTTCCTATGCATCTTTTCCATAAGGCAACTGCACGCTCTTGCAGTCAAACACCCCGATCAGGAAAAGGGCCCATATGCAATCTGCTTTTCAGTTGCTGCTGGCACACTTGTATGGCTTTAGTTATCACGATTTCATTGGCAATCTGAGTTTACAAACTGTATTTGTTGTGGTTAAAACAGACTTGCCCACTGTAATATCTTGCAGCACCTCCTATATAGCCTCTTCTTTTATCAGTGTACAACTTTTGGTCTTGCATAATTTGTAGAGCCCTGCAAATCTGTGGATATCCACATCCAACGAGCTGGCTACCTGCTGACCATGTTTCTGATTAGTTTTTGGGGGGCCAGTAGACACCATCACATCAGAAAGTGAAGTAAAGTAGCTACTGAATGTGGAGTAAAAAAGTAAAAATAGAGTCCAAAGCCAGCACTGACACTAAGGCCTTGAGTTCTCTCTTGGAAAATGAATTCTCACTTCCATTGATAAACTCAGTGGATTGAATTCAACCTGCCATACCACCATGGAGTTCTGTTGTCTTACTCTGCGGATGAACTTCAAGCAGTGAGTTCAAGCTGTTGCTGGTGCAGCTTGTAACAGCCAATAAATTTAACTTTAAACATGTGGTCATTTGAACTTCATTTGGTAACGCCCTGCAGATTGAGATTTTTGTCAGCTGCTGGGGGCTAGCTGGCTCGACAGCAGGAGAGAAACAATGCCTTTCATCAGGGTAACACAAGTCAATGTATAGGAAGATATTTCCATCTGTTCTCTATGTCTGGAGATGTGATACCATGCTATATTTTGGTAGGTGTTTCTGACAAAATGTGCATGAAACCTGCTGGTTCTGCAAGTATCCTTTCGTATCCTATATGTATGGGAGCTCCTGGAAGTCACACAAGCTCCAATCATATTATTCACAAGCTGCTGTTACTTTCCAATGTATGGCATTTCAGGAGCTGATAAAAATCTATCAGGGAACTTGTGTGGGGATTCTTCCCCTTGCAGTAGTGTTGCAATTTCAGGGGTTCATGGCAGAAGCCTGGCTCATGTTTTAAAAAGCAGATATCACAAAGCACATTATATTCTTTAAACTATTTTTTTAGGCAAATTTGGCCACCCACTGTAAGCACCTGAGGAATCTGTTGTATCTGACAGCTTGTGGCCACACACTACAGTAGACTTCACCAATTAGCAGAGTGTCCCATCCTGTTTCAGTATTGGCCATGTGTCCCCACACATTGCCACAGCCAAGTCCCAGGGATTTTCATGGTCTGTAGGCAGCAAATCGGGTGAGCCAAAAGGAAAGGTTCCACCTGGCTGAGCCAGCAGGAGCTATATTAAGCTGGTCTCAGCTGGAGGTCATTCTGCATATTTTGAAGGGTGCTCTTTTAGTAGCTGTTCAAGCAATCAGTGGTTAGAAATTAAGCACATGATTTTCATAGGTGCAGAACATCCACAACACACTGAATCCCTTTGAAACCTTTCCCTAAGTATCAAGGGTTTTATATTCTGCAATGTTTGCACCTGCATATTTTTTTCAGGGCCAAACAGGTTCTTAGTGCTGCTTAGTCTTTCATTTCCACTGCTCTTGATTGAGATCACAGTGAGGCCAGCAGCAAAGAATGAACTTGTCCAATTCCAGAATTCTTTTAGATGCTTTGTGGTCAAGGGGCTTTGCAGTGGAAATTGGTTGCTGCCATCATGTTAGGCATGTAGTTAGGAGGTATTAGCACATTTCCTTTAAGAAGGAAGGAAGTTGGAGGAAAATACATGGTCAGTCCCAACGGAATACATACTCTTGTGCTTAGTATCACTTTCTGAGCAAGGCTTGGCCTTTTCCTCAGCAGCTGTGAGATTGTCAGTGGTAAGATTCTTTACAAAGCTTGATGGCATATGGACTATATTGCTTGCCTCTTCGTACTGAAGAAAAAAAAAACTTGGAGAATTGAGCTAGGAAAAGAAAACAGACACCTGAAAAAGAAAGACTCCATCATGCATTAAGTGCTTATGGACTTTCTGGAAAACGTGGACAAGGCAAGATTTCTTTTCAAATTAGTCAAATAGCATTTAAGAGGAGCTACTCGACCACTGAGACAGATTGCCTCTTCAAAAATGGAGTAGCTGAAATCATGCTATTTCAGGAAAATACAACAGTCAGTGACTCAGTCACCTACACATTCATAAGCAATTCTAAAAGGAGAATGGTCATCTTCTGCAAGTCAGAACCAGAACAATATCCCATCCCCTTTTTAGGGCATTAGGAAAGGATCTTTTTTTCATTCTATGCAAAAAGAGATCATGTTGTGAGCTTTCCAAGGAGCTGGTAATTTCTTACAATACAGTGCACATATTATTCCTTCCAGACAGTGATCAGAGATCTTAGCTTGTATTTATAGAACTCCCTGGAAATTATGATTTTCAGTGCCGTTGAGGGGAGGGGGGGAAGAGACGTGGACATAATAAGGAATTGCTCTTCAGATCTCTGGTGGATAGAACTTTGGAGCTATCCGTTAGTTTTCTGTCACCTCCAAGAAGTCCTGTCTGTTTGGCACTGAAGCAGCCTTGGTCTGGAAAGGAACTGGGATGGATCTCTTCCAGTATACAGGAGCAGTCCCAGGCAAATGAATACTAATGGGGAAGAGTGTGTGTTCCTGTCACATCTGCATAGTAATACTGGAAGGATTGGCATTATTTCAGAGGTATTGTAAGGTACCCATAAAAATTATTGGTTCATGTTAATGATGATCTATTACAATATGGTTGTTATTTATGTAACTTTACTCTGTGAAAATAAATGCCATGTCCTTTAACTTTCAGTAGCATGGGAGAGAGCAAGAAAGAAGATGCCAAAGGAAAATGCCAGGGCTAAAGCACAAAGGGCTTTCCTAGCAGTTTCACACTCTTTTCACACAAAGCACAAACCAGAAAATACAATTTTAAAAAACCAAACAACAAAGCCAACTGTCTAATTAACAAGACTTAATACTACTTAACTCTTTTATAATGCTGTTCTTCCAGAGATCTCAAAGCACTTTACAAACGATCAGTGGCAGAGCCAGCAATGGAACCACATCCCCTAACTCCCAGTCCTGTGCCCTATCCATTGGACCACATGGCTTCCTTTAAATGTATGCATGTCTTCTATTAACTGGAAAAAGAGAGAGGCACATGTGCACTAAAGGGCAATGTTTGCCCTGATAATTTGCCATTCATCAACTGGTTTTATTACTTGTTCCAAATATCTATTGCTTTAATAGATCACAATGCACTTATTTTGTTCCATGTAACATTACATACATAGACAAATATATGTATATGTACATATAGGGCACAATGTTCCTTTCAGTTTCGCAAATATGAGAGGATAATGAGGCCTATAAATTGTATTTACTCTCCTCGTTCCAAAGACTTTTAAAATATCTTCTATACAGAAGAAATAAATAGAATTTCCCTGACCATCAACACAAAATAAAAATGCCTGCACTATCAGCAAAGAGGCAAACAGAAAACCATAAATGTTTTATTAGAAATAGGGAAAGGTCAGTACTTTCCCCTCAAAGAAATAGCCAAAGCTTGTAGGAAATAAAATATAATAATTTCTTTATGAAATTCAGTCTGCAAAAAAAAAAAAAAAAAAACTTGAATAAACTAAAAGTTTGAGGCTTTTTTTTTTTTCCCCATTTAAAAGAACTGTCAGGCACTAAATTTAATAAAGAACACGAGTAAAACATGCCTATCAACTGCATCTTCAGATCAAAATCATTGGCCAAGTTCTGGACTCAGATACACCCATGGAAATCTGGAAAAAATCCACCAAAGGCAATGTAGTTAGCCCAGATATACACCACTGTAACAGATCAGATTTTGGCCTGTGTCTCTGGATTTTGAGTCTTCATTGAATAACAAAATTCAGTATTAATCAATATACATGAGCAATTGACACAACAGCAATAACCAATATATAAATTCTTCATACATACAAAAAACAAACAAAAAAGTACACATCCAACCTCTGTGTCAATGTTTGTAACCAAGGCATTGTTGTACAGTGGCAAGAAAATCATCTAGATCTTACCTGTGGCTCTCTGGTTAGAAGTGTTGGCTACTGAGTTAACTCAAATGAGTTCACTGAATAAAGGGGGCACTAGCAGTGCCTCTTTTTGTTAATGCATTTCACTATTTCCATAATGGATAATCTAATACTGAAATTAAGAGCCTTTCTAAAATGGATTCCCCTTGTGTACGAAATCATTTCATTTGTCTTATTTTACTCCATTTTTATTTATATAAAACATTTAGGCCTTTTTTAGCATGTTGTCATGAGCTTTTCTGTCTTTCCCCATTTGCCTGCCAACCTCAGAGGATCAGCATTAAAATAATCATATTTTAAAACGGTTCCTTCCTGGGTAACAGACCTTACAGAAGACGAAAGGATAAAAAGCTGAAAAGTTCCCCACAGTCTCTACCTATTAAAGCCCACAGCTTGCCAACAGCAGGCCACATTTTGGTGTCATAGAATGGGGCACTTCATTCAATTTTGGTGCAATGAGAAGTGTCGGTAATCCTCCCTCTTTACATTTCAGATCACACCATTTGCAGGAAAGCCAACAATATTCAGATGTTCGAAATTACACCATACCATTATACAAGGATCAGAGGCACTCATTCGTAGAGAAACAAAACTGACTCCAAAACACAATTCAGTGCAAGAAATGGAGGGGGTGGAGGGGAAGTCAGCTTTTATTTAGGTGCTCAGTTAACAATGGATTAAAAGAAGATGAATTCTTATCAGCCTCAGTTAAGAATCATTTAAACCAATCCAATCTGGCTGCACACTGCCTTTCTTAAAATATTTTATGTCATTACCAAGAAAGGAATAAGTTTCCATTCATCAAATGGATTAAGGGAAGGGGAAAAAGTCCTTGAAAAGAGTAATGCAGAGAAACAGAAGGAAGGATTCAGTAAACTGCCAACCGACTAGAAGCACTCTGCTATCTCCCACTGTGAAGTAATAGTATCTGGGCTATAGACATGTTTGTCAAACATATCTATAGCACAGATAATTAAGTTAGCGCAGCAAACTATCTACATGCTTTGAAGTGTTCATGCAGTTGGTATACTAACCTTTCTTTCACCTGGTAGATTAAGCTCACCATCTCCTCACACATATTTGCAGGCTTGTGACCTATACTCCATCCTCATTATCACATCATTTATGGTAGCCAACCATGTTTGAACTGATACTCAAGGTTTTGTTATAAATAAAAGTGATTAAAATGGGAGCCTAAATACAGCCTTCTGTCAGTGAGAAATACTTTGTAGGCCTATAACACCTTTCACTCAAGAAGCTCAAAGCACTTTACAAACATTAATTAAATACTCCTACAAGGTGGCTATTTATTATGATCCCTATTTTACAGATCTATTTTATGATTAGTGTCCAAGAATCTTGACTCCCTGTTCCCTGATCCAACAATTAAAACACATTCTCTCCTTGTTAGTCAAAGCAAATACTTTTAGTGGTTAAGAAAAATCACTACAGACATCTCAATTGCTATGCTGAAATCATATAAAGTAATGGGGCAAAATTTTAAAATGGGAGGATCTGAAGACTGTCTATGGCATTTGCAAGGCTGTGATCGGAGGACCATGCAGCTATTCCCAAATGAATTATATTTTCTGTTGTCTGAAGCAGAGTTGTACTTGTCTGCTATTGTGAGGAAGACTACCTCACTCCTTGGCAAGTCTGAAGTCCCCCTTACTGCTAACATAAATATTTAATCACTTATTTATAACAATAAATTTTAAATAAATAAATTATTTAATTAAATAATTTATAAATTAAATTATAAACCCTGCCAAATTTAGGTATGCCTCTTCCACAATGGGGCTGCACCTTTTTGGACTTAATGGGTCTGAAAAACCTAGTGTAGACAAGGTCACAATGGACAATGTGAGGATGTCTGAACCTGTAAGTAAATTATTCTCCAGGGATATCAGGCAGACATCTTCCATGAGCACTTTGAAACATTCACTTGATAAAATTAAAAGAAAAACCTCTTGCTGCTTTTTGTTGTTGCCCATACTTATGTTTTTACCAGTTCCTAATCATATTTATAGTCCCTGGTGTTTTATTCTGTAGGGTAATAACTGGTCCCTCTGCAGTTAAACTAGCCCTTATTTAAGCAGGACAAAAAGGTCTAGCCTGTGGTCTTTATTTGTATTCCACCAGGAGTCTTAAACCATGAAACTACCAATAAAAAAATATCTGAAAACAGTCAAACAACAGAGACTTTCCCTCTTACCTTGTTAACTTCAGCAGGTTCTAAAGCCACTTTCAAAGAGACAGAGAAAGTAAGAACTACAGGTCTCAGAAACATGCCTTGAAAATAAGACCTCTTGCTTTTGCCATGGATTTAGTCAGTCTTAGAAACAGCATTTTACCTGCAGTGAAGTGAAACACAAAGCCTGACAGGTAACCAAGGAGCCCACGCTACAGAGAGCTGCTTTTACACTACAAAGCTATGGTGAGCAAAGGAGACCAAACTTCCTCACACATACAAACTCAAGATTTAATTTTCTGCAAGATTACCCACAATAATTACAAAAGTTTGTGACTATAGGATCCATAAGAATTGATCTTTTATCACCTAAGATGTGTCTATGCCACATCATGTGTAATACAGTTTACCAGTTTAACGCTGGCAATATTTTCCACTAATTTCTAGAGTTACTAAACTGAACCTTAACTAAAATTAAGTGGACTATTAAAAGCTCAATGAGTAACCCAATGAACAGAGGTGATGTATACAGGGTTTAGCAAACATGCAGCAGTAAATGTTCTGGCAGCCACCAAGGCAGAGCATCTGCTGACCAGCATGCATTTTCTATTGATTATCTACATTAACCATACATACATTAACCATTAGTTTGACATTGTAAAAGCAATGACCAGATTTCTGCTGCTCTTGGCCAACAATTGGTTTTTTAATGCAACTTATATTATTCCATCTAATCTGTTCCACTGAATATAGAATTTTAACACCTTCAGGGAAAACCAGAAATACGACTTTTTGCAACAAAAGTCTAAACATATTTGGCTAATTGTAGCATGTGTTTCACAGACAAAAGGGGTGATTTGGAAAATCCATTCTGAAAACGAGTGTCACATATATGCACTACACTGATGGACTTGACAAGATTGTTTGCTCTTGAAATGCCATAGTTCAGTTCCATTAAAATAACCAAAATTGAAATATTTCTTTTGACTTCTGCATCAATTTTCATAGTCTTCCAATATGAAGACATTTAACCCATAACCCCACAATTAACCTACAAGAAAAAAAAGAGGAATTTATTGAATTAATTTCTACAGGCAGCTTTACAATACATATGCTATCACAAACTGATTGAACCATATATAACAGTTATTTTAGAACTACATATGTAATATAACCAGAAGTCACCAGCTGGTGCTATCAGAGACTATCTTACAAGCTTTGTTTAACTAAATATATATGCAGTTAGATTTTGGAAGAAATGGTGTGTTATTTGTGGTGCAATTCTTTTTAGTAGCTACTATTACAAGTAAAGTTTGTTCACTACTGGTGAATCTCTCTAGCTGAAATCTTGTAAAACTGCAAGCTCTTGGTTGCAAAGATTATCTCTTACTATCTGTTTGTATAACTTCTAGGCCATTTGGCACTACCCCAGTACAAATAATAATGGCATCATTTCTTGGGTTCAGGGCTGTCTCTCACAAGATTGTACCCATGGCAGTAAACAGTAACATCTTATGTTATAAAAAGTTCTGGATGTGTAAATTCAATCTAAGGAAAAAATGTCAAGGCAGTTCAGCTACTCAAGATGAACTAAAAAAGCAGGAAGCCTTCATGAGGAGTGGAAAAAATTCATTTTTGAGGACCTGAAATCCAGAGATGAGGAGGGAAAAGGCTGTTATCTGTTAATCTGGACTGGAAAGAAAAGTAGAGACATTTATAAAATTTTGGGTAAAAATATCAGTTGAAGAGAAGGAAAGAACGGAAGCCATATTACAATAGATTTGATAAATATGACACCCCATAAGCTATAAAATGTATTATAAAGTAGAAGGTCCAAGTGAATCCATAGAGCAGTAAAACTATTAGCTCAAAACGGTTTACTGTTAAGGAGGCATCAGTTTGGGACTAGATAATTTCTGGGACTATTTGACCAAAAATACATGAAAGGCTGATAATGCAAGGAAATGAACTGGATTTAAATAAAATAGTAGATATTGCTAGAATACATGAAATAGCTCGAGTACAGCTGAAAATTAGTGATGGCCTGGGATCACCTGTTCAGCTACTAATGAGCCTTGTTTCATCTCTTGCCTTCACAAAACACCATTACAAGCCAAGTCATCATCCTGCTACAGTCCTGGAAAAGCCTAAGACCAAAGATCTTCAAAAATAACTAGAGATTTGAGTCCCCAATTTAAAACTTCTTAAAGGGGGCTGATTCTCAAAAAGTCCTGAGCACCCATCCTCAGAAAAATCAGACCCCTTTAAAGCGGCGTCAAGTTAGGCACCTGATAAAGGTGCCCAAAATCACGAGGCATTTAGCATTTAACGTTTCAGCTTTACCCAGAAAAAGAAACAGTGTGCATGCAGAATCCTGATGGTCAGTGAGAGCCTGGCACTGCTAAAGCTAAATTACACACACGATCCCATCTGGCACAGACAAACAATGGAAGAATATTTCAGCATAATCAAACATGTGCTCAAATCACAGGAAGTTAATCTGAATCAGCTAGATTAAAATTATCACTCTGTTTTTAAACCACAAGACAATTTTGTTGTCCTGGAGAACATCATAACACCTTTGATGACCCCTGAAAAGAAGTGAATTTGAAAAGAAAAAAGAAAAAAAAAAAAAAGACAATTAATCATTATTGCCCCAATTCATTGCCCACTGAAGTCAATAGGAGTCTTCCACTGATTTCACCTGGATACTGCCTGTTATCCACACCACTTGTGTTGTAAAACCACATTGATAATCAACTCTATAAATACTGTATTACTTTAAATACTGTTAATATTCAAAAAATGTATAGGAATTTAAATAGCAATGTTCTTCAGTATTTGGTAACCAGATACTTGGTGATGGCTCCTCAGTGGGCCACATGAAATGAATTTGTGGCTTCAACCCAATCCCATGTAGTCAGGCACCCACTTAACAAAAGACACAATCACCTTTTTTTACACTTGTTGGCAGCTTCAACAGAACAGCCAAGTACTGAGTGAGCTTGGATACTGAATTACCCTCTCATCCCTACAGGTGGTACCTCCAAACCAGTTTTGACTCAGTTGAAGGAGGCTTCCACTAACATGACTGAGAATTTGGTTATCAGGACTGTCCATCTAGTATTTTCATAAAGAAAAAACAACACACCGAAAACAAGCATTTCTTTTAAGTTCCAATCTGTAGGTATCCGAGACACTGAAAAAGTAGCAAAAGTTTAGTTAAAATCAAAACCAGTTGGAGTTCCAATCCCAACAGATGTGTTTCTTTTTCTTATTGCAGATCAGCTTTAGGAATGTTTACAAGAGGCAATGCTGCCATCAACTATATTATTAATTATTAATACTTAATGGTAATCATTGATTACTTTCACTGTGTCTTAAAATGTTCTCTATCTTGTGTTATACAATTTGAAAAAAAAACTTGTGTGCCCTGACTCTTCACTAAGTGTTATGTGTCTGTGTCTCAGTTTCAAGTACGCAGAGGTTTTCTGGTAAATAGACTTCTCTTTCTGTGTAGATTCTTAAATGGTCCCCATCACTACAGCATCTGAATGCTAGCCCGAAGACAGGAAAACTCACTTTCCAATTCTGCCTGTTGGAAAAAGTGCTTTGTCATCCCATTCTGTAACTTCTTACAGTTTTAGGTCGTAAATCCAATATCTTATTCAAAATACATCAGACAGAGAAAAACTGGTGTGTCAGTTAGTGAAGATGCCCAGTTGAAACAAAGGGAATCTGCTACTCACCCCATGTTTACAGAGTCCCCGAAGCCATATTGCACGTCTGATCCTGAATTCTTTGTTATCTTCGAGCTGAGAAGTCTTTGAAACATTCAAAAGAACCCTGCTTCTGCCATGCCCAATAATATGAATGTTTTTCCTGTTTTTTGTTCAATAATTAATACACTTTGGGGGGCCAGTACTGTTTTATAATTTATTTGGAAATTGGTCTTGATTTTTTTCCTAACATTTTAATTTAATTCTGGATCTCCATCAGACTGTGTATGAAAAGTTTTATGGTATCTTCAGTGTTAAGTCAAGTCATTCTTTTTGAGGAGCTACGTTAGGGCCTGATTTGCACATTTTTAAGATCCTATTCTGTCTCTGAAATCATATTTTCCCCTCTTTTCTGTGCACTACTGAAATCTTAACACTTACACAATTCAAACAATGACAAAGGTCTTTGTTGTATTTGACAGATATTTCTGACATACCTGTCTAATCAGAGAGCTCTCCTTTTACTTGCTTTTCAAATGCACTTCTTTTAACTAGAAGTCAGACTACAGTACCAATATGTAGCAAATGGTCTGTAATTGTTACATGTGGGTTAAATCCTACTCTTCTTACCCACACAAGGAATCCCACTGATGTCATTGGAATTACCCACAAGAGTAAATCAAACAGTATTTGTCCCTTTATCTAGCTATACACTTTTTAATTGTAATCCTGTATGCCTGACATATGCTGATCAATTCTAACAGATTGAAGACAAATAATACACACCACTTCCTGGCTGAAATCTCTATATATTATCATTACTGGTATGACATAGCTGTGTGTGGCACTTTACAGTCATAGAAATAAGTCAAGTTCCCTGCCCAAGGAACTTACAGTTCAATTGATCTGGATAACATTATGACATAATGAGTAAATACAAGAAACCACAGGGAGTCAATAGAGAGGTGACAAAAACAAAAGGAGAGGGTTAAAGTTTGTAGGAGAGGTTTTCTAGAATGTGGGAGTTGTGGGCTTAGATTTACAATCATTGGAATTGTTATATGTCAAACTTCTTCGGTATTTTTGTTTGTAATTATAACTAATTATGATGTTCTGTTTTACGAACTCTACCTGGCTAGCACAGGAGCGGCAAAGGGGAGCACCCAAGAATAGATTAATGGAGGAATAATAGCTGAATGTAGTAGGCTTTGAGGAGGGCTTGATTGGAAGGGGAAAGGTGATAATACAGACATACATATGTATACCTATACGCACATGGAAAGGGATTTGGTTATGGTTAGAATTTGTGAGTGATGAGCCATATGACAGTCAGGAGTCAGAAAGATTTGGTGGGATGGAAAATCTTGAGATAAGACACACTGCTCACACGATCTGCATGTGCCTATCATCATGCTGTATTATATTAGCTGACACGAGGGTTTATCGGTTCTCCAAAAGACTGAGGCTATAAATTAAGACCAGGGATTGGGGAATGGCAAATGAGAAATGAAAGTCATAACACTTAAAACCCCTACATGACAGATATAACCTATTATCTTTCTTGTCAAAATGCTAAAACTTCTATTTCTCAATTTAATTTCAGCATTGGTTGACTGTTTCTTTAAATTACAAAGATCTTTTGTATAATAAAACTTACCCACCAAGGGCCTGATCCTACAACTACTTCTGCATATACTTAACTGTAAGCATGAGTGGTCATGTTGATTTTTAATTTAATGGGACTACTCACATGAGTTAACCATGTGCATAGGTGTTTTTGCTATAGCTTAAGTCATAATATGTCATTAAACAGAAACATTTCCTAAGAATGTTTTTTTTCCTTCAGTGGATCTAGTGCAATAGTGAGGCTGGTGGAGATACAGTTTAAATTGAACCTGAAAAATTGAAATACTTTCCCTTTAATACTGAATACAAGCGGATACAGTATCACATGACCTTTACCGTAATTTCTATTAAAATCATTTCATGTCTGGTTGATTTTGCTATCCTGGCTCATTTGTATTGTTTACAACAAGTCATTGCACTCGGCAGTTAGTGGTGGCTGAATCCATGGTTACCAGTTTTTACATTCACTAGTTAAATGGAATGCAGCTCTTCTGTGGGTTTCATGGAGAAAGCTCTTAAGAAACCACAATCCAGTTATCAATCAGACTAACCTGGGAGAAATTAATCTTATAAACATAAGTATTGTTGCATATTAAAAATTTATAGAAAGGGAGCTCAAGGCTTTTATTAGTTGTAGTTGCAAGAGTGGACGTGTTGAGATCTGACTTAGTGCATGGGAGACTTAGGTTCTATGGTCTACATCTGACATTCATCCATGTTGTGCCGTTTCAAGCTTTCAAGGCTAATAAAACTATCCTTTTTTAAGCTTTTAAATCTTGAGCACTTATTTCACCAGGAATGTGCCTGGAATATAAATAGTGCTTAAATACAGGTCTAACCACACTGCAGTCCCAGCAAAGTAACTTAGACAGACACATACAAGATAGTAAAACACAAAATAGACAGCACTGAGTAGAATTCAATTAAGACAAAACAACAGTGAAATGTTCTTTACTAGTAAATTAAGCCTGCAAACTAATATGTTTCATTGTTTTTAAAGACTACATGAACTAATTCTACTTGCTCTGTTATTTATTGTTCATTGTGGGGTGAGGTTTCCAAAAACAAACAAACAACTTATTTACAAGATGGATACCCCACACATTTATAATGTCTAATAGCATAAGAAAAGTTCTCTGCTGTTTGCTGGATACAATAATTGTCCCACAAGATACATAAGAGCAACAAACAGTTAAATCAAACATAATACTAGCTCATCTGCAAAGTCACTGTATCAGAAGCCCGAATTGATTTGTTTCCTCAGAACGAATTGAAAATGAATGTAACATAACGTCTGGAAAAAAAAACCCCTACTGCACTGCTAATCGGATATTGTATAATGGTTGATTGCAGCTTTGCACTGTGCTATTGTTGCCTAAATTATACATACTTACAGGTTCTGGGTTCTTCCAAGAGTTTGGTGCAGTTTCAAGGACAAATGTCTTAAGGAAGTCTTTCTACTGTGCGGCAATGGTCCTAGCTCTGATCTGATTACATGAGCAAAGTGCTAAATCTGACAATAGAAAGGAAACTTCCTGTGTAAAGAAGAAATCTTGGAAAGTCTCAGGCTTAGAGAGGCTGCTTAAATGTGCTGGTTGATTTGCTCTCTAGTTGTGTATACACAGTAGCAGCTGATCTCTGTTTGCAGCCCTGCAGAAAGAAACCTTTACTGAAAACCAATGGCATCACATTTCACTGAAGCTAGTGCCAGGCTCTGGAGAGCAAAGCAACCTTGGACAACTTCACACAATTAAAATAAGTGGGCTTGCTGCATGTCCAGGAGGACTTTTAAAATCGTGTATTTACTGTGATACCTTTATTAACAATGAGCTGAAACCCTGCAGTTATTAATCAGTGCTGACACAAGCAAAACTCCCATTCACTTCAAAGGGGGGGTAGTCAAAACTAAGTAAAGTGTGTAGAATTTGTCCAACTACATTTTGCTTTGTCTTGATTGTGGTCTTTGCAGATGATAAGATGTTAGTTGTGCCCTAAGGCACTTTGTGTGTTAGTACTGTTATAGCAAGTACAGAATACATCCTGTGTTTGTCCTAAATTCATTCTGACCCCATCTTATATCAGTCATACTTTTTTCTTAGCTTTCTTTCAGATACAGAGCAAAAGATTTGTCGTGGTTTTTTCTCCCCCCCCCCCCCGTGACCTATTTAACACTTTCTGGTGTATTACTACTAGAATAAAATCCTCTAATTCCAACAACTCCAAACTTCGTAAGGATTCAGAATCCTGTTTCAGAGCCAAATTGCAGAGCTGGCCACTATATTTATAGCAGGATTAACCAAAACTTCAGATCCAAACACTCCATATAACTTTGGGAAAGAGAAAGTTCAGAATCTTGATGTGGGTCTCAATTTCTTAGTGATGTCCAAGTAAACAAATAAAACCAGAAAAACAACATTTGGAAACATTCCACGGGAGTTATATGGACTCCTGTGTTAAGGAGCTGCAACTCAAATTGATGAACACACTTTGTGGGTAATTTTTTTTTATATCATTAATCATGTGGGTTTTTTACTGTAACATTTAGCCCTTGATAAGGTTCCGAATAGTAACTGGAACGTGCATATATTGGAATCAGAATATGACAGAACAGCGTGCAAGGTACTTTTGTTAAAAGGGTCAGTTTTCTATTTCCTGGCTCACAAACAAGAAAATCAAAAGAAAATGTAACGTGATCAATTTTTAAACACACAATTATGGAGTCCAGTTAACAATAGTTATTGTGTATTTTGTTCTGGACATTTGCAAGATAATATATGATCACTTAGATTATTCAGCACTCTTTTCCCCTTTAGGCACTATGACTGTAGTAGCTAGTAGGATATTGTGTTATTTCTCTAATATTTTGAACTTTGTTCCAACAGGCAGAAACCAAACCTGATAGTACAGCAAAAGGTCATGCTCAAGAATTCAAACAGCAAAATAATTAAGATTATATGTATATCTGATAATGTACAGGAGAGTGCACATTGTACACACCTGCATGTCAAATGGGGGTTTGCGGTTATGTGGGTATTACTGGCCTGATTTTCAGAGGTGCACAGCCCTTTGGAAAAAAAATCAGACTTTGTGCACCTTGGATTTTTTTAATCAATTTGATTGGTTAAGAAAGTGGTCACATGTCTCAAAGAACAACTGTAACAAACATAGTCTGTATCAAGAGATCATCACTAACGTCCAGCTTATATATCCTCAACAGCAACAACCGCCGCTCAAATAATGGGCGCCTTCCCAGAGTTTCCTGCAGGAGGAAAGAAGCTTGTCAGCTCCTTCAGTGTCTCTAGTGGGGAAATGAGTTAACGTCTCCTGCTGGAGGGCGAAATCTCTTTAGCACTGAAGTAAAAGAGTCAGCGTGATGTTAGGAATGGAAAATTCAGGAGTCAAGAGACCTGGTTCTGCTGGGTGGCATGCTTTGTGACCTTAAACAAATCACTTCACCTCTCTGACCCTCCATGGCTAAAGTCAGAAGGAGTTTTACCATTGACTTCAGTGGGAGCAGAGCCTCTATGCCTCAGTTTCTCCATCTGTGAAATAGGGATAATGTTTGGATGCAAGACAATGGACTGAAACTCAGATGCTCTGAGTTCAACTACTGGTTCTGCCAACGTCTTCCCCTGTGACTTGGGCAAATCAGTATCGCTCTGCTTCAGCTCCCAGCAGTCTCCTTAGATGCTATAAACCCTTCTCCCTCCCTTTCTCTATCCTATCTATTTTGATTGATCTCTTCACTGCAGGATTCATCTCTAATTTATGCATATGGACAGTGCCCAGTGCAATGGGGCCCTCTTGTCAGTTGGGACCTGTGGGTACTAATTTAATAAATACGTGCATATATAAAAGTATTTATGAGGATAAAGATTTCAGTGACTCAAGATTTCTACACGTGCAGAAGTCCTTATCCACACAGACTGACCTTCCAGAGTCCAGTATTCTGGATTGATGCAGCTGTCCTACTCTAAAATTGGTGGGTGTGACCAAATCCCCCCCCACAAACCTGGGGAATATCACAGAGTTGCAGAACATCTACCCAGGATTAGCATCCGTTCTTTATGCCTCCTATGTGAGGTTTCCCAGCTATTGCATCTGTGTAAAATGCAGATCCAGAGATTCCCCTCCCTCAGAGCCAACATGGAACCAATGACCCAGCACACAGGGACTGCAAAAGCCCATCTTCCCCCAGACTTCTCAAGTGTGCCACATTGCATGGTACATTCTGCATCACAGCTGACTCCCTCCCTGTCCCACTGCACCTTGTTCTCAGGAAGTGTCCCTGTGAGGCAGGGATCGGAATGGAGGAAGGAAGAGACCTTTTCTCCAGCAGCTCTGAGATCTCTTGGCCTTCCGTCCCCCTCCACTCCTACAGGGAGCAGAGAGATGTGAAGTTTTCAGGGAGGACAGTAAAAGCTAGTTGAGGAGCAAGCAGAGTGGCTCACTACATTATTCATAGAAGTGGAGGGGAAGCAGAGAGTGGACCAGACCCTGAGCTGCCTGTGTTCTTCACAGGTTGGGGAGGCTGCACTCCCTCCCTCCACCCACTCCAGTGAAGAGCCTACAGGCCCAGCTGGTCCTTCCAACTTCTCCTCTCCCCGCATGGAAATCAATGTCTGCTCCTGGGCCGCAGGGTCCTTCTGTCTGCTCTTTCTAGCCCTTGCAGTTGCAGGAAAAAGGCTGAAAATTGATTCAAGTGCAACCTGAAGGCTCAGAAATGAGAATGCCAATAAACCACCCCATCAAGATCTTTGATTGTTTAAAAGAACATCTCATTATTTGTAAACTAATCTCATGATTTTAGGGGCCATGCTCATGATTTTTTAATTGCTGGGTTGATAATATTGTTTAAACACGCAACTTTATTCACAAGAGCAGTAGACCCTTTAAATACAATGTGAGTACTCAAAGTAGCAAGAACTACAATCAATAGTAAGTGTTCACATGACCAGGCACCAAGAAACCAATCATACAGTTTTTACTCAGGCAATAAGTGTTATGCCCCACTAAGGGCTGTGGAATCAGATTCATATAGGCTTTTCTGTCATTGGTCTAGGTATTTATATTGTCCCCATCACCACACAATCTCAGCATCTATATCTTTGCCTTCCTCTTCTTCCTTCTGCTTCACTTTCTGTATATTCTTCCATGGATGAAATTCCTTCCTAATTCCTGTTCAGCCAACTCACCATGTGCTTCTCCTAAAAACTCACTTCTGCCTTTTCAGCTACAAACATGTAATCAAAATGAATAGAACCATCAAGATATGCACATGCTTAAACTGAGTAAATGTGTAATTTGTTATAATCCTTTCCTACATCATTTTCCACTGTCTCATCATCTCCATTTTGTTTATTACCCTCACTTTTTGTGTAGTGCGTAAAATTTAGACTGTACAATTTTTATTCAGGATCTTTTTCTTGTTCTGTAACATGCCAGAACACTTCTGAGCCATGTACAAATACTAAAATAATAGCATTAATAAAAATATAGATATAATACTACCTATAATACAGATATAACTACCACCACAAGGCATCACTGTAACTGTGACATTTTGGATAAATAATTCTAGGCATCTAAATCTAATTTAAATTCTTTCCCGGCTTTAACCATGGCTTCAAAACCAGATGAACTTACGCCAAGTTGTATAACTTTATGCTACACTGGTAATCCACGCTAACTAGGAAATAAATTTTCAGCGATTAAGTTGAATTCTTCGTACAAAATGCCAGCTTCAGCTTTTCACCCATACAAAGCAGCTTGGAAAATATATACTGCATGTGTTTATTATAGCTACAGTTTCTATGAACATCTATAACTCTCCAACAATTTCTTTGATTTATGTTCAAAAACATACAGGGCATGAAATGACGCCTGCAATTTTACATTTTTCTCAAGAACATTGTGGGAAGCAGATATCTATTCAAAAACATCACGTTAGATTCCCTGTTATGTCTGCTTTTTAAAATAAATGTATGATAATCAATTACACATGCTTCAAAGCAACTGCTACTAGATTCCCCATCAGAAGAAGCTGTTTGAAAAAAGTTCCATTTTTCTTTTCCTTACTATTTGGGTTTTAATGAGGGACTGTGCCCACATATTAAAAAAGGAAACTGGCTTTTGTAAAATAAGTGCCAATCTTAAAACGCACAAACGAGCTAGTCTTACCACAGGTTTACAGAACAGGGGCGTCTTCATTGATCAACATGCTAATAAAAGTGTACATCCTGTGAAACTCTGGGCCCGATTCCCCTCCTACTCAGACCTTTGCCAGCCAGAAGTAACTCCACTGATGCCAAAGGAGTGACACTGGTGTTAAATAAAAGGAGAGTTAGGCCTGACATATTTAATTAAGACTTGAAAAATGGTTGCATAAGAAACTTACCTAGTTTTGGTTTCCATTAGAAACTCTGAAGTCTGAGTATGTTTGTAGAAACATTAAGGGCCTGATCTTTTTCCACTGAAATCAATGAGAGTTTCACCATTAACTTCAGTGGGAGTAGTACTGATTCCTAATGATCATGAATGGTCACTGAGTTTTAGTAAATATGGGCCTAGATGTGAGTGGATCTGGATAAAGGTTCTAGTAAGGCTGGCTCTGCTTCAAGCAAACATAGTCCAATTTCTCATTGCAACCATCCAACATTCCCATTTTCACCATGAAAATTGCAATAAACTCAGCAGCCGTAATAGGGTTTGGCTTTGAGATGTTGGATTTGTTTGAACCCCATACACAAGGGGTGCGAAACCCAGGACAATATTCGCATGATCTCCAGTTTGGTGGAGCACCATTCTTCACACAGTTCTAATTATGAAGTCTTCAGGGAGGGACAGAGTTAACTGCATGTGTATGCCCATTGCCCCTGGAGCCACACCTAGAGAGCATCAACAATTGCTCACCTTTTTTCACAGTGGGAAATAACCAGGTATTAATTGTATAGGAATAATCAAGAGGAATCTAGGTCAAAATCAGAGGAAAACTGCCCTTTCCATTTGATGAAATTTGCATGCAAGCACAATGTCAGTGTACAAATGAAGAACTTACTGTTACGGTTATAATATCTCCTCAGGCTCCTACTGAAGGATGGAAACATAAAACTGCTTTGTTTGAGTAAAATGCACTATTCCCTTAGTTTGACTTTTGAAAGGTATTTAAAATCAATATAAAACTGCAATATCAGAAAAATTTCTAATCATTATTTCAAACAGGCAGACTTGAAAGAGTCTCTTGTTCGTGGGGAAATCTTCAGTTAGTTTTTCTAGTACAAGTGGTTCAATCGAAAGATTCACCAACTGCCCTCTGGAGAAAACTGAAGATCTGCATTTAAATGGAGATATAGTATTTCCAAATGCACAGTACCTGGAAGGCAGATACTGTCAAGGTTTCTTTGTGAATGGATCTCAAATTGTATTAGGTACATTTCAGTGCAGTAACTATCCCCATTTCATAGGACTAGGACTATTTCCATATCATTTTTTCTATGTGCATATTTTGTAATGTTTGTCCTGATAAGTTCAAATTTAGTCCTGATCCACACAAAGCCTTCATATATTAACAAGAAGCAATTACTACCTTATATATAATTTTCTGTTATGCACAGTGAAGACCATACTAGATTGCCTGGTTAGAAATGTTAAATAATTTAAAAGTATGATGACTTAATAGAGTACTAAGCTTGGTTTACAATGCAGCCAATTTAGAGCCATAAAAACACTGTGTAAAAATTTTATCTTGTGGTTGACCATTACATATCCTATTTATTATTCAAAAGTATTTCAACAGCATTTTTCTTCATTAATGTGGCTGCTGGCATTTAACACCAAGTCTCTACATTTGTATCGTTTTCCAAATACAATTTTAAAACAAGCTATCTACAATTCAGTAAATCACAGCACAGATGCTATCTTTTCATATTTTACTTTAAACTTACTTGGTGGGCTGTAATATACATTCAAAACCTATGAGACTTTGTAATCTAATAAATCAAAGCCTTTATGTGTGTGTGTAGCATACAATATTTAAAAAGCCAGTGTAACTGCTTCTTGTATATGAGGGCAAAGATGTGTCTTCCTGTTAGTATAAAAACATCATAACCTTCCAGAAAAGTTTAGCATGAGTATGCTGTTAATGCATATATAATGTTTATAGTGAAAAAGACACTCATGATCATTTTCAAACACACAAACATTGGTCTAGGCAGCCTCTTGCTGAAATTCTGGTTGCAACTGAAATGTCCCTGTAAACAAGGTTACAGAGAACAGACCAAGATATCCTTCTCAGCAACACCTTCACCAGGAACGCTTCAGCTGTCTACTTAGTTTGTTATACCTTATCTTGAAGCACTGACATTCTAATGCTGATTCAAATTGAGGATTCAAAATGAAAGATGAAATATCTTTAAGATCACTTAATATTGTAATACTGTTGCAGTAATAAGTGGTGCTAGGCTCAAGATATGGATATAGTACTCCAGGACTAACCTTTTAATTTCTGAAAAATAGTGCAGAATAAATGTGGTATTGCACACAGTTAAGGTAATTGATTTGTCTGTTGTATTTTGAAACTGAACACATCAAATGCCATGTTTACCTCCTTCTGCCTCTTGAACATTTTAAACTGTGAAGTCCCCTTAAGGGAGATCTGTCAGATTCCAGTTTATACTTTTGAAAATTCACTTGTTACACTGATACTTTAAAATACAGGGAACAGAAATGTAATCATATAAATCATTTCTTGATTCCAAGCCCTTGGATGTTTTCAGTGGATGTGCAATACAATGCTGAATGTCCATATGTACAATCTAACTTGGGTTATGCTGTGAATACTCACATTTTAAAAGTGAATCTAGTTAAAGTGAGTATGACATATTTTAGACTGGAGTTTGAGAAGTGCAGTGTATCAAATAAGCTTTACACTTCACATTTAAAATGGGCAGGGAATGGCAAGGAAAATAGAGGATTCCAAAATCTTGTTTTCCCACTAACTTCCTGCTACAGCTCATGCACTTTCCTTACACAACCAAGATGCTAAGTTCAGATCTCTTCACTGTCTTTTATTTGAAGGGCATTCAAATTTCCCTCTCTCACACAGACTGTGGTCCTGTCTCAATTTTTATGTTTTGTTAAAGTCCCCTTAACTACATCAAAATGATACAAATGAGGTTAAAAGTCACAATAAAAAGGATCGAGGCCCTCAATTCTATCTCCTTCACCCCCATCCTCTTCCTTTCCTATAATTTCTTTTCAAAGTCTACTCATTTTTATTTGCCACCTTCATTCTTCCTTTCATTTCCTAAATGCATTCCTCCTATGTGAGGTTTGCTGGCCTGCAAAATGTTTTAACTACAGTACACCAAGTAGTGAAGAAATGCCACTGCAGCACTTCAAACTATGTCCTCAGACCACTTGATCTTTTATATCATTAATGTTCAGTTTTAAAAAAAAAACAACTGTTAGGCACGTCACATTTTGCGGGAAACATGAGATCACTTGTCTAAAACCCCTCCCCATCCGAGCTGGGGTGGGGTACCAAGATGAGAACTACATCCCACTCGCCACACTTTCCTATTGCCCCCCTCATTTTGTTCACAAATTACTTGCTTTCTTTGTGTGTATAGATGTTGGCGTGTGTCAGCTTGCATGTCCACTGATTCTGGGACTACAACACAAACAGAGCAAACGTGCTTTCCTAGCCAAGCAGCCCCATGTGGCAAATTCACAACATCACTGAAGCAACCAGACCACAGACAGAAATAAATAAATACATACATAAGAAGTAATAACAACAACAATCATTCCGCCAACACAATGACATGCAGGGTTTCCACCAGGCCTGTTTGGCTCTTGTGAGCCGCTCATGGAAATGTTTAAAGGAGAAGAAGGGGAGGGAGAAGGAAGCTTCAATCTCTGGGCATGTCGTTCTCTCTTTAGGAGCCGCACATAGCTTAATCGAGAGGGAACCACTGCAACGTTTTGGGCCGATGGGGGCTGCTCTTGACAACCCGGGGGAAGCAGCAGCGAGCTGGGGAGCGCCGGGGAGCGCGGAACTTCGGAGCTCCCTGGGAGGGGAGCTAAGGAAGGCAGGAAGACACACTCGGAGCAGCGGCCACCACGCACAGTCAAGTCCCCCTACCCCTTTTGCAAAAGCTACCCCACGGACCCTCTCCACTAGCCCTGTCCTCGTTAAGCCTTGTCACTTTCACAGCACTCTTGATCCTTTGCAAAGAAGGAGGGAGGAAAGGGGGGGAGAAGAGCAGGACAAAACCTGCTGGGTTTGGATCTGTCAGCAGAAAAAAAACCCAACCCCTTCTGTAAAAAATGCCAAAGAGCTGAAAATCGCTCATCCCTGGGGCCGGGGTTCTGTGCCTGTGTGGTTCTGATTTTATTTTTTAAGGGACGGACTCTAAGCAAGTGCAATAGCCAAGGTCTGAAGGTGGAAGGTGGGGGGGGTAGAGCTTCTCTCCGCTGCTAGTCTCGAATCAAAAACATGCGCCAGATGCAATGTCAGCCTGCAGACGTGCATGAGGATAAGGTTCGGACTCGGTTTACCTGGTCAGGTCAGAACCGCTGGCAGGTTAATCAGGTGAGTCGTCGGGGATTTTAAAGAAGCCGAAGCCGGTTTCTTTGCTAGGAAAGTCTACAACACCATGCAGGGACATTGCAAAATCTTTACACACGCCTCCTTTAACTGGGCTCCCGCGACCTCAGCCGGCGAGGGGGGGATACTTGGCCGAGGCGGGCCGAGGCCATCGCCCCATGCCCTTGCCCGGGGATCAGCCGGCTGCCCCGCGGGCCGGGGACCACCTAAGCGGCTGCGCCGCGCCGGGCTAGGCGGGTTCGGAGGGGGCTAAAGGGAGCGGCGGGTCCCCGGAGGCTGCGGGGGCCTCCCTGTTTCCTTGGTAGAGCCGATCGGCACTCAGCCTGACCCAGGACGTCACTCCGCCTGTCTGTTTTCTCAATGATAACTTGGCAGGAGAAGGGGGAAGGTGCCAGGTTCCCCTGGGCTCATTACCTGGTATGTGCACGTCTCTTTGCATGCATTGGGGACGGCCCTTGAGATGTGAGAGAGAATGGTAGCGCCGTGATCGGCAGCGGGCGGCTCCGCATCGATGGAGGCGCCGTGTGTGTGTGTGTGTGTTTCCTGCTGCTGAAGGAATCAAGCATGCGTTCATCTTTTTGTCTTTCATTTTACCTTCAGGGTGACATTCAGAGCCGAGGGCTCCTGTCTGGTCATCGCCAGATCCCACCTGGGGTGGGGGGCCGGGTGCCAACCCTCAGCCGGCCCGGATGCTAGGGAGTAAATTCCCTCCCACGACAAACGGGACACTTCTCCCACTCACACACACATCAAAACAACAAGCCGTTTTCTAAGCCATTGGGGGCCGCAGGGAAAGAGCAACAGAAATGCTAGATGAATCTAGAGAGTCCAATAATGCTCATGCTTTGCACTGGCTGAATTGCCTCTAACAGGCAGGCAGTGTGTAGGCCTTCCATAAGGGTTATTTCTTATCTCAGAGATTTGCTTTAAAGCCCTTTAGGAGGAAGGGGGGAAGCCCCCAGCTGAGTGTATCCATATGGTATAGTATTAAATTTAGGGATTGCCTAGTGTTCATTTTAGAGTGAACACAGCAGAGCAGAAAGAAAGGTATAACCCATACTTCTAAAATTCACCAGCACAATGGAGTTTCTTAAAAGAAAAAAAAAAAGCCTTGAACATTTATTATTTAAGATTATCCATCATTATACCAGTTGCAAAACTTCCAAAATATTTATTTCTGAAAATGTTTTCTATATAAATATAGATAGGGCTTAATCCTGCAACTACCATTAAAGTCAGCTTGCTTACATGGCACATACCTACTGAAAAAAATCTACTTAGTTTAATGTATGCCTTCATGCACATACTATGTGCAGTCTTTGAATGGATGGATTAAAGTTGCAACAAGAACTTAGCTTTTCATTCTCTGACTTTTATATGTTTTAGGCTCGGATCCTGAAAACACTTAGGCTGTGTCTACACTACAGTGGTTATACCAGCACAGCTATGTCAGCATAGGTATGCTGGCCCAGCATGACCTCCCATATGGCTGCAGTGCCCCAGCTGCACAGATTGATGCAGTAGGATAGACTGAGCAGGCTGTGGAGACCCGCTCAATCGATCCTGGAAGTGCTCTCTGGTAGATGCAATTAATCCACCCCGCAAAAAAGAGTAAGATAGCATCAACTGGAGGGCATCTCCAGTCGACGCAGCGCAGTGAAGGTGCCGCGGTACGACAAGGTAAGTAAGTCGATGGGTGATGCGCAAGCTACAGAACACAGCTTGTATCTTCCATCAGTGTAGACCAGGCCCCTGTGATCTACCTGCAGCCTATAATGACAAAAGGGGCTTTTCCGTCTTTGTCGGAAAACCACCTCTCGAAGTTAGCTACACCAACAGAAGCATTCTTCTATCAACATCGCTGTGTCTACACTAGGGGTAAGGTGGGCATACTTACGTCACCTACTCACGTAGGCCAAAATTGCTTCAACCTATCTTACATCAGCATAGAGCCATTGTAGTTATTAAATCTGTCGTGTGTGCACACTTGGCTCCTTCTGTTGGTGGTGCACATCCTCACTTGGAGCATTTGTATCGATTGTATTGTCAGAGTCAGGCATTGTGGGATTGCTCCTGGAAGCCAGTAACAGTAAGTAACGCACTGTCTACACTGACACAGCGTTGACCTAATTACATGTGACTCTACATTGCTCAGAGAAGTGGTGTTACTAAATCGGGATAGAGAGGCACTTACGTTAGCTGGCGCCAAATTTAAGTGAAAACATTTCTACAGCTAGGTTGATGCAAGATGGCTTAGGTTGATCTAACCATGTAGTGTTAGGCCCTAGTTATGTCAACTAACTTTTAAGGGTAGGCCAATTTGACATACAAGTAGGTACACTGAACACAAGCAACTTCTCACATCTGTGAACTTGCAATTTACTCACATGCTTAAGTGTTGCAGGACTGGCACTAACTTTGCAATCTCAGTAGTAACTTGGATTTTTGCACTGTAGAACTAAAAATTTAACACGCACATATGCCTTAAATGCAAAAAAAATTGTGGTAATGCACATTAAATCTGCATACTTAGATTGCAGAAGTCAGGGAATGCAAAAATTAAGGGTCCAACAGCAAAGCTAGCTCTGCTAATTTGCACCTTCTTCTATGCTTTATTACTTACTTTTAATAACAAATCATAATATGCTAGGCTACACATTTAACCAGAAAAACAGGAATCATAAATACTACATGTGTGCAATGTGGCTGATATAAAGTTATTGCTGGAACTTTATTTACCTTTTGCATTATGTCTGATTTCAGCTATGCATCCTTAACTTTAGCATTAACAAACTTTTTTCCATTTAATTTCCCATGTTTTTTATATCTAAAGAAAAAAGGAAAATTTGTCTGTGCTTAATGTTATTAGCACATAAATGGTCCTAATTAGGAGCTGGCATTCATATTTTATTGAGAAAATGGGGTCAGGCAGAGGTAAATTCCCACTTTTCCTGCTGCTCTTGTTTGACTGCACAGTTTTCTGCAAGGCTGGGTTAATAGGGCAGTAACGCATTCATTTACATTGTGATGTCTGTATCTTTTCAATTGGAAAGAGAGAGGGGTTTTCTGTTTGTTTGTTTTATGAAAACCTAGAACTTTCAGAAAATGGTAGGATACAGCCAGACTCTAAAATTCAGGATCTGTTTTTTTGTTTGTTTATTTGCTGATTTGTTATTATTTAAAAACATTTTGCTGCTGTATTGAAATAAGACGTCTACACTTTCCTGCATGTAAAATTTCTTGGAGCAACTGAATGCACTGCTAAAAGGATTTGAATATATTGTATCCTTGGCTATATAGCGTGCCATCAGTTTTTAAGCAGGACTGTCTATTTATTGATTGCAATAGGGAGTTCTCCTTAACAATAAAAGGCATGATATGGCTGCCTGAAAGGTAAGTTGCAGTTGCTCAATGCCTCTCACTGTCTGGTCCTGTGAGATGAAAGGGTAGTTTTCGGTTGTGGGAGTGATAATTTGCAAACTAATTTTAAATTAAATCTCTTTAAAAGAAGTCTGTGTATGTAAATATATTAAATCTCAATAAAATAAATGAGTAAACAGGCCTTTCCTAAACCAACACCACAAAAATCAGTGTAACTCTGCAAGCAAGAATTTAGCTATAGGCCCAGATTCAGCCTTAATAAGATCAGCTGGGTTGTGCCCATTTGCATCATAGTTAACTTTCACCTATAGAGTCGTACAGCAGACAGTTGACTCATTTGTCAAAGGAACATAGCTTAAAAATGTTTGCACCATGTAGGCCTACTACATCTTCTCTGGTGTGATTAGAATATTAAGTTAAATGCAACCCTTTCTCACTTAGCCCAGTCCTGCTGCCCATTCACAGGTAAAACTTAGTCTGGCTTCAGTGGCAGATAGTCCTGCACAAGGAAAAAATGCAGGATGAGGACTCAAGGGATACTGTATTTTAGCCCATAATTTGACCTACTTTTCTTTTATCTGTTTGTTAAGCCCAGTTAATTCATTGCAGGCTTTTCTTTCTCAGAATAATGTTTTTTTCTTAAAATCACTAACAGAAGCCTTGTATTTATGATCAACTTTGCAATAACATACCCATATATACTGCACAAAGGAAAACATTTTAAACAATTAGATTTTATATTTAGAGCCCATTCTTATTCCTATTGGAAGTCCAATAGAAGTTTTGCCATTGGATTTCATTGGAGGCAGTGTCAGTCCTTCAACAGCAAGGATTTTCAATGGGTTATTAGAAACAAACGCAAAAAAACATTTTAAAACTCTGAAAGAAAGATTGGCCATATCCTTTTAAATACTCAGGATCCATTTTTACTTTATACAGTACTCCATTTAAAACAGTAAGTCTAACTGACGCACCATTAAAAGTTAATATTACCTTAAAGAGGAATTTCTAATAAACTTTCACAGAATGGTTTGCAGGATTACTACGGCATTTAGAAGACACTCTAAGAATATGGGTCTGATTCAGAACTCATACAGTTCTAAGACAGGAGAAACTCCACTGAAGTCAGTGCAGTAATGCCCCTATAAAATCAGCGTGAGTGAGTTCAGAATCAGGCACATGTGGCATAAATGATTTATAGGAACATTATGAAAATGAGACTGCAACCCAAAATTGATCCTATAGTTTCATGCTAAGCAGAAAACTTTTCAGAAGTCACTCTTTGACTAGAGTTGGTAGGGATTCTTTTTGACAGAACCTTTTTCATTGGGGGTTGGGAGAAAAGGAAAAACCACCCCACAACAGTCAATAGCCCAGTGGTTATGGCATTAATCTGGGACATGGGAGATGCAGGTTTAAGTTCCAATTCCAAATCAGGGACCTGAACTGGGCTAAAGGTTATTCTGGGATCGTTTCCTAACTTGAGTTACACATACATGATTTTTACTAATGAAGACACAGCCTACGTGGAGTAACTGAGACTCTTCTGTATACTGTGAAAAGGGTCTCTGCTCTGTGTTGGTGCTACAATGGAAGCAGACTGGAGCGTGGACAGGGAGCCCCATATAAGCAGATCGAGTGGCCCTTTACAAGGGCAATGAGGGCCTGCAAATGCTACTCTGAGCCATGGGTTTGACTAATAGTCATGGCAGCCCTGCACTGCAGCCCTAGCCCTGAATTGCGGGGGAAGGGATTTTCACCTATCCATACTTCTCCCACAGAGCCTTACTTTCTGGAAGAAAATCAGCTTTCCCCCACACTGAGTAATGAAGGAGAGGTAAAACAGAGGGATCTGAAAACGAATCAAAATGTTACTGTTGGGTAGTTGAGGTGCCAGCTATGCTTTCGATCCTGACTCAACCAAGAGTAACATTGAAGACAATGGGAGTTTGGGGCCTATATGAGCAGGCCTGGTCTGAGGCCACATGAACTCTTCTACAAACAACTGAATAGACCCTGGACTGCTTCATGAGGTCAGGAAAACAAGATTTATTTTAAGCTGTGTTGCCAGTGAAGAACCCCTAAGAATTGGAGCCACCTGCCGTTGCAGAGTATCCATGTTCTCAGGGCAAGCTCTACATGTAAGAGGGAAAGGACAGACGAACAAATGGAAAAAACATTGCTGGAATGGATGCCAACACCACCAGAAGAACGTTGATGACAATGAAATGATGGCACAACATATACAAACAAACAAACAAAAAGCCCTAAGTGACCACAGTGCAGAGTCAGTGCAATAAAATGAGTGACTGGTCTTTTGAAGGAGTAGGCTGGCAAAGCCAAAGCCTAACACTTGTCATAACTAACCACTGACTGTTTTTCTTTTTGTACCGACAGTGTGAATTATGCATTAAACGAGAACAATAATATTCATACTAAAGAGTATATTTTTGTTTTAATCTTGGGTCATAACCATCTCTAACAGGAGTTTACACATGGGCATTGAAGAAATCCCTGAGTCATGCATATTTACTTTGGTTTATATCAGTAGGGAATGAGAACCATGTATTTTTAATGTGTATGCTGTATAAGCATACCTGTAAATTAGAGACATAGGATTGCATTTGATTTTGCATACATAAGCATGTATCTTAGCTGTTGTACTTCTCCACTTGCTGTAACACTATGTGAAAAAAGTGATATGGTACAGATGGCTGCAGCAACTATTTATCATAGTTCAGAATTAGAGTTTGGGCCCCCACCAAAATACTGGATCCAAGCCTCCTCAGACTGAAAAAGTTCCAATTCAGATCTAAACTTCACAATTTGGATCCATCTCTGGTAAGAATAGAGTCTGTGGTTAGGAGCGCTGTGAATTTGTAAGTTGTAAGTTGTAAGTTGGCTAGTTTGATAATGATAAAAGTTGCCAAACTGCCATCAGGAAATAGTAATACAACATAAATGTAATAGACAAAGTAAAGCTTTGTCATTCGTAACAGACAAAGTCTACTATTCCAGTTGGCACTAACTACACTCTTTCTGATATTCTTGGCAGGTAAGCTGAGGACCAAATTGGTATTGAGACTGTACTGCTTTCACTTCTAGAGATGGTTCCTCTACATCTGGTTTCTAGCAGTCAATCTGGCACCATTCCTGAACACTAAAATTCACTTAAATAGAAAAACAAGCTCATAAGCTGGATGTTGGTTACAGAGGGCCGGATGGTGGCATCTAGCCATTGGCCCAAGAATGAGCCCAGTCCAAAGTTACACCGCCCCATAGGGACCTCAGTGACTGATCCCCTCCCTGAACTGCTTGATGTGCAGCAGGACTGCTCAGGGTGTATGCCTAATGTGGCCAGCTCGTTCCATAGGAAGTGCATAGACAATCATCACAACGCCTCTTGCACCCTTTGGGACACATTGATGGATCCATTTCTGCACTTCCCTTGGCGCAGGAGGGATTGCAATTGTGATGGGGCCTTTTGTGGGTTGCCAAGAGGCTCTTTGCGCGTAGGCTGTGCCTACGGATCTGTCTCATAGGGACCATAGTAACCTAAGGTTCTGTCATAATCTGGCCCAGGCTGTTTTGCATTATGAAACCACAAGCACATAGCCTCTAAAATACTAACACAGTATAAACCCCAATATCTATCCTACTGTGAATGAAACACACCTCAGAATAGGCAATGATTTATAGGTGGTGTTTTATGTGCAAAGGTATATTGTTCTTGCATGTAAAGATATAGCATGCCATGAGCATGACTCATTCCCAGTTTACAGCATTAAGCACAGGACCCCACAAGTTTCCCAAAACTGCACTCCCCCAGGGATCATAGAACTAGCTGGTACAGAAACTGGCTATGACCAGTCAGAGATGTAGTATAGCCAGGGCATCCACCAGACACCTCCTGAGAATTTCTATGGGATTTCTGTGGAAGCCCACGTTGCAAAATAAGCTGCCCTCCTATGCCACAAAAGGTTCATGTGCAAACAGCAAAGAGATTCTGCACAGCATAGGTCAAAGTTAGAAGTAGCAAGCTGACCCTAGCAAGTAGAACAAAAGGCCTATTCTGTTCAGGCATGTTATACTCGAAGCTGTGCAATATTTTCTATCTTCAGCCATTGTAAAAGTCCATTCGAAAGATTTAAATTTTCTGCCAGTCTTCCTAGTCCACAAAATTCGCAAGCCCATCTACTGACATGCATAAAAACTGGTGTTTTCAAGGATGAGCATAGATATGGGTGGCAAATGTTGTATGTACATTACTGAATGTTTGACTGAGAATCCATAGTTGTGAGACAAGGTGGGTGAGGTAATATATTTTATTGGACCAATTTCTGTTGGTGAACGAGACAAGCTTTTAAGCTTCCCAGAGCTCTTCTTCAGCTCATACCTGTCTCTTTCACTAATAGATGCTGGTCCAGTAAAAGATATTATCTCACCCACCTCATCTCTCTCATATCTGAGAACAAACATGGTTACAACAACACTGCAAACAAACCACAGCTGTATTCAGCCGTTTGGAAAATTGGCAAGAAACTTTCTATTACAGATTTGCCTGTTTGCTTTTGGTGTGGGAAAAGGTCCATCTCAAGGTGTTATAAGAATGAGCCCGGTTCTGATCCTGCCTCCATTTTTACATCACTGGGACTGTAATAGAATTAAGCCAAGCAGTCTTTTTTTTTTTTTTTTTTAAAAAGGAAAACAGCAGCAAAATGTTTTAATTAAGTTGTTTATCATAGGAAATTATGAGAAAAGTAAAAAATGTCATTTGAAAAAGTATATTTTAAATATATTTAATCGTGTTTAACTAATTAAACCCATTCAAAATCCAGATTCTGTTACACTAGACGCAAACAGACAAATCTGCAGGCAGCATGCATTCATAGAGGAGGCTTGTTCAGTAACTGGATGGTCAGGGTGACACCCTGGGAACCAGATCTGCAGCTGGTGAAAATTGGCATAGCTCTAGTGAAGTCACTGGAGCCGTGCCAATTTATACCAGCTGAGGATCTGGCCATCTGACTGTTTATGGGAAAAAATTGAGAAGTTGCTCTTTCTGTCAGGGAACCAGGGCAGTGACAGTCATAGAGCGATAGCAATGATATAAAGTGATAGGTAATAAACACTTATGGAGTAGTGAAGGCAGAATTTAGCACCGATGCAGTATCTTTGGCAGATTCTACAATCATGTATCACATATTTCAGCACTGCACCCCTGTGGAATACTGTTCAATTTGCAAAGAGAAAAGCGCACTCATTTTAGCTGCCCCTACTGTTTCAGTAGCTGGTGCACCATCATTAAGGCTGCAGCTGTGTCATCCCCACCATGACTGACGCGGATTCCTTGATTTTCAGGTTTTAAAAAAACCCCAAACCCTAATTTTTAACATATTGTGTTTTTGGTGGGTTTTCCATGTGAGTGTATGGATGTGAAAGTAAACAATGGAATTTTAATGAGAATTTTGAGAGCTTCTAAGAGAATTTCTGGGCACTGCAAGAGGCTTGTGGGACTCAATGCTCTGAAGTGCTGCATTCCCTCAACTCCGACACTTAATTGGGAACAGGTGGTGCTCAGTATCTTGCAGAAATGAGCAGTCAAGACAGCAGGTACTTTGCAGCAACTCCCCTGTACCACAAAGGACCAGGCCAGATTCTGATCTCAGGTGTACCAGTGTTAATCCAAAGCAACTCCACTGAAATCAGTGAAACTGCTCCAGATTTACACCAGCATAGCTGAGAACAGAATTTTGCCCTCTTTGGGAGATTATTATTGATTTGTATTAGGGTAGCATCTTGTGGCCTTATTCAGGATGAGAGCCTCATTTTGCTGGTACTGTATAAACGTGATAAGACAAACTCTCTGCACCAAAGAACCCACAAACTAAAGCAAGATGCCACAAGTGATCATAACAAACAATAGGATGTGAGGGGGAAAGAATAACTGCAACTGAAACAGTTGGTTACATAGGCTACCTAGGCGCACAACTTGACATTAATTCTTCGGCTGACAAATGGTTTATCTCCTATCAAATTGTGGTATTTCCACTGCATCCATCATCATAGTATCCAAGGCCTAGTTTATATTAGAATTTTGGTGCTGGTTTAAGTAAATTGATTTAAAATTGATCTAGATTAGGGATTTGCACCCATTTAATTAGATTGATCTGGAATCTGTTAGAGCTATACCAGGCATATTGTAAGACATAAGGTTTGCACATCGGTTATGTGACATTTAGCAGGGTGCGTCTGTATTTCCATAACCTTTATCTTTTTTCACAATGACTGTCCAATGATTTTTTCATAAAAATTGCCATTATAAAACCACATGCCTAATCACCAGGCATTTTGGCCATGTGTACGATAGGCCGTCATTTTGACTGACACTTTTTATTATTTACACCTTTTCTGTATGAATACCACATTTAAGAGTGTACTATTTTCTGGGGCATTAATATCTAGTTGTTAGAAAATTGTGTCCCTATATTAACGACTGTACTGATAGGATGTTGTATCATTTTCTAATTGCGTGCACTGTCTAAAGATAAAATATTACAGGACAGATTCTGTCCTCTCTTCCAGCCCTATATGTTGCTCCCATGGACAATTCTCCTAGTGCAGACACAGCACCATAAGTGTTTGCTATTTCCTATGGGTCACCCCTTTGCCCCTTCCCTCTGAGCTACCCTGGAGGTACAGTATAGAATCAGAGGCTAGATATTAGATATAGATATTTCTCTATACCTCAATCCAACAAGCCATCCATGTGATCAGCTCCCATTGACTTCAAAAGGTACTTCTACCCATGAAGGGCTTGCAGAATCAAAACCATGTAAATATAGAGATTAACATTAAGATGGTTGACATTTTCTAAATTTTAACTTCTGTCAAAAATATTTGGGGTGGGGAGGTTATCAACCATCTCTAGTTAACAAGCAGGTAACAAAGAGCAAAGACACATGCATATACTGTACAGACATATACTTCAAGTATGGGAAGGGCTGTTATAAAGAGGACGGTGATCAATTGTTCTCCATATTCCCTGGAGGTAGGAAAAGAAGTAATGGGTTTGATCTGCAGCAAGGGAGATTTAGGTTAAATAGTAGGAAAAGCTTTCTACCTATAAGGGTAGTTAAGTTCTGGAATATGCTTCCAAGAGAGGTTCTGGAATCCCTGTCATTGGAGGATTTTCAAGAACAGATTGGACAAACAACTGTCAGGGATGGTCTAGGTTTACTTGGTCCTACCACTGTGCAGGGGGCTGGACTTGATGACCTCATTTCTGTGATTCTATGATATTGAATGAAATGTTGTCATTAGATGCATGTGCAGAGCTCCCACTGATGAAAACTGAAGCAATGTTTGTGTAGTTTGTGATGTCATTAGAAAAGTCATGTGCTGTGTGATGCAATCGGAATCCTAATAGATAATGTGTTTGTAATGGAGCCAAGCGACCTGGGTTCTGTTGCCAGCTCTGTGATTGACTTACCGTATGACCCTGGACAAATCACTTCACCTCTCAGTGCCTCAGCTCCTTTGTATGGAAAGGGCGATAATGATACCCACCTTCCTTTGTCAAGCCCTTTGAGATCAACAAATGAAGTTCTCTATGTAAGTGTTTAAGTATTAATACCAATCTCAGGTTTGCTGTGTCTGTTTTCTATAAAGCATCGGAGGCTTGCTTAATAGATTAATATAAAAACAAGATTGAATTAAAGTCATACACACTAGAAGACGTTCCTTTTTGAAGAGCATAAATCTTAAGAATCCAAGTTACCCTGACATCAAGGTCATAGGTCAAATAACACCTTGCTGCAAAGCTAAGGACTTTTCGCCACCTTTCTAATGACAAGTGGTGTGGCTGTCATCTGCTAATAGTCTAGGAGAGAGCTATGTTGGTCCAATCATAATCCTCAATATATATAAATGAATCCCCTCTTCCACCCTATATATTTATGTATTTTGTTTGTTAGAGAAAAGCAGAAGGTTACATGTAAGTGTTTAAAAAACTAAAGTTTGATTTCAACACTGATGAAGACCTCTTTGCAGGATATCTGGATCACTGATCAACTGCATACTACAGTTTTTCTTAACTACCTAGGCACACCGCCTGTCACCCTTATTTACATCAAAGTTATGCACACATGAGGACAGGATCCTGCAGTTGACCCATTTCTTCATTCTACCAAGATAGACAAATTGAGGTTCATGCATTTTACCCTGCATGAGTCTTTTTCCATGGCACTTCCTTTAAAAGGAGTTTGCCCGACTATCCTTGGCTAAAATTTTCCCTCCCTACATGACTGTATGCCAGTCAGTTTTCATTCTCAACCCCAGAGGTGGCTGCATTACACTAGCACTGTATGTGTAGAGCTGTAAATTGCTTTGGTTCCTTTATATCAATGTAAGCTATTATTGGGTTACACTGCAGTACATTCCCAGGGAATTTGTACTAGGATGGCTAACCTGAACTGCCATGCATGTTGCTGTGGCCACAATGCTATTTTTAGCATGCTAGTTCGAGCACAGCTAGCGCATGTCTATGTAACCACTGTAACTGGAAGCACTTTCCCAGCTGCTGTATAGATGAAACCTAAAGTAAGAAAATATTATTCTCCCCATTTTACAACTGGAGAGAGATAGAGAGAGATAAAGGAAATGACCCAAGGTCATATAGGAACTCAGTGGTCCAGGTAGAAAGTAGGCATGTTCTTTTACCACACTACTGTCATTTCCCATCTAAATTTTAGAATCTACATTTTTTCTTTTATATTATAACCACTTTTTAAAAGCTTTGTTATTTTCTGTTAAATATTAAAATATTTATAACAGAAGAATATAAAATAAAAAGTATTATGATTAATCTATTAAATAAATCTATTAAATAATCTGTTAAAATATTTTGACTTGTAAGTATATACATGCACACAGAATGACTTCATTGAGGCATCACTTTCCATGTTATTGAGAGTTTTTCTTGTTTATGGGTTTGGGTTTTTTCAATAAGTTTAACAATATGCATAACTTTTAATTACATGGAGAACGATATATAAAGACACCATGCTATGTAAAAGTCATTGCTGACAGTCTTTAAGCTTAGTGACATGCCATTGGTAGCTTCTCAGATATGGTACCGATCTAGCGATTTGCATTCAATATAAGAAATATAATCATTAGCCATCATTTGTGTGAAGTCATGACATATCCAAACTAATTCCGGCTATGCTACTACAGCTCTTGGGCACATTCACAATTTCCTGGCAAAAAAATTAACATATTTAAAAACTAGTGTTAGAGAACATGATAAGAGGCACCACAATACTAAATAAAAGCGTGCGAGACATCAAGACTTGAAACCATAAGCTCTTCAAGGCAAAGAATGCCTTATTTATGTGTTGGTATGATGCTTAGTTAACAGTGAAGCCAGAATGCTTTGATGCCACAAATAACAAGAGCAGACTTTTAAAGTCGATGGGAGTTTTGGCATTGGAAGCAGAACTGAGCCCTTAGCTCAATTAGTTAAGTTATTTAGGGCAGCATCTCTCAGTCTTTCCAGACTACTGTACCCCTTTCAGGCATCTGATTTCTCTTGCGTACCTCCAGCTTTCACCTCACTTAAAAACTACTTGCTTACAAAATCAGACACAGAAATACAAAAGTATCACAGCACACTACTACTGAAAAATTGCTTACTTTCTCATTTTTCTCATATAATTATAAAATAAATCAATTGGAATATAAATATTATACTTATATTTCAGTGTATAGGATATAGAGCAGTATAAACAAGTTATTGTCCGTATGAAATTTTAGTTTGTACTGACTTTGCTAATGCTTTTTATGTAGCCAATTGTACAACTAGGCAAATATCTAGATGAGTTGATGTACCCCGATAAGACCTCTGTGTACCCCTGGCTGAGAACCACTGATTTAGGGTGCTTATACTAATTCGGCATCTTATGTTTCTCAGCTTTCATAAACTGTAGCAGCAACTTTTACATTACTGGTTTACATTTGCAAAAAGACAGTAAACTATGGTTTACTGCTATTGCAAGCACTTTGGGGGGAGGAAGTGTCTTTTGCTTGTGTGTGTGAATTAGGGCCTTGAGGTACTAACAAAATACACATAAATTATAACAACAACATACTCCAAAAAGTATTTTATTTCAAAATATAAAATTTAGGCAGTCATCAATTCTTAGTATGATTTTAACTGCTCTAGTCTGAAAAAAAAATGACAACAAATTTCATGACAGATTAGGTATTTTCCATTATTGCAAATATTTTTTCTTAATGTGGTTGCTATGCACAACCTACATCCTAAGTACATTTTAAAACAGTATGTTGTGAAACCTGTCCCAGACCACTTGGTACCTGATAGATTTTTTTTAATTATCTAGATCTATATTTATTCAGGAGATCAGTTTAGCTATTGCTGTTTATTGAATAGAGAATCATTATTTTAAAAATTTGCCTAAATGAGTAGACACAGAACAATTTTGAAGAAAAGTGTATGTGAGCCCTCAGGTAAAAGTGCATATAGGAGAGCTGATAAATTATATAACAGGCTGTATGTATTTTCAGAAATAGCTATGGACTATCATGATCTTGAGACATGGCCAACATGCACTACCAACTATTGACATTCTTGGGAATTCTATGCATGTAGTAATGGTGTTATATGGCCATTGCAATGCTTGTACACCTGAGAGAGGTTTCTGTTATTTTGAAGAAGCCCTCTTAGTTTTTTAAATAAATTCCAATACAGTAAAACTAGGAAATTTAATAGAAGAAATTTGTTAATAATGTTAGGAATCCAAGATAAATTGACAAAAGAAAAGAAATACCATATTAAAGTTAACCCACCATCCTCAAAATAACTCACACTGTTATATGTTTTCTTTCTTTTGTGGGTAAGATCTTATTTCTCTATATAGGGAAGTCGAGAAAAGTCCCTTTACCTTCCCCTATACATTTTTCTGAAGTTAGCACATCATCATTTGCTAAATATATTATGACTCGCAATTTACCTTTGTCATGAACATTGTGTTCCCCCAGTTAGGAAGTGTATAAATGTATTGATCAGTGTGTTTATTTGTATCTGGACTTCTGTTGGCACATTACAAAACAAAGTTACAGATAGTGTCGGCCTCAGTTTTTCAATTTCCTCATTGTTGCTAGTTTATACCATCCTCTTACGGCTTAATATTACTTTCAGTTGCACATGTGTAAATCAGGACTAAATCAGTTGAGCTCCTGGGTGTTACACAGATGGGAAACCACTACAAATGAAATCACAGTTAATCCCAAGAGGGGGTTTGGTTTTTGGTTTTTGTTTTTTTTGAGAGGTGGAGGGGGTATTGTTTTGAGTATCTATTAGTAGATGAAAGTCATAAAAACTCTTGAGATAACAAGTTTCAAATCAAGGGATCAGTTCGCCATGAGCACCTTCCTCTCTTAAAAAAACAAAAATCAGTGGTAGATTTAGGCATTGCCTTATGCAATCCAGTGTTATGTCCATATTTGATAACATCAAAGATTCCAAGGGATGAAGCAGAGTTTTTATGATTTTCTCATCCATCAGGAAGTAATACGTATGATTCATTCAAATGTATTAGGGGAAAAAAGAGCCAAATTAACCAATGTGTAAATAAGTGCAACTCCATTAGCTTCAATAGAGTTGTATCTGTTTGCATCAGAAATCTGTCCCAAGCTGTGGAAACTCTGTTGGGCCAACATCACAACATCACCTGGTTTCCCAATCACCTTAGCTTCTGAAACACAGAAGCAGCATCCATTGATTAAATATAGAATCCTGTGCGATCAGCAGCATACAGGTTTGTTCTGATGAATCCCTTTGTTTCAACTAGCTGTATATTGTTTTCCTTGGAAGTCTGGTTCTATTTCAGACAGTTTTCTGCCAAATGAGAGAGGTCCCTTTATAAACTTCTGTGATAATATTTCATCTTTCGAAATTTACAATTTCAGCAGTTGGATTATGTTAGTCAATATTGATTACTGTGCACGTATTTGAATAAGGGAAACTTCCCGTTATAAATTGCACTTAATGCATTTTACCCAGATATCATGGCACATTAATATCTTTGAGATACTAATACTAATATAATAGTTTTGATTTAAGCAAGAAGCTAGTAAAAATTACTCATATGCAGAGAGACCCTGAGCTAGAAGCACTGAAGTATAATCAAGTTATCCAATCTGATACCTGCATCTTTCTCTGAGCCTTTTCTAGGACCTGATCCTGTAACTTTCAAGTAAATTAGGAGTTAAGGCTCCTAAAAAACACAGGCCAACATTTTAAAGAACAATCTCAGATTTAAGTGTCTGACCTGATACACCTCAAGGCTGATTTTCAGAGGTGCTGAGCAGTACAGCTGCCATTGGCTTCATTTGGAGTTGGGTGCACGATGCTTAATAAAAATATAAAAGCCAAACGGATTTTAAATTGGGCACCCAAAACTAAAGCTATTGTTAAGATGTTGGCCCCAAAGTCTATTGTATGCAGTAGATGGTAGTGTAACTTGTATTAACACGTGTATATAAAAAAGGAGGATCTACTGTAAAACAAGTGAATTCACACACTACGTATTTCAATCTTCCCTCATCTCTGGAAGGTTAGTGCAATTAAATTCCATGCAAGCTTTACAGAATTTGGCTCACTGTGATAAAAGTTATTTTTGTATTATTTGTATAATATGTCAATATTGTAAAAGTATCTTGTTGCAATGTTAGACACCCAAAATTAAAAACTCTGTAATACATTTATGTAAATCCAATTTGGCAGTCTGATGATATAAAAGACTTAAGCTCAAATAGATTTTCAACAGAAACTCAGAATACAATGTCCTTGTCTTTTATTATTTGTTACAAGGAGGAAAGCATTATCTGTTAGCTAGAGCCCAGAACTGGGATTCGGGACTCAACTGTTCTATGCTCACATCTGCCAGTGACCTGCCCAATGTTGCACATAACCACTCCACGCCTCAGTTTCCACAACTCTTAATAAATTTAGTAGTACTTACTTATTCCACATGGGTGTTGTCATTAATTAATGCTTGTAAAGTGCTTTGAGATCTCTGGATGAAAGGTGCCACACAGCTACAAGCATCATTACAATTAGTTATGATTTTTAAGATAAAGTAGGACTGTATTATTATTGTTTGAAAAGGTTTCCATGTTCCAAAGAAGTCACATTAATATTATCAATGCTCTTTAGGACTGCATGATCCCTCATTAACAGAGCGATGGCTTTGTTTTTAGCAGGGCTGCTTCTCAATGAGAATTTTCAATAGCTCCTAAAAGTATTTTAACTACATAGCCATTTAATGTAGGGCTGTTATTTATCACCAAGAAGCCATCCAGACAAAACTGATTAGGTCAAAGTGATTCTAATTCTGTACAGCTGAAACAGCCGAACTTTGAAAATATATTTCTGGCAAGATATGCTGTTGGGAAAGTTATGCATCTGTGCAACTTGCCTTCCCTGCTCATTGTTGAAATATACATTCTTTCTGTTGTAGATATTATTGTGGGCTGTGCTCTCTCTCTGTAGCAGCAATAATAACTGATTTCAATTCGAGAGAAAGTGTTTAAGACATATAATGGGGATCCGAGGGCCATGAGGATCGCTAAAGGCTCTCTCAAACTGAATCTCAATTTCCCCTTCGGGACTGGTATTACTCGTAATTGTAGCCCGTTCCCAATGAGGCGAACGGGTTCTTTGCAAAAGACACACGACTTTTAATAACCGGGATAGATTTTTGGAAGAAGTTCAGTGATTCAGGCAAGGGAGCTCTGCTCATTTTAGAAGTGTGTGTGAACCCGTAAGGCCAGCGGGGGCTGGGGATGAAAGAGGGCCGTGCAAGGGCTAAGGAGGACACAGTCAGAGCTTGCAGTCTTTACTGCCGCAAAACTCCCATTGACTTAAGTGAGACTTTTGCCTGGGCAGGGAATGGAGGATCAGCTCCACCGTGCAGGTGCGATGTCAAGTCTCGCTGTGCAGTATTTCAAGGGGCTGTTGTGTGTCTGGATTTCGCGGTAAATCGCTGTCCCTAAATTGCGTGGCTCTCGGGAAGTTTTCGCGGCCCAGCCAGGAGAGTGGTAGGTATTTCTTATTTATCATACTCCGCACACGAAGCCTGCCAAGATACTTTTAGAGTGATGAAGACCGTTACGTTTATCAGGGGCATTTATAACCCACCCAGCACGTATATTCTCCCAACATTTAAGCAACCAGCTAAAGACTGTACTTTGCCCCACTGCCCCGAAAACTGAAGTGTCCATTTCTGGCCAGGGCAAAGCACGGCCGATCAAATCTGTGGAAGTGGAGACTGTATTCAGACACGTCAGGGATTCACATCATGCCAGATGCGGGCTGCCTGGAAACGGTGGGGTTCACGGGTCCTTAGCGTTGTGGGGCAGTGTGAAGACGGTATTGTTCTTTGACTGCTCACTACCAGCGCGTCTGCGTTTAAAACCCAGCGTAGCACCCCCTTTCTTTGCACCGACTGAGAAGACAGCGGTGCGCTGTGAGTTTTAAGCTATTACATAGAATATTAGAGTTGGAAGGGACCTCAGGAATAAGACCAGGTAGCTATTCGCTGATCTTTTGGGTTTCCTGGCCGATTTCCTATTCATGGCACTGCTGGCTTGAAACTGCTTCAGTTTCGTTGGGCATCGGCTATGTTTTTTGTGGGTACCCTATCGCTGGAGGCGCGCTGGTTGAGTTAAACCCAGCGCTGTTTTTAGCCAGCTACAGACCTGTCTTTAGCCCTTTAGCTCTGCAGGTTTGCCACCTGTTGCTGGGGTTTTCCTTCCTGCTGGTTATTCATTTGTTGCGGTGTGCTTTTTTATTTATTTATTCGCTTGCTACACGTTGTGCCAGCACACGCTAGACTGCAAATTACGCTCGGGTGGTGCTCATCATGTTAGGGCAGTGCAGTAATTGCCATCATGCGCTCAGGGGGAGAGAGACGCCACTTCTAAACTAGTTTCTCAGGCATTTCACAACTTCAGACATGTTTTAATTTCTTTAAAGAAGATGTAGGGGAAAGGGAAAACCATTTCGAGCAGACTGAACGAGGGGGATAATTGTTCCGTTTTAAATTACTGATGAACTGTATAAAATGAATGCCTCCCTGTAATTATCTTTGGAAGAAGGAAAGGGAATTATCGTCATTCTTTGCGGACAGGCGTTTTCATAGTAAAGGGTTAATTTAAACGCCTCTGCAGGCAGATCAAAAGTGAAAAGGAATCCAAGCTTTAACGGAGAATTTAAAAAAAAAGTTATAGTAACTTTACCAAGAACAGCTTTCCTTGAAGGCGAATATAACCGAGTACTTAATTCGCATTGGAAATAAACGGTGCTGGTGCTACAGAAAATCTAAACTGCGTGTTCGCGTGAAATGGTCCAGCGGTGGTTCTGAGTTTAAAACGTTCAAGGTGCTTCGTTATCCAAAGGATTCCAACCCCCCGAAGCAATGTGTAACACTGAAGCCAAAAGAACGGTTTCGCAAGACACTTTCATCAGCAGAAGTCTGATCAGCCTTCGCCATCATCTGAAAATCAGAGCAAAGGGGGGAAGAGCGAGAAACTAAACTGCGCAAATTAGGAGAAATGGTTGAGGTTCAGGTGCGACCCCCTTTTGATTTGAATGCTCCTTTGGAAAGCAGGGGCTAAAACTTCATTTCAACCAGGGTCAGTTAATTAGTGCCGATTCCATAGATCCGCACAGCTTCAGCTTTCAGTTATATTAGCCATCTAACCAGAAGCAGCCGATTCTGCCTTTTTTATGCTATAATCAAATAAATTAAAGTAACCGTGCGGGGGGGGGCACCTGCATTTGGACTTGAAAAAAGGCAATGAGTTCTAAGGGCTACTCTCACCTCCAAATCTCTTTCTGATGTGTGTGCAACAAGACACGGCTTTTTGAATCTCCCTGCTGATTTAGGAATTCTTTAAAAATAGAGTCACCTTTCCCGAAATACATTGAAATGAGAGGGACGGGGGAAAGAGAAGGTGGCAAAACAGCGCGTGGGGTGGGGAAATGTTTCGCAGGAGGGTTGCGTTTCAGACACTTTATTTAACAGGCAATAATTCTGCTTGTAGCCGAGATACGTAGGTGGATACTGAAAACATCTTCCACCGGGATGCCCTACTTTAGCAATTCTAATTAAAAGGGAGTTTTAAAGACGCAAAGAAAGAGCAGGCTGTCCTTTATTTCCAATGGGCGTGGGAGACATTACCAGCCACAGAGCGCTTCAAGCTTGTTCTAATACGCGCCTTTGTTTAAAAAAAACACACGCTCGCCCTTTGATATGAGCTAATGTATTTTTAACTGAATTTCTTTCTTCTGGCGCGTGTGATCTGATACCTACCGTGTGGCCCTGGCCCACTTTCAGCCCTGCAGGCGCCCTGTATTGTGTGTGTTCCTGAAAGACAAGGGGAAAGTCTTGCATCTTGTGCCCTATGCCTGTGATTGTGAATTCAATGTGTCCGAACTAGGGGTCAGCAAATCATGATCCTCTCCCCCTTTCTACCCTGCCCCAGCCAAGGAGAGCTGTGACTTTGTAGGCACAGGGTGGAGAGGAGGGATCTGGCCGTCCAACACCTTGAAACAATAAGGCAGCCTGCTTTCTGATGCCGTTCTTCCGCGGCTGCTTATTGAAAAGGAGGCTTTATAAATAGCTTTGGATCCAAGTCACTTTTTCCACATGATGCAGCGAAGTTGTAACCAAGGCGCTGCAAGTTCTTCCTGCTAGTCTACGTGCGCTCGAGTCTAAACCATCTGTGCTTAAACGCCTAGGCACGAAAAATACTGCGTTGTAAGCCCCGAGTGATCAGGCGGTTGCCAAGGGCTCGAACACACGCTGGTTGTCACTGATCTTTGGTCGTGGGGGGCGAGGTAGAGGAACAAATACAGACACTCACCGTGCTCTTTGCTTTGCCAGGTGTCACGCCTTCTCGCTCTCTTCTTTGTGTATAAATGAATAGAGTGTACATCCCGGGCACACCGTCTAGTGTCCTGGGTAACCCTGCCTGTTAATTGAATGCTGCACTCACTGGAGCTCAAGGATTTTATGAGAAAACCGCCTTTCCATGCTGGAAGCAAATTCACACTCCCCCACAGCCCGCGTTCCCCAGATGAGGGGTTCCCAGCCTCAGGGGCTCCCCACATACCTACCTTTTTCCGAGTCACATTTCCTACTACAGATTGGCTTTTGCTCCACAGAGTCCTCTGTGCGCTATCTTAAACGCACATGCCGTGCTGCGCGTGGCTTGATTTCACTGGACTTATTGTGACACTCCGAGCTTTGTGGCTGCCTGAAAAGCCTCGCATGTAGGAAGAGGCAAGACACGATAGATCGGGGAGCAAACTACAAACCACCCTGGACCTTGCTGCCAGCCCCCGCTAGCATCCTTCCACATGACATTTGATTTCTAAGGCGCGCGCATATTGAGGGAGAATAAAGGATAGCAGAGCACATTGTGCGATCTCAGTCCGCGCCCCTCCCCCCGACTGTATTCACAGACAGACAGACAGACAGACAGAGCATCGACTCCTGTTTGCAGCATTTCCTACCTGTCTGTCCATCACGTTTCGCGCTGACTGCCAGTCACTTCTATATAGTGAATCATCAAGCCCCCTTCTCTTTCTTTTTTATATTCCTTCCACCCACCCATCACCGGGTTTTGATTAATACAGATGGATACCCCGTATCGACACCCGTGTGACCGTCTAGAGGACTAAACGCGACAGGAGAAGAAAGGGGGGGAATAGCCTACGTTATTTTTCTGTTACTAATTCCCAGACGGATCGGACTCAGGGGACAAGGAGATCGCTTAATAAACCCTCCTTCTCTCGCCACCACTGCTTCCTTCCTTCGTTTTCTCTGGCACATTTTCGCTTCCCCCTCCGTTCCCTTCCTCCTCTTCGCGAGGCATAAACCATGCAAACGAAAACTTTCACAAAAATAGAGGGAGCGAGAAAGGACAGGAGAAAACGGGGGGGGGGTGGGAGAAATAGAAAAGAGAGGGAGAAAAAATACAGTGCCTGCGTCTGGTCACTGACCATCTGTGCAAAAGGTGATCATTGTTAGTACTCACATAGCTGGATGGCAGAGCAGCTCTTAGCAATTAATAAATCTCTCAGCTTGAGATCTTCTCCCCCGTTTTTGATTGTAGCGGTGTGTGCGCGCGTCTCTCTCTCTCTCTCACACACACAAAACCGATCAGATGCTTCAGGACCGGTCACTTTGCAAGGGAAACCACACGGGAGGGTCTGTATTACTCCAGGTTCGTGTGTGTAGCCTATAAATACCGAACTTTTTGATGGAATCAGCTAACAAATGAGAGGAGAAGGCGTAATTTTGCGCATGGAGCCCCCCTTTCTCTTTGTGAGATTAAAACCCCCCAGGCAGCAGCCAGGGCTAAAGTTGTGGGTGTGTGGAAAGGAATTTGACTTTACTGTGATTGTGTGTTAGGGGTTTGTTTGCTTGCTTGCTTGCTTGTTTTTTTCTGGAACATTTATATTACATCTTCTCCTCCCACCATTGGGAGAAACTGACCTGGATTGGCACGGACTTTCACTCCGCGTGGGTGATGTGGTGCGTTTGATGGTTTTTAGGAGGGAGGGGTCAAGAGGCCACACACCTGTGCGTGTGCAAGTGAAGGCGATTAGGATGGATCAGGCAGGGATTAGTGAGTTTATCGCCACTTACCTGAACAATAAAAAGGGAACACGGGAGAATGCCGCCTGAAATTAGTTGGGGGGGATTTTATTTGGGAGAGAACCGCAGGAAGGGTGGCGGGGGCTTTGCCTGGGACTTTTAACCAGCCGCCCACACAAAATAAAACACCGAGAAACCCCTCGCTTTGGAGCCGTAACGCTCCCAGAATGCGGGCTGGCTGTTAAATTATTGGCCCCAGCTTTGACCCTGCCGCACAGGGGGGCTGGAACATACCCACCAAAGAGGGCAGCTCGGAGGGTTGTTCTGTAAATTCCCGCTTACTTCGTTCACCTGCATCATCTCACGGCCAGCCTGGCTTTCTCTGCCCCAGCTGAGATCAATTCCTCAGTTTGACTGCTCCCGCCTGAGCAAGGGGAGTGGGGTGAGGTGTGGGGGCAGCTGCGAACCCCCTGTTTAGCAGCTGTGGCTGCACAGGGGCATGCCACGCATTGGGGTTGCTCGTCTCTCTCGTTCTGGTGCCAGGATTTTGCTTTGGGTGTGTGGGGAAATCCCGCCATCCTGAAAGCTTTCGCGGGTGTACAAAGGGCCAAAGCCCCCCGCACACTCGCCAAGCCACGAGCAAAATGCTCAGGCTGCAAACCTGGGGCGGTGAAGGGGAAGAAAATCCCCCCTCCACCCACTGTCCCTTCCTCAGAGCCGGGGGCATTGCTTGGTGGTGGTGTGGCTCGGACAAACTTTCCCTTAAGCGCGCCCCAGTCCCACCTGCTCTCCGGTTTGAGGCTGGGACTGGCAACCCAAGTGGATTTCCCCGGACCCGCGCAGCCCCGGCTCTCTCAGGAGCTGACGTGGCTTTCCTGGGTTTCTCTTCCCTCCCTCGGGGATCAGGCGAACTTCCCCCACCGCCGTCCTCCGAGCTGCGCTGTCTACAGCAGCTCCCGGGCCGTGGTCTGGGCCGGCCTGCGTGTGTCAGGCCCTAGGCGGGCGGTGGCCATCCCTCCTCGGGCCGGCTAGGTAGCCCCGGGCCAGGCCCTGTCCGGCGGAGGGTCCCGGCGAGCGGGCGGGACCCTAACCCGGCCGTGAGCCCCGCACCGTGATTAGCCCGACGGTCGGCCGCCTGACCCCGAACCTCTCCGGTAAAGCCTGCACAAGAATCCCGCCTTCCCAGCCCCGAGGGCTCAGGGCCCCAGCAAGCGGCAGCGGCGTTGGGAGCCAGCTCCGAGGCGGTGTCCCAGCTAGACGCCGCTCGCCGCCCTGGCCTGCAGGCCTTGGGGCGATCCGCCCCGCCCCCTCTGCTTTCACGGCCCGGCCCCGCCCTGCGAAGGGTCGAGGGGGCAGAGGCTGCCCCGCTGGGCGAGCCGTGCCCGGTGCCCGGTGCAGTAAGGCGCTCTGTAGGGCGGCCGGCGGCCCCCTCTCTGGGCCGGCTCCGGCCCTGTCAGAGAAACCCTGGGCCGCGTCCCTAGCTCTGGTCGGGTGGGCTCGGTTTATCCCCGTCCCTCCCTGTCTTGGTTAGGAGGCTTGGCAGCGCTGGTCCCTTTGGATCTCCCCCCAGTGCAAGGTCCCGTCCCGGGGACATTGGTTTGCGGGAAGCTTTAGGCTGGGTCCCTGTCAACACCGGGGCTGCTGCTAAGGATCCGAACCACTGGAGCCGCGAGAGGTGTCTCCCCCGACAGCTGCCTGTCAGGGCTTGTCCGGGTAGGACGTGCTGCCCTGTTCAAAGAAATCGAGCCGCGGCGCTGGGCACTTCAGGCCAGATGGTGTCAGTTCGCACAGTGGCGACTGTCCTCAGTTGCATACGCTGAGTGGGGCTGATTGATCGGTTTTTGCAACGGCGATCTAGGTGATGCCATCCGACATCGTGTGGCACGGACTTTCTGGGAAATGTCTCTTCCTATAAAGGTGAGCGCTCCGCAGGAACTAGCGTAGCAGCGAACTCCTCTGGCCCGGGTGCTGGCGGCGTTTCCCATGTTTAGCTGGCCTGTTCCAAAGCAGGCATAGAAGTGAGGGGCTGCAAAACCCGAAAGAAAGGGGCTTTTGGTGTGATTTCGTAAAGCAGCTTGCACTCCGCGTGTCCTGCAGCCTCCAAACTGGTTCTGCTGGGCTCTGCCCATTGCCTCGCATTCCACCACGGAAAAAACAAAGTAAGCTCTCTTCTGAACAACCGGTTTAACACAGCCACACTACACTACACATGTACTACAAAGAGTGCGTGTCTACACATCCAAAGTAGACTATACACGCGCACGACTTACACATTATATACTGCTAAAAGTGCGTATAGACACACACAACATACTAGACTACACATACGCTACTAAAGTGTGCGTGTATATGTACACACACACAATGTGTAGCTATACACTACATGTAACGTGCTGTACACAGTCGCACATGTGTGTATCTATATATAAATGCGTTGCTGTATGTGCTAGTCCCTGAAAAGACCGCTGTTATCAGGTAGTGGGCGATACAAAGAGGGAGACACGCAACCCCAGACATTACCAGCCCCCTGCTTCCCTTTGCTCGGTACTAGGGATATTAAAGGGTTTCTGCTACCAGGCTCCGAGACTCTCAAGTGATTTTTAGTCTGGCGCTCTGGTCTCCCCATATACATTTCCAATCTCATGGCTCATAAACTATTAGCAAAAGGATTTCATTATTCACCTTCTGTATCCTACAAAAGAGAAAAAAATATACTCTGGGTAACAATGAGCAGGGGTCTGTGTTTAAATCATAGCACCTTCCGCGGCTTCAGTCTGATGCCTACCATTCTAGTCAGCTTGCAAAGACTGTGCAGCCTCTCTCTCTGCGGGTCTGTCTGTCTGTCTGTGTCTACCTGTGTACAGATCCAAGTTTTTTTCCGGCGCGTGTACATACCCGCGCAGTGTCCGACACGTGGGGTTTGTGTGATAATTATTGTTCAGAGGTATACAGTGGCTGCAACGTTTTAATGACACGGAAGAAAATGAGTTGTGGTTATTGTGCAGGGCAAAATGTTTCTAGTGCAGGGATATGTTGAAAAAATATTCAGCTGATTTTAATAAATGGCCAATTTTCAGAAGTTGCTTTGTTGGCCATTGCAATCCGATCAGTCATTCTTCAGGGGGGGAAATACAAGCTTCCCCTGTGCATCGGCGGGAATACACTAGAGCGAACCGAGGGTCCGAGACTTAAGGAAGACAAGGCTTTACATACGGAGGACAGGGAAGGGCGGATTTCAGGGGAGGCAAACTGCTACACTGAGGCCTGTAAATAGATACGCTTAAGCTAAGTTGAATGCAATAAGCAGGCACCCGAGTTGGTGTGAACGCACTTGTAGACCAGGGTGAGTAGAGCAATACAGGGCCCGATCCTGCGGTCTTTACTCGGCCTGAGCTCCCATTGCAGTTCTTGGGAGCCTGGCCTGAGGGACCTGAAGATAGAAAAGTTAAGACACAGGGCTAACTTTTCTCCTCTTCGTCGCCTTTTTTTTTTTTTAGGAAATGGATTGTGAAGAAGTTTAGACCACGAGATAATTATAAAAACCAATCTAGCCCTTTTAGAGCGAGACCCGCTCTGCAATTTTACACTGTGGAGAAAAATATTTCAGCCGAGTCTCAGGTCATCATGAACAACAGAGCAACGTTCTCTCTCTGTTTAATATACATGGTGTGGGAAATGAAGGGAAAACAGAGCTAGCACCTGTCGTGCTCAAGGAAAAAAATCAAATTACTATTTAATAGTTGTGGATGATTGTGCAGGGCACTCTGCAAACTAGTCCATATTTAATTATATCTCTAATGACTTTTCTTTTTTGCCTTTGCTATTTCATGTTAAGAAGCGAAGGGCTTTCTATTGAGTTTTTACATTCCGCTATCTTCAAAAAGATTTTCCTTGCGTGTTAATTGCATGCTGTTAAGCACATCTGGGACTGCAAGTGACCAATGTGGGCCCACTTTTAATTAACACGTTGACCTGATGAAGAAGCAGACTCCTTCACAAACATGTGCACGTCATGTAAATATCAACATCCTGCATAAATTACCAGATTTGTGGGGATAATTACCAAAAACGGGAGAGGCTTTGCGTGTGCACACGTTGGGAAGAGGCAGTTATTTCACATTGACCATGCTAATGAAGCAGAGCTGTGGCTTTCAACAGTCATTTAGACGAGAAATCAGGGAGATCCCTAACTTGAAGCGGGAGTTAAACAATTACTGTCAGATCTGTACTTGGAGGACTCCGGATCCTGAATTATTGAGGTCCCTGTTGCTGCCTTGGGGAAATGATCTTTCCAGGGATGGTGTGCAGGAGTTTCGGCGTGGTTGAGACTGTGATGCCAAAGTTGCTCAGCGGCCAGGTTTTAAGTCCTGAGTCGAGCCAAGAGTTTAACTGGGACTTCGCACATTTTACAGCCTCCCTTTACACAGCGAGGACGCGAGCTGGAAGCCCGAGGAGAACGCCTCCTTCAGCGCTGGGGACCGCTGTGCAGCTGGGGTGGGCGGGACGCTGCCTGCTTCACCTAGCCGCCTTGGAGCCGGACACCTTGGGGTAGCCAGAGCTGCTTATAGGCGATTTTATACGGGGGCTGGGGAACTGGCGAAATCCAGCAACGTGCAAAAGGGAAGGGAAGAAGGATGGACGGACTAATCGGGCTATAGATTATAAATACTCGTCTAGTAATTGAGCCCCCAGCAATTTACAGAGGGGGAAAGACGGATAAAGCCTTTGAAAAAGGTGTGTGTGAATCAGTTACCCATGCAAGGCACAAATAGGGACCCGTGGTCCTAAATCTTACCCCAGTTCGCTCATTTACTTTTGTCTCCAAATGTAGTTCGTTCCAGCCTACATTTTAAGCAGCTGGAGCCAGAGAGAGTGGAGTGTGTAACTCAGGAGTTAAAGAGTAACTTCCCCTGCAGGCAATAAGTAAAGGTCTTATTTTAAAAGCACCCCCCATAGCAACACAAGTTTATTTTTAATAGACTAGACTGATCATTTAGAAATACTCATCAGAATTACTTCTGAACGTATATGACCTGGGGAGGGGGGGGAAATCTGGTTTCAATTCGATACAATCACAACGTTTGCTGGTCTTCCCGCCCCTCGTTTATTTTTATTTAAAAGTGAGCTTTTAATATAAGCGCTTGCAAGACCCAAACTCTGACAGCGCTCCAAAGAGAAGACGAGAGAGAGATGCACGCAGACACACAAATTCCAAGCGCTTATGATAGCTGTGGATTTAAGTCTTTACAAAAGAAGATGTTTGGTTAAACAAAGGACTATAGGAAACAAAGTCACTGACACTCGCATCAGAGGGTTTGAGGCAATCGGGAAGAGCTTCTGTCTTTCCACAGCGATAATGCTTTGGGTTAGAAATCTCTAGCATCACTTTAATAGTCTCCTTGAAAGTTTTAGGGGAGCACACTTATTTGAGATCATAAATTAATCTGCCACAGAAGTGCAGCACACACCTGATATGAAGGCAAAGACAAGAGCTAGCTCCAGCTGTTCTTGCATTGGATTTACTCTGAGTTGGTAAAATGGGTGCTGTGGTGTTTTGATAAGGAAAACGGAGTCAGCAGTTTGATGTGGAAACTCGTGGTTGCCCAAGAGGGCTGCAGGTTTGAGCTAAGGAATTTGTTGTTGGGAACAGTTTTTATGATGCAGTCTCAGGAGGACGCTGCTATTTTTTTCACTTTTCTAAGGAAGTCAAACAGCGGCATGAACTTGTATGCAGCTTGTCTAGTTCAGGGCTTGGCCCCCCCAGTGTATGTGTTCACATGAAATTCACCAAGCCAGGGTTTTTGAAGCAAGGATGAAGTCAGTGCTTTAATCACACAGCCTAGGCAACACATTCTGCCTCCACAGAATCCTACAGTTGTGCATCTCAGGCCTCCCTTGTATCAAACCCTTCCTGGCTGTGCATTAGGCCACCTTAGTTCAGGCAGCAAATTCTTTTTTCCATACTGTACAGACATACAGGGACAAACTGAATGTAGGTGGCTGTCCTGTTCTGACCTGAAGGAATTTATTATTCAGACTCCCTCTCTCCTTCCCCCATCCCACTCCAACTGTAGTATAAATCACAAAAGTCAAAAGAGCAGAGTTAGGAAATGCAAAAATGACATTCTGTCTTACATATATCTTTTGGGGGTAACACAGCACAATAAACTGGCAGGCCAGGGAGAGCCAGGTACCCAGAGTAGGGAAATAGGTTACAGTCTATTGGGAGGGAGCTTTCTTCAGTGGATACACCAATAAGTCTCCTGGCTTCTGTCTCCAGCTCTCACATTCCCCTTTCTATCTGTGTCTCTGTTTGTAAAATGAGATAATAATGCTTACCCAACCCTGTTGCTTTACAAACCAGCGCTTGAAAAAATGATCGGAGACCCACAGAAGACATTCTGTATAGGTGTTTTAGGCCGTGATGGTAACACCATTTATTATTAAGGTCCCCTGACACTCCCACTATAAGCTCCTCATAGACTCATAGACTCATAGGTCAGAAGGGACCAATATGATCATCTAGTCTGACCTCCCGCACAAGGCAGGCCACAAAACCCTACCCATACACATTTATAACAACCCCGAACCCATGACTGAGTTATTGAAATCCTCAAAATTGAGATTTGAAGACCTCAGCTAAACCCCGAGCATGTGGGCAAGACTCACCAGCCAACACCCAAAAAAGAATTCTCTGCAGTAACTCAGTTCCCATCCCATCCAACATTCCCACAGACCATTGAGCAGACTTATCTGCCGATAATCCAAATCAATTGCTCAAATTAAACTATCCCATCATAACATCCCCTCCATATACTTATCAAGCTTAGTCTTAAAGTCAGATAAGTCATTTGCCCCCACTACTTCCCTCGGAAGGCTGTTCCAGAACTTCACTCCCCTAATGGTTAGAAACCTTCGTCTAATTTCAAGTCTAAATTTCCTAATATCCAGTTTGTACCCATTCGTCCTCGTGCCTATATTAGTACTAAACTTAAACAATTCCTCTCCCTCCCTAACGTTAATCCCCCTGATATATTTATATAGAGCAAGCATATCCCCCCGGAGCCTTCTTTTGGCCAAGCTAAACAAGCCAAGCTCTTTGAGTCTCCTTTCATAAGGCAGATTTTCCATTCCTCGAATCATCCTAGTAGCCCGTCTCTGAACCTGTTCCAGTTTGAATTCATCCTTCTTAAACATGGGACACCAGAACTGCACACAATATTCCAGGTGGGGTCTCACCAGCGCTGTATATAACGGCACTAACACCTCCTTCTCCCTACTGGAAATACCTCGCCTGATGCAACCTAAAACCGCATTTGCTTTTTTAACAGCCATATCACATTGGCGGCTCATAGTCATCTTACTATCAACCAATACCCCAAGGTCCTTCTCCTCCTCTGACGTTTCCAACTGATGCGTCCCCAACGTATATTTAAAATTCTTATTATTAATCCCTAAGTGCATGACCTTGCACTTTTCACTATTATATTTCATCCTATTACTATTACTCCAGTGTACAAGGTGGTCCAGATCTTCCTGAATAGTATCCCGGTCCTTCTCCGTGTTAGCAATTCCCCCCAGCTTCGTGTCATCCGCAAACTTTATTAACACATTCCCACTCTTTGTGCCAAGGTCAGTTATAAAAAGATTAAATAAGGTCGGTCCAAGAACCGATCCTTGAGGGACTCCGCTAGTAACCTCCTTCCAGCCTGACAGTTCACCCTTCAGCACGACCCGCTGTAATCTCCCCTTTAACCAGTTCCTTATCCACCTTACAACTTTCACATTCATTCCCATCTTTTCCAATTTAACTAACAGTTCCCCATGCGGAACCGTGTCAAACGCCTTACTGAAATCGAGGTAAATTAGATCTACCGCATTGCCTCTGTCTAAGTAATCTGTCACCTTCTCAAAGAAGGAGATCAGGTTGGTTTGGCATGATCTACCTTTAGTAAATCCATGTTGCAATTTGTCCCAATTACCATTGACCTCAATGTCCTTAACTACTTTCTCCCTTAAAATTTTTTCCAAGACCTTACACACAACAGACGTCAAGCTAACAGGCCTATAATTACCCGGATCACTTTTATTCCCTTTCTTAAAAATAGGAACTACGTTAGCAATTCTCCAGTCGTACGGCACAACCCCCGAGTTTACCGATTGCGTAAAAATTCTCGCTAACGGGCTCGCAATTTCACGCGCCAATTCCTTTAATATCTTCGGGTGGAGATTGTCCGGTCCCTCCGATTTTGTCCCATCAAGCTGTTCAAGTTTGGCCTCTACCTCAGACACGGTAATATCCACCACCACATCCAGATTCCCGTTCGTCATCCCTCCATCATCCCTAAACTCCTCACTAGACTTATTAAAGACCGAGGCAAAGTACCTATTTAGATATTGAGCCATGCCCAGGTTATCCTTAACCTCCGTTCCATCCTCAGCGTATAGCGGCCCCACTTCTTCTTTCTTTGTTTTCTTCTTATTTATGTGGCTGTAGAACCTTTTACTATTGTTTTTGATTCCCTTTGCAAGGTCCAGTTCTACGCGGCTTTTAGCCTTCCTCACTTTATCCCTACACATTCTGACCTCACTAAGGTAGCTTCCCTTACTAATCCCGCCTTTTTTCCACTCCCTGTAAGCTTTCTGCTTTTTCCTAATCCCCTCTCTGAGTTGCTTGCTCATCCAGCTTGGCCTACTACTCCCGCCCATAGTTTTTTTCCCCTTTCTTGGGATGCAGGCTTCCGACAGTTTCCGCAGCTGCGACTTAAAGTAATTCCAGGCCTCCTCCACATTTAAACCCACAAGTTCCTCCGTCCAATCCACTTCCCTAACTAATTTCCTTAACTCTTTGAAATTAGCCCTTGAGAAGTCGAAAACCCTAATCCCAGATCTACGTTTGTTTATTCTTCCATCTAATTTGAATTGAATCAGCTCATGATCACTCGAACCAAGGTTGTCCCCTACCACCATTTCTTCTACAAGGTCCTCCCTACTCACCAAAACCAAATCTAAGATGGCATCCCCTCTCGTAGGTACTTCAACTACTTGATGAAGAAATCCATCCGCTATCACATCCAGAAAAATCTGACCCCTATTATTCTTGCAAGCACTTGTCTTCCAGTCTATATCCGGGAAGTTGAAATCTCCCATAATCACACATTGCCCCTTAGTGTTTACTTCGTTAAAAACATTAAAGAGGTCTCTATTCATATCCAAATCAGACCCTGGCGGTCTGTAGCACACCCCAAGCACTATCTCAGGGGAAGCTCTAGTAGCTTTTTTACCCAGTGTGATTTTTACCCAGACAGACTCCGTCCTATCCATTCCATCACTTCTTATTTCATTACAGTTCACCTCATCATTGTCATACAAAGCTACTCCACCACCTTTGCCTTTCTTCCTGTCTTTTCTAAACAGCACATAGCCTTCAATACCCGTACTCCAGTCATGAGTATTATTCCACCAGGTTTCTGTTATCCCTATAATATCCGGTTTCACTTCCTGCACCAGTAGCTCCAGTTCCTCCATCTTGTTCCCTAGGCTCCTCGCATTAGTGTACAGACATTTTAATTTTTGACGTTTGGCGTCAGTGACATTCTTCCCCCCGTCATGCACAGACCTTCTACCACCAGCATCACCCGTTAGGCTAGTTTCAACTCCGCTTTTCCTCCTTTGGTCAATTCTTCGGTCCACAAGGATATCCCTTCTCACTTTATTTGCTTCCCTCTCTAGGTTAAATTCCGGCGTGGAGATCACCTGAACATCTCCCAACCATCTCCCCCAACTTCCTAGTTTAAAACTCTCCTAATGAGGTCGGCAAGCCTCCATCCTAGAAGTCTAGTTCCCTCCTTGCTTAGATGAAGTCCATCCCGAGCGAACAGTTGTCTGTCCGTAAACGCTTCCCAATGACCGTACATCCCGAAGCCCTCCTTATAACACCACTGCCTGAGCCATCTGTTAACCATCATAATCTTGTCGCTCCTTTGCTGCCCCGCTCTAGGAACCGGCAAAATTCCACTAAAGATCACCTGAGCCTCGATTTCCTTGAGCGTCTTCCCCAGTCTGACATAGTCCTCTTTGATACAGTCCAGGGAGCGAGTAGCCGTATCATTCGTTCCCACATGAAGGACAATCAACGGATTCTTTCCCGCTCCCGCTAGGATCCTTTTCAGCCTCAGGTCCACATCCTGTACCTTAGCCCCTGGCAGACAGCACACCCTTCTGTTCTCCCGATCAGCTCTAGTTACGGGCCTGTCTATTCTTCTCAGTAAAGAGTCTCCTATCACGTAGACTTGCCTTTTCCTGGCGACAGTATGACTCTCCAGTCCATCCCCGGCATCAGCCGGCCGCAAGTCCTCTCGGTTCATCTTTGCCCTCACAATCCTCCTAGGGCTCATACTGGTTGTCGCCTCCATTGATTCCTCCCCTCCTCCTGCAGGACTAGCTGCTCGCCTCTTTTTCCTTGCCCTCTCTCCTTCAGTGAGCACCAGCTGTACTCCATCTTCATTTTCCAATGCACAAAACCTGTTTCTGAGTTCTATTTCTCCTTCGCTGGCCCGTCTTTTCCTCTGCCTGGTTCTCCTAGTCACATGCTTCCACTGTCCATGTTCCTTACCCAGCAACTCCTTAGAAATCTTTGGTCCTACTTCCATCTGCTCGTCCGAGCCTATCCCCTGTGCTTCATCATGTCTGTCTTCCATTATCTGCTCAAACCCCCTTCTAAACTCAGCCATGGTTTCCACCTGCATCTCCAGTCCTTTTATCTTTTCTTCCAGCAGTTCTATCAGGCGGCACTTCATGCAGACAAAACTCCTTTCAGGTACCCCCTCCAGGACCATGTACATGCCACAGCTTCCACATCCGGTCATCCTCAGTGTGTCTCTCACTGCTGTCTCTGTCTCACTCATGGCCTCCCAACTCTGTGCCTGACGGTTCAGGCCTCACACTGCACCGCGGGAAACCAACAAGGCCTAGGCTGCTGGCAGGCCCCTGCCCCTTCCCTCCTCTGGCTTGTGGTCTCCTCTGGAAACTCCCCCTGGAAACTCCCCTGTTAGCAGTCCTGTTCACTGGCTCCTGTGCTGCTGCAGCTGTCTGTGCTGCTGCCTGAGTGCCTGGCTCCTTATATAGGACCCCTAATCAGCTAAGCTCCGCCCCCAACTCAGGGCCCAGCCCCGCTCTCAGCACACGGCCCCTACCAGGAAAAACCTGCTCCTCCAACAGAACTCCCACTGAAACTCCCCTGTTAGCAGTCCTGTTTGCTGGCTCCTGTGCTGCTGCAGCTCACTTTAGTTGAGTTATAACTTTGCCAAAAGTTAACTGTTTGGGCTGAAATTTTCCAATCTGGGTGTCTGCCTCAGGCTGAATAGTTTGAAAAAATTCAGCCACAATGGTTCAACCATTTCTGAGAATGAGGCTAAAGAAAAATACATCGTGTTGCCCCTATTCAAAATTGATCCTTTTTCTTTGAAATGCTCTAGTGTGGCCATGCATTGGAAAAGAGACTTGAAATTTGGTGGCCTTTCTGCCAGGGATGTACCTTTTGCTATCCACATGAAAATTCACTCAAAGGTGGCTTTTAGTTTAGTTTTCATGGAAGGTGCTAGACAGATAGCCATGAAAGCAGTATTTGTCTGGTTTTCTATTGATCAGGTACAACATAGAGAGCAAAAAGCTTCCCTGTCTTCAGGTATGTCTACACTAAAAATGCTACAGTGGCACAGCTGCACCCCTGCTGCAGCACAGATACTTACTACAGTACCCCTTCCATCGCTGTAGTAAATCCACCTCTCTGAAGGCTTGTCTACACTTGAAATGGTACAGCAGCTCAACTGGATTGCTGAATTACTTCAGTGTAGACATAACCTACGTCGAGGGGAGGTAATCAACCTCCCTGAGAGGTGGTAGCTAGGTCAACAGAAGAATTCTTCCATCAACCTATCGCTGTCTACGCTAAAGCTTAGGTCAGCTTAACTACCTCTCTCAGAGGTGTGAGAGGGACTTCTCATTCCTTGCAAGCCTATTATGAACATGGTGTGTTAGTCTAAGAACTATCTACAAGAAGAAATTGTGGAAAACAAAAAAATAGTCTGTTGAATTTATGAGAATTAGCCTGAAGGCCTGAGTCTAACCTCATGTAGACTGGTGTTACTTCTGATTTCACTGATGTTATCCCTGCCTTACACCACTGTGAGATCATAATCCACCACTACACGTCTATAAATATGAACACTGTTATGAACCATGGGTCTGATGCTGTATCAGCTGTAGTCATTGGAATTCTGTAGGTTGACTTCAGTTTGAGCAAGATCAGATCCCATAAATATGAATCATCATGTTAGATAGCAATGGGCCTACAGCCTTAGCTGTGATTCTTATATTTGGTCCCCAGACAATAAAAGACAGCTTATTCTTTACAAACAACAGAAAAGATTGCACAAGCCATTTCAGCCTCTGTTAAGTAAGTATTTAGAATCAGTAAAATACACCAGTATGGATTTTAAAATCATTCACTTTAAGGGCTAATACAAAAGTCCTAATGACAAAAAAAAAAAAACACTTAAAGCAGAAATCCTGCATTCCTCTAGAATCATAGAATATTAGGGTTGGAAGGAACCTTGAGGTCCTCTGGTCCAATCCCTGGCTCAAAGCAGGACTTGCCCCAACTAAATCATCCCAACCAGGGCTTTGTCAAGTCGGGCCTTAAAAACCTCTAAAGATGGAGATTCCACCACCTTCCTAAATAACCCATTCCAATACTTCACCACTCTCCTAGGGAAAAGGTTTTTCCCAATATCCACCCTAGACCCTCCCCCACTGCAACTTGAGTCCATTTCTCCCTATTCTGTCATCTCCCCCCACCGAAAATAGCCTAGCTCCTTCCTCTTTGGAACCCGCTTCCGGTAGTTGAAGGCTACTATCAAATCCCCCCTCACTCTTCTCTTCTGCAGGCTAAATAAGCCCAGTTCCCTCAGCCTTTCCTCAGAAATCATGTGCCCCAGCCCCCCGAAATAGTATTTTAAGGCTAAAATAATAATATTATAATGGGTTATAAGTAAATTAGGAGGATTTGAAAAACTGATTATCAACTGTGTCGCTAGTAATATACTGAAAAATGGAAAATACTGAATTACTACCTTAGTTTAACTGTAGATCGCTATAATGAAAGCAAATACTATTGCCACATGTATACAGCTTTCTCATACAATAAACATAAAACTTGCATTATATTTCTGCTTTTTCAGTTGACTGTTTATTCTGGAGATTTGTACAAGTTACAAACGCAAATGAAGTCAGAATGAGAATCCTAACAAAATCCAAATACTGTATTTGAAATAAAAAGCATAGTTGTTCATAAATGGACTATTGACTTTCACTGGATTAAACAGCTTATGTAGTGATTAGGGTTGGAAACCATAATTGTTCTTGTCACCCAAACTCTGCTGCAGTCAATATCTTTTTATCATATACATTTTTAATCACGTATTAATAAACAAGAAGGTGTGTTTTATTGATGGCTGGATTAGTTTATTGACCAACTCAACAACTCTATATACAGTTTCTGAAAATATAAACAAGGTCAAAATGTAAAGATAGGGTAAAGTATATCAAAGGTAAAGAATGCACTCCCCCCGTCTTTATAGGATTTTCCTTGTGTTCAGGAATTCAGCATTAGTGAGGCTGCATTTGGAGTATTGTGTCCAGTTTTGGGCCCCCCACTACAAAAAGGATATGGACAAGTTGGAGGGAGTCAAGCGGAGGGCAATAAAAATGATTAGGGGCTGGAACACAAGATTTGTGAGGAGAGGCGGAGGGAACTAATCTTGTTTAGTCTGCAGAATAGAAGAATGAGAGGGGATTTGATAGCAGTCCTTAACTACCTGAAAGGGGGTTCCAGGGAGGATGAAGTTAGGCTGTTCTCAATGGCAATAGATGACAGAACAAAGAGCAATGGTCTCAAGTTGCAGTGGGGGAGGTCTAGGTTGGATATTAGGAAAAAGTTTTTCCCTAGGAGTGTGGTGAAGCACTGGAATGGGTTACCTAGGGAGGTGGTGGAATCTCCATCTGTAGAGGTTTTTAAGATGCGTTTTGACAAAACCCTTGCTGGAATGATTTAGCGGAGGTTAGTCCTGCTTTGAGCAGGGGGCTGGACTAGATAACCTCCTGAGGACCCTTCCAACTCTAATATTCTATGATTCTATGAATTCCAGACAGTGAACAGTTTCAAAACTTTGATTAGAACGTGTATAAAGTGTTTCTTTTCTTTATGACAGCAGCAGAGCCTATAAAAGGGAGCACATCTGTACAGTATACCTTCATTAAGCATCATCTCTAGTACGCCACTCCCTCAGCTCTATTTTTCCCCTTTAATTAGTCTTCAAGATTTACAATACAGTTTTATTCAGCCTTTAGTTAAAGACCAGCTCTACTAAGCAGTTGTTTTCCTGGTCTCTCGGCTGTTCTGTCTCTCACGCACACAAACACAAAATTCACAAGTATATACAACATTATCAGCTCAACTGTCAGCTCCTCTGAGGTTGGACTGTATTAATGGAAAAGGAAAGTTGGCATTGCCTAAGCAGCAATACTGGGAAATTGTGTGCCTTTGAAAGGTGTACTGACTCACTAGTCTGGGTGAGTTGGCATGGGACAGTGCAGGGTTTTAGTGCAACTTTAAAAAGGTGCAACGGGTCAGAAAGGGCAAAGAGTAAGGTCTATGTACAATTCCTCAGAAACGTCCCTTTTGGAGCTGTTCAGCGTTGCAGTAAGTATTAGCCAACACGCTCTCTTGAGCTGCTTGGTACTAGGAGACACGTTATACCCAACCTCTACCTGTTTCTGCAATTGATATTCATATTCTAGCACAGCCACATGGGTGAATCATTTTAGCCCTAATTCTCTTATACTTGGCTTGAATTTAATTCAAGCTATTCTAAAAATGCCTCATGAAGGTAGAATTTCAAACCAATGGCACATATAGATGGAGCGAATTTTTTACTTCTATATTTACAATGGAATAGGTTGCAATACATAGCAAAACCTTTCACAATCATTCAGATAGCACATATCCTTCTCCTTTCCTCCCCCCCTGGAAATGCTGCTAAGTTGCTACTGGAAAACAATGCAAGACAATGAGCTATATTGTGTTTTCTCTGTCTTTGTGCACAATACGATATCTTTCTTTTCCCTTGACTCACTGGTGCTGGCTGCATGCTACTGAGCAAGAACCCATTAAAATATAGATCAAAACAGCTGGGGCCTAACTTTCAAACTGACTCCTAGAGTACACCTCCAGAATTACCGAGGGAACATTGTCAGTCCACACCAATTGTAGACTTCATTCCGTCCTGAAGTGCAGGAAGATGCATTAGTTATTGCAGGGGAAGTGCAGTTATTGTGGTGCTGAAGGTGGGATCTGCACTTATCACTACATTAGCACCTCTGGAATGGAGGCTGTTCAGAACTCCAAACAAGATGTTAGGGTTGTTCTTTCAAAAGTTTACAACGGAAGATTGGCAAAATATGGCTTTGAAACTACCATGCAGAGGAAAAATGCTGCTTTTAACCATCTTAAGTGAAACAAGGACAGAAACAGTTTTCTTATCTTGTCAAATTTTTTTTTTAAACTTCCCCTTTATTTTTATTTAGTAGTTTACATTTAACACAGCACTTATTGTATTTGCTTTTTTTGGTCTCTGCTGCTGCCTGATTGTGTACTTCTGGTTCCAAATGAGGTGTGTGGTTGACTAGTCAGTTCATAACTCTGGTGTTTGTAACTCTGAGGTTCTACTGTATTACTTTATTTATATTATACTGCACATTTGTATCTGTCGACGTCGGTCATTCCATAGACATGCATATACAATGCATATAGCAAACTCTGGAAATACGGTAAACTAAGGCAATTTTTTTAGCTTATTATGTCTGAGCACTGATTTGAAATGCTGACCCAGGGATTTTTCATTTATGAACACTGTAAAAATATTGCAAACATTTTAGTATAGACTGAACACTTCATGTAATGTTTAGAAATGAAAAGCCATGCTTTAGCATCAGCAGTTTAAATATTGGCATGACCCTAGCTCTCTTTCAGTCTCCTGGAACTTCCCTGTGCCCCAAGAACTACTGAAAATCAACATTAATGATCCCTTGAACTCCTGAGCCAGCTCTTTTAAAACTTTTGGTTGCATGCGCTCTGGACCTGCTGATTTTCCCCATGATTACACTTCTTTCCCTCCAAAAAGCATTATAGATAGGTACTTAAGGAGCTAGTCATTCTTTTCCCTAGTGTGATTTGGTAGTATGTGGCGGACACCAACTAATACCCCATCATGTGCTTTATCTCAGAGAAGACAAAACGGTTGTGAAGAAGCTAAATGAATTCTCTGCATCAGTCTTCATTGAAGAGGATGTGAGGGAGATTCCCACACATTCTTTTTTATAACATATCTGAGGAACTGTCCCAGAATGAGTTGTCAACAGAGGCAGTTTAGGAACAAATTGACAAATTAAACAAAATAAGTCACCAATGCCAGATGGTATTCTCCCAAGAGTTCTGAAGGAACTCATATATGAAATTGCAGAACTACTAACTGTGATATGTATCCTATCATTTAAATCAGCCTCCATACCAGATGACTGGTGGATAACTAATATAATAACGAGTTTTGAAAGAGGCTCCAAAGAAGTGATCCTGGCAATTACAGGCCAGTAAGACTAATTTCACTATCAAGCAAATTGTTTGAAACTATGGTAAAGAACAGAATTATCAGATAAAGATGAATATGATATGTTGAGGGAGAGTCAACATGGTTTTTGGAAAGGGAAATCATGCCTCGCCAATCTATTAGAATTCTGTGGGAGAGTGAACAAGCATGTGGCCAAGGGTGATCCGGTGGATATAGTGAACTTGGATTTTCAGAAAGCCTTTGACAAGATCCCACACCAAAGGCTCTTAAGCCAACTAAGCAATCATGAGATAAGAGGAAAGGTCTTCTCATGGATTAATAACCGGTGAAAAGATAGGAAACAAAGGGAAGAAATAAATGGTCAGTTTTCAGAATGTAGAGAGATAAACAGTTGTGTCCCTCAAAAATCTGTACTTGTACCTGTGCTGTTCAATATATTCAGAAATGATCTTGAAAAGGGAGTAAGTGAGGTGAGGTGGCAAAATTTGCAGATGATACAAAAATCACTCAAGATAGTTAAATCCAAATCTCACTGAGAAGAGTTAGAAAGGGATCGCACAAAACAGGGCTACTGGGCAACCAAAGGGGAGATGAAATTCAGTGCTAATAAGTGCAAATGCACACTGGAAAATAGTCCCATACAAAGTGATGTGGTCTAAATTAACTGTTACCACCCAAGAAAAAGATCTTGGAGTCATTGTGGCTAGTTGTCAATATGCAGCAGCAGTCAAAAAAGCTAACAGAATGTTAGGAAGCCTTAGGAATGGGATAGATAATAAGACAGAAAATATTATAATGCCATTATATGAATCCATGGTACATCTCCACTTTGAATGCTGCTTACAGTTTTGGTTGCCTCAGCTCAAAAAAGATAAATCTGAATTGGAAAAGGTAGAGCGAGGACAACCAAAATGATTATGGGCATGGGACAAGTTAAAGAGACTGGGACTGTTCATCTTAGAAAAGAGATGACTAAAAGAAGATAGAGGTCTATAAAATCATGAATGGTGTGAAGAAAGTGAATACAGAAATGTTATTTATCCCTTCACGTAACACAAGAACCAGGGGTCACCCAATGAAATTAGTAGGCAGCAGATTTAAAAACAAACAAAAGGAAGTACTTCTTCACACAGCCCACAGTCAACCTGTGGAATTAATTACTGGGGATGGTGTGAAGGCCAAAAGTATAACTTTGTTCAAAAAAGGATTAGACAAGTTCATGGAGGAAGGTCCATCAATAGCTATTAGCCACAGCGGTCAGGGATACAGCAGGATGTTCTGGGTGTCCCTAAACCTCTGACTGACAAGCTGGGACTGGAAAACAGAGGATGGATGGCTTGATTATTGCCCTGTTCTGTTCATTCTCTCTGAAGCATCTGGCACTGACCAATCCTGGAAAACAGGATACTGGGCTAGATGAACCATTGGACTGACCCAGTATAGCTATTCTTATGTACTTATGATATTGATCTATAATCATCCAAGACCATTTTCTTCCAAGTTGTCAGTGACTTGGAAACTGGTAATACCATTTCTTATGTAGAGTGACATTCACCCTCCCCTTTTGCCCACTTGATCCCTCCTAAATAGATTATGACCATTGATTTTAACATTAGAATCACGCAAATCATCCCACCACGTTTCAGTAATACCAACTAGATTGAATTTATGGTCATACATAAACTATTCCAATTCCTCTTGTTTGTTATCTAAGCTCCCAGCATTGGGAGAACTAGAGAATTTCTTCTCTTCATGCCCTTTGGTTCTTTGATTGATATTGTTCTCAACGTCTGGATTTTGTGTTAAAGGAGGGCTCATATCTTCCCTCTTTTTAACTTCCTTTTATTTTATTAGTTTAATGCCCTTCTGACTACTGTAGCCAGCCTGTTCCTGAGGACACTGCTTCCAGTTCTACTGAAATGGAGGCCATCTAAACTATTCAGCCTTTTCTCTTTAAAGAAGGCGGACAAATGTTCCACAAAACCCATACCCACCCACCTTAAACCACTTACCTAGCTAGCAGTTTACTTCCAGAATCTTCTGCCTTCTTTCTTTCTTTGCTCTCAGGATAGGAAGGATCTCCAAGAAGACTACTTGGACATAATTTTTTTCAGCATACTTCTAAGTTCCCTGAAGTCATCTATGAGACATCCCACAACTCACTGTCATTAGTGCCTATACAAACCACCACCAGTGGATCCTTGCCCATTGACTTCAGAAAGCTATCCAGTGTTAGAGTGATGTCTTGTTTCTTGGCTCTGGGAAGACAGCACACCACCCTGTTGTCCACCTGTCCCTTGCAGAATGTTTTTTTCAATTCTTCTGCATAGTCAACAAGCATCATCTGGCTTCCTTGGAGGATTGGAGATCATGTAGGCAAGCTTTATTTATTTTACAGGTTGGGCTGAACTACCATGGACAGGTGTGTCCTTAGACCACCTGGATCTTGAGAGAGATCTTCCATATTTTCCAAATAGGTCCTTTCTTAGTTCCGTCCAGATGCATCTAGTTTTATCCTTTGGGTAACACCTTATGCAATTCCTTTTCATCTTTGGTGTTTACACTCGTCAGAAACCTGTAAGGTATTTATCAGGTCCTTCTCAGTTGTTGCTTAACCAACATTTATGCAGCAATTATGCTACAGAGATTATACCGACACAGTTACATCTGCGTAGCTATGCCAGTTTAACCCTACAGTGTAGATGCAGCCATACTGACAGAAGGTTTTCCTGTAGGTGTAGGAACACCACATCCCTAAATGAAGATACCTGATTGATGGAAACATTGTTCCACCAACTTAGCTACGTCTAAATTGGGAGTTAGTCTGGCATAGCTATATCAATCAGGGATGTGCTTTTTCACATCCATTATGGACGTAACTATGTCAGCCTAATTTATGTGTAGATCAAGCTGCAACTCTTAGTCTTTCTTAACAAGTCATTCCATTCAGCCATGTAATCAGTTATTTTTGCCACTATTCTCTTCCAATTTGTCAGTGTTGTCCTGGAATTAAAGGCTCTTTAAATGAATGTACAAAATCTAACAACAACAACAAAAATAACATAATGCATCAGTACCTTCAAATACTCATCCTAAATCATCCAACCAAATCCTGCCTGTCGAGCTGATCAAAAAATGGCATTTCCATCCCATGGCCAATTCCAATATTTCAATGTTTATTTTCAATTCTGAATCAGTGTGTCAAGTCAACATATCAAAACTTTTCACAGAATGAGAAGTTATGAAACGATTCAATTCAGAAATGTCAAAAGTTTTGTTTTAAAATTTTGATCAGTACAAAATGTCTCAACATTCTTGAATTGAAACATTTTGTTTTGGTTTCTGGACGTTAAATGGAACATTTTGTTCAGATTTTCCTGACTGAAAATTATATGAAAGTTGATGTTTTCCTGTTGAAAATCTGGATTTAGACAAATCCCAATTTTCCAACAGGAAAGCATTTGGATCCCATTTTTTTCAACCAGCTTTACCTATCTGACAGTTCCTTCTACTCTCAGAATTACAGGACTGGGAGAGACCTCGAGCGGCCATCTAATCTAGTCCTCTGCACTCAAGGCAGGCCTAACTATCATTGAGACCATTCTTGACAGGAAATTGTCTAACCTGCTCTTAAAAAAATTCCAATAATGGAGATTCCACAACCTCCCTAGGCAATTTATTCCAGTGCTTAATTACCTTGACAGTTAGGAAGTTTTTCCTAATGTCCAATCTAAACCTTGGCTGCTGCAATTTAAGCCCATTGCTTCTTGTTGTATTCTCAGAGGTTAAAGAGAACAATTTTTTCTTACTCCTCCTTGTAACCTTTTATGTACTTGAAAACCATTATCATGTCCCCCATCAGTCTTCTCTTCTCCAGACTAAACAAACCCAGTTTTTTCAATTTTTCTTCACAGGTCATGTTTTCTAGACATTTAGTCATTTTTGTTGCTCTCCTCTGGACTTTCTCCAATTTTCCACATCTTTCCTGAAATGTGGCACCCAGAACTGGATACAATACTCTAGTTGAGACCTAATCAGCATAGAGTAGAGCAGAAGAATTACTTCTCATGTCTTGCTTAGAACACTCCTGCTAATATATCCCAGAATGATGTTTGCTTTTTTTTTTTTTTTTTTGTAAGTGTTACTCTGACTCATATTTAGCTTGTGATTCACTATGAGTCCCAGACTCAGTCTACACTTACCTTGGTGATTCGGCGGCAGTCGACGGGAGATACGCAAGTGACATAAATCACTTGCGTATCTCCCGTCGACTTTGCAGTGTCTCCTCCGCACGGCATCCATACTGCGCTGTGTCGAAGGGAACAGCGCTCCCTTCGACGCAGCGCTACTCTACTTACTGGGGTGGTTTTCCTGCGTCTCTGCCTGGATCGACTGAGCGCGTCTATACAGACCGCTCAGTTGATCCAGAGCAATCGATGTGACGGCGGCGAATTTGCTGCTGTCAGTGTAGACCCAGCCCCAGATATCTTTCCACAATACTCCTTACTAGGGAGTCATTTCCAATTTTGTATGTGTGCAATTAACTGTTCCTTCCCCAGTGGAGTACTTTGCATTTGTCTTTATTACATTTCATCCTATTTACTTCAGACCATTTCTTCAGTTTGTCCAGATCACTTTGAATTTAAATCCTATCCTCCAAAGCACTTGCAACACCTCCCAACTTGGTATCATCCACAACATTTATAAGTGTTCTCTCTATGCCACCAGCTAAATCATTGACGAAGATATTGAACAGAACTGGACCTAAGACTGATCCCTGCAGGACCCCACTTGATATAGCCTTCCAAAATGACTGAACCATTGATAACTACTCTCTGAGAATGAGATCTCAGGCCTGGTCTACACTTAATTGGCGATTCAGCGGCAGTCTACGGGACTTATGCAAGATTCGCAGAGCACAGTATTTTCACTGCACTGTGCCACTTGAGGAGGTGGTTTTACAGCATCAACTTCTGGATCAATTGAGCGGGTCTTCACTGACTTTGCCACTGTCAGTGTAGACATACCCACAGCTGCTGTGGTATTACATGAGGAGAGTGATGTGATACTCGTGTATCAGTGCTCGAACCATTTAGAACCCAGAAAGAACTATTTCAATGAAGTCTCACCAGAACCATACAAAAAAAGAATCATTGCCTGACTTTCCTGCTCTGTGATTCTGCATGTGCTTCTCCAAATACGCTACAGAACCCTATATATTTTGTTGCTCATACCACACAAAGACTCTTTTTGTCTTTACTGGTTTCCATGTTTCTCCTTCCCTTTAAAGAGCAGTGGGGTTCTTTTCCTATTATGATTGTGTTATTGTCTTCTATTTCTCCAAAATGAATCTCATTTACTTATACTCTGTTTGTAATCTTCCTAGGTTCCTTTGTGTAGCTAGTTGGATTCATACTATATTGATGGGGGAGGAAAGAAGTGCCTCAGTATAATTTACTCATGTGGCTGTTTCTGATACTTCCACTCTAATAGTTTAAAAGGTATAGCTTTTATATTTTCTCTTGCTGGTGCCATTGTATAATCCTTGGGCCACTGGTCAAGGGAAACACTTAAAATCTTTATATGCCAAGGTAAAAAAGAGCTAGTGCAATGATGAAGAGAGAACTACTAGTGTAGAAAGTTATTAAACACCACCAGTAGCCCAAGGGCACTGTAGTCTTAAATGGGGATCTTTAGGAAGGCACATGTGTAACACAGAATCATGTACTCCATTAATACCCTGAAGTACTGTGAGAAGGGAGCTCAGACAGAAGCAAAGAAGCAGATTACATTGCACATTGCCACAATAAATATACTTTTGACAGAAAATAAAAGGTGAAAAAGAAAGACATCCATGCTGAATGAAGAAGAGAAGCCTGCAGTTGACTAGTACAAGGGAAAAACTGTTCACACTTAGATTAATATTACCCCTGTAATACACTAAGATCTTGTATTAGAAGTGCCAGTCATGTAAGGTAAAGCTGCCCAGAGGCACCCCATTAATTGGACTATTCCTCCTTGCCAAATGTTGTCAGAGTTTTAGTTGATCGGGCCAGGTCTTGACCAGCTTACTAGTACTTTATCACTTTTGGGATTTACATATTTCCGGTCCTGAGATGTGCACACATGCATACCCTTGTCCTAAGGTACCTATTGTGTATCTATTTTTGGAGGGAGTTGGGAGGGGGAATTAGGGTGGTTGAATGACTAACACCTACATGGTTAAATGAGAGTTCTGAAGTTTTTCCATCTGGACAGGAGAATCTCCTTGGATTCTATCCTAATGGTACTATTGGTATTATAAATACCCCCTGTGAATTCCTATCATTTTTTTTAAATTGAAACTACAGATTCCATATGAAGAATTATGTGTTTTCTAGGCAGATTTGCTGGATATACAGAGGTGGGAAAACAACTGAAAAATAGTTAACATTGAAAGGTAAGTGACTGCTAAGGCTAATATATGGAATTATTGAAATGAATACTACAAACCACCAATGGGCTGTTTTCCGTCAGAGGAGAAAGAAAATGGTGGCATAGGGAGACATCCGAGCGTGGAATGAAAAGCCAGGAATACATGAATTTGAATCTTGGCTCTGACACTGACTTGTTTTGTGGCTCTCTCTGTTTCCCCATTTGTAAGATTTGGATAATATCTACCTGTGTGAAAGAGATGTTGTATGGATTAATTAGTTAATATATGTAAATTGCTCTGAGGATTTAAAATGCTATAAAAGTGCTGAGCGTCATCATTAAAATATGGCAGGCCTACCTAAAATTAACACAAGGCTGATTTAGAGAGCAGCATAAGCGTATGAGAACTGTAACTCTGTGAACAAAGAGCAAGCTCCTTCCTCAAACAGTTTAGCATCTGGAGGCAAGAGAGAATACAATGCAGTTTGTACAATACAGGGTGCCATCTAGTTACTGTAGCTGCAATATTTTCCAGGATAGGAGGACCTGCAGGAAGAGAGGAAGGGGTTAATACAGTAGGCGGAAGCTCTTTGTACATTTATTGCCTAAGTATATGGACAGAGGTGAAAAGTGGCCCAAAGTCAGGAGCTGGTAAAGAAAACGAAGAGCCCAGTCCTTAGATACCCAAGCACAATTCCTATTAAAGCCTATGGGAGTTTTGCCAAAGTAATGACTCAGGATGCAAATGTATCACAAAGCTCCATATTCAGAAGGGACCTTCTGCTTGTGGATCTCTCCCTTGGGTGGAAAGGAGACGTTAGCCTTCTCTGCGGCAGCCACAGATGCTCTGAGGATCAGCACACAAAGAGGAGGCACGCTGTGGGAGTGTACATGTGTCCTGCTGAATCGTGCTAGAAAGATACAACAGCCACAGGCTGCATGATCTTCCCATGTCCCCCACTTCTGGGGTTGGGAAGCCCTCTAAAAAAGGACGGGCCCAGGAAAGCCACTAGCTGCAGACACCATGGCAGCATAGCTACATTGAACTTTTACCATCAGGAAACAGAAACAGGAACCACAGAGGACAAAGAGGCCGTGAGAAGCCCTTTGTCTCTGTGTAGCTAGTCTAGGCCTCCCAGTAATGTCCAGGATATGTGTGTGGGTTTGTGGGCTGACCCCATTATCTGTTCCAAGATAAGCAAACCTCACCCACCCCATGCACAGGCATTTAAGTTTGACCGCTTTTGGAGGGGCATGTTAAATACACACAAATGAAAGATTTGCATTTCTTGGGATGCCTCTGGCAGGGATGCCCAGCAGCGAGGAGACAGCAGCTCCTCCTGATAGAGGCACTCTCTGTGTCCCTTCAGCCTGGAGAGGTGAGTCAAGTGGTGGAGGCAGAGGCAAAACATCCATGGTTGCATTTTAGCTTTACTGACATGAAGATCTGAAGTTGATTTTTTTTACTGAAACAGTAAACTTTTTACTGACATCACTGAATATATCATAAACAATACATTAATGTCACAAAAGTGTGTACTCACTCGCAATATTCTGTACACAGGAATTTGGAGTTACACAATTGTTTTAAATGCAGTTAATAGATCAACCGGTGTTTTGGGTGTGTGCAATAATAGAAAACAGGAAACTGATGAAGTCAAGATCAGTGTAGTTTTATGATATAAGAAGTGATTCTGAAAGATGACAATTCATGTCAAAATACAGTGTTTTATTTCTACCCATTTTTATGGACATTTTCCTTTATTTACAGATTTACTGACAGCATTACAATTGTACATATTTTTACTGACTGTCCGTGAATTTATGGATGGTTGGCAACCCTGCATGGGACTCCAGCAGCAGGAAAGGAGAAGCAGCGGTTATAGGGTTGAGGGGAAAAGGAGCTCAGGTTTCAGCCAGCCACCCTGCTGCTTCTTCCCTCTCCTGGCTGCAGGGATGCATGAAGATTTGGAGGTGGGCCCATGTCCCTGCTTGCCCCCCTTTGTGCACGCCCCTGCCATGGAACATCAGGTAAGAAAACTTGGCAAGGTTCTCATCATTGAGTTTCTTCCCCCTTAGCTTCCTCCTCTCAGTTTTTCCACCTAGGGGGCAAGAAGCCCCAAGTAAGGACAGCAGTATTTTGCCTCAAAGAAACTGTCAAGAGAGGAGTTTGGGAACACAGGGAAAGTGAAGTGGTATAGGAGGATCTGAGAGCAGGGGATGAGTGATTTAAATATAGAAAGGAAATGCCTGAACTTAATGAAGAAAAAGAGGGGGAGCTAGTGTAGCAATTTAAGCAGGTAGGAAATGTGGGAGACGTGGCTGAAGTGGGGGAAAGGAAGATGCTCTTGGCAGCAGTATTTTGGATTGACTGATGATAGTAGAAAGTGGCATAAAGAACAATACTACAAACAACATGTATATAGAGCATCGAAAAAGCGAGTGAACAACATGACTTGGTGCCAAGACCTATTTTTTCCTTGGATATTATTTTAGCAGGTATAAAAATACAGTTCTAATGGCCTAACTGTCGTGAAGTCATGGGTGCCGTATTGGCCCCAGGATATTAGAGAGACAAGGTGGGTGAAGTAATATTGAAAGTTGGTCCAATAAAAGATAGTACCTCACCCACTTTGTCTCTCTCTCAGAAGGTCATGGCATCTGTTCAAGAAGGTGCCTCCATATTTTGGAGATAAACTTAGATCCCTTTCAAAAGAACGATGTGAAAAAAACCCAAACAAACCAATGCACTGGCCAGCACTGCACCAAGTGTAGGCAAACAGAGGGGCTGCATTTGCTCTGTGCTGTCACAATGCCCTTCTGCACAGATTTATGCTAACGGGTGTCCTGCTCCTGGGCTGGACTTCAGGAGTCTGCATAACCCAGGGTTAAACCTAGCCCTGTAAATTTAATTAGTGTCATACATATGGATAATTTAGTATAATATATTTGGAGGATGAAACTTTTCTGATGTCAAAGAGCTTGACTTTGTGCTGATAAAATAGGACATCATAAACCTTCCTGAATTATGTAAACTGAAATGACGCAAAGGATCTGATCTGGGTCAGCCAATGGGATTTCAGGCCAAATTTTCAAAAGTTACTACCTATTTTGGGTGCCCAGCTTGAGAAACCTAAAAACTGGGACACTTAAAACCAGTAACCACTTCTGAAAATGTAGATCTTTGTCATTGACATCCATTGCAAAAGAATCAGGCACATTATAGCACTACACCACGAATTAAGGGCCTGACCCCACATTCCTTGCGTGTCAAAACTCCCATCAAAATTCAGTGGCTCCGTTGACTTGAATGAGAGTTATAGGTGAACAAGGTAAGCAGGTTTGGCCACTCAGCATCCAGTGCCATTTGGATATTTGTAAGTGACTAATACAGAACATGTGGCAAGGTGCCCAATACAAGCTAGTAAAAAGTGCAATTTCATGCACTTCACACTGTCCTTCTATTTACACCTTCTGTTTATCACCTATACCAACACTAAAGGAGGACCCTGAATTTAGTGACTAGGTACAGTATATAAAACAGTTTCTAATGCAAAAGAGTGATCAGTTTATGAACTGAAAATGATTACTATTTTTAAAATACTTCATTGATGCACATCATTTCAGAACAATACTTTCTAATTCACATTAAATTAACGAAGCTGATACATTTTTACTACATCTGCAGACAAGAGATCGCACTTTGCTTTCAAGAAAAGTTGAATAAATCAGTGCTTTTTAAAGATTTCTCCCCTCATGTCCAGAAAGTCCTTAATGTGACATCTGTCCCTGCACTGTCACCTGTTTTAAAACTAACAAATATATGACATATAATACAAGATTTATAAATTAAAGAAACCCACCCCTTTTAAGTAATATTCTTTAAATCTCAGTTTTTGACAGTCCTCCCATTTGCTCAGTAACTGTAATAGGCGTATTTTTCAGAAAATAGTGAATAAAAACTGACAAGCTATCGGGGGAATCTGAATGCATAATTGATAGGGGCATAAATTAATATGATTAGGCCTTTATTGGGTGCCATCGCTGCCAAACCTACAAAAGGGGCATGGAATAAAACATGGCTATGTTCTCAGTGCTGATAGACATCAATATGTAATGCATATTATCTCAAGCCTTCTCATGTAGTCTGCTTATGACAGCACTCAACCTAATTGAAATTTTTATCTTTCTGTTGCATACAGACAGTTTTGACTAGCTGCTTCCAGGGAAGAGAGAGAAATCCAAATGACCCAAGTGAAGGTTTCTCTGTGGAGGTACATATCCCTTCTTGCAAATCACTTTAAAATAGCTTTATACTTTCTGGCTTTATAAAGTCATCCTCAGAAAGCTGCATTAAAGAAGAACTCAGGACCTGGTTTGTTTTTACCCTTTTTAAAGGAGCCTCACAATGCATGCCTCCAAAAGGCAAAAAAAGATCGCCAAAAGATTTCTGCATAAAAATCAATATATTCTATACTCACTTCAATTTGGGCATCATTCTGCCTCTTTTATCCACGCTGAATATGTAAAGCTGGGTGGAAAATGGTTTTCCCAGGCCACAAAGAGTTTGAGATTTAAAACATTTTCTCAGTCCAAACTGGGATGAAAAATTGAAATCTCGAAATTTTTGTGAACCGAACCCCTCAAAAAAGTTTGGTTCAGGTCAATCAAAATGTTTTGTTATGACTCTTTCCCCCCCCTATAAATTAATACATTTTTAAACAAAAAGACACTTCAAACCCCAAAATAGGATGTTTTAACAATTTCAAAACTTTTTTCTGTTGGTTTTTAAATGAGAAATTAGCTGAAACTAACCTTTTCCCGCAAAATATTTTGGATTCAATGAAACAGGGTATGTCTATACTGGCGGCGGCAAACTCGCTGTCATCAGATAGATTTTTCTGGCTTGATTGAGCAGTCAGTGTGGACCCGCTCAATCGATCAGGAAGTCGACACAGTAAATCCGCCCCCTCAAGTGGCACAGTGTAGTGAAGGCGGCACGCAGCAAGGAAGCACAGCAGTCGACGGGAGTTACGCAAGCTACTCTGCGTAGCATGCATAATTCCCATTGACTGCCTCCGAATCTCCAGGTAAGTGTAGGCCAGGGCTCAGTATTTTCCCACAAAAAAATGTAATAAAACAATTCCTGACCAGCATTACTGAGTAGTACTTTATTCAAGGAGTATTCCTGCAAATAATTATTATTAATAAACATTTGTATTACTATACCTAGGTGTTATATAAAACAGAGATAAGGAGGCAGTCTCTGGTTCAGCGAGTTTACAGTCTAGAATGGGATTATTCCTGGAGTAAGATACCACTTAATGTGAAGGGCAGGAGTGAACTCTGAAACGTGCTCTCAGTTTTATGGCATAGGGGATTCATAGATTCCAAGGCCAGAAGCAACCACTGTGATCATCTAGTCTGACCTCCTGTAAAACACAGACTATAGAACTTCCCTGAAAAAATTCCTACAGCATATATCTTTTAGAAGAACATGCCACCTTGACATAGAAATGGTCAGTGAAGGAGAATTCACCACGACCCTTGTTAAGTTGCCCCAATGGATAACTTACTTCCACTATTAAACATTTACACCTTGTTTACGGTCTGAACTTGTAGCTTACTAATTCATGTGTTTCTAAATGCTATAATTTATTTTACAAGTTCACACATCTATTTTCATAAATAAATCATAAAAAAGAGTCACTTACCCCCAGGAAATAAGATATATTTATCTTTGTGGCTAAGACGACAAAAACACTATTGCTTACAAATGATTTTCTTCTGCTAATTTACAATTTTTCATTATTCTAACCTGGAATTCTATAATCATATAATCATAAACTGTAGGTCATCCATAAATATAAAAAGGCCACCTGTGTTTTGAAATTTGCAGAATGACATGTCAAGAGTCCTAGAGTACCTGCACCTGTAATTTTCCAGCAATTTGTATATTTCATAGCATATACAAAATACTCTGAGTTGCATTTTATATCTGCCCTTGGCAGTTATAGGTTTAAGATGTGAAATAAACTCAACAGGATTTCTTTAACATTTGTGTATTGCAAACAGAAAGATCAGGTCATTTTATGGAGGTATGTGATAAAATGAGTTGATAACTGGGGACTGGGACAATCAAAACTCATGGACCATTAGAACTTTTTCTGTACCCCCATGAAGAAAGTTATGGCCTTTATTTCAGCCCTAACATGAGCGTGTCATATAAATGATGCTTTAATTAAATTTACTTTGAAAACAGTGTGATACATTTCTGGGGCTGTTCTCCCTTCTCTTGGGCTCAGATTGTCTGATGGAATGAAGACTTCCTACCTTTTTCAGAGAGTAGGCTGGCAATTGAACAACTAGACACGATCCAGTACGTGTTCCATGCTTGTAAGCTCTGCTGAAGCCAGTGAGGGGTCCCACAGGTGACATGGCTGCAAAATTGGGGCCTTCGTTTCTCTTACTGTTTTCATCCCATGTAATTTAGGGTGCTACACAGGAGTATCAATATTTACATTTTACCGGGTAAACAAAAAATCATTTTTTATTGTTAAAGCATGGAAACTGATCTGGGACAAGCAAATCAATAATTTAAATGACAACAACCATCGACTCACTTAGGGCCAGATTCCACTACCTTTGTTCACATCAAGAAATAATTTACTCTTTAAGGGCTGATTTATGTCTTTAAAACACAGCCTACAGTAAAGAGTGGCACATTGCTACTACTTCCCGGGAGCACCTGAGGGAAGAATTATGGCTCAGAGAACCCCCCCTCCGTCCTCTTTCTGCAGAACTCCCTTTCCCCCCTGGCTAGCTAGTGCCCCCTGAGAACCAAGGTTCTGCCTCTTCCCATCCTCCTGCCCACATATTTCTGGCTCAGTGGGGTTGGCTGTGATGTGCATGTCACAATCAGGCCCTAAGTAATTCCTCTTCCTCACTTTGGGCCAGATTCTGATACAGGTACATTGAAGTCAGTAGGATTATTTGTGGAGTAAGATGTTACTCAGTGTGAATAAACTATTTAAGAATATAACCCTTAAATAACCCTTAAATAAATAAAGATTATTGTTACTAACCAAACAGTATGGTACATACAGAACTATCCCTCCACCGCCACCTGCACATTTTAAAACAATTTCTGCAAAGGACTACCACTGAGATCACATGGTCCAAGTATCAAGGGCTGTGTATGGCCTGTAGACTCTAAGGCACTAAGAGTGTAGTCAGATCTGCGCTTGCAGGCCAGTATCCAGCCCTAGTTGCAGGATCAGCTTCTAAAAGAGCTAATAGCCAAAGAACAGGAGTTAAGAAATCACATATTATACAGCATAAACCACAGCTTTTTGGGAATTTGCCATCAAGGTGGTTTTTATGCTTTTTTGTTTCTGTTTTTGATGTAAAACGCAGTTTCTACAAACTGACATTTTCTGCAGGAAAATGTCCATTTTGAATTTTTTGATTTTCCGTAGAGAAAATCAAATCAAAACATTTAGTTTTGAGTCACGGCAATAATCTGATTAATGTCAAACCAAGCCAAATTAAATATTTCAGTTCAGTTTGACAAACCAAAATAAAACATTTAAATTCAGGAACATCAAACATTTCATTTTGATCAAAAGTGTCAAAACTCAATGTTTCAACATTTCTGAATCAAAGTTTTTCAAATTTTTCCGCTCCATGGAAATTTTTAAATTTTAAGTTTCCATCCCAATTTGGAATGAAAACAAATTTTGAAATTTTGCAGTTTTTGGTGGGATGGAAACTCCCATTTTCAACCAGCTCTACCACTAAACACTATCTTATTTTTCAGTCTCTTCTCTAGACAACAAATATAAAACTACAATAATATCAAGAACAATAAATACGTAAGAACAAGAGAGTGTATCATAGTGGGACTGTGAATTAAAATTCTGTTTATCATTAAAACATTTTGGTGTGAAGTTAACTGAGGGCTTGTCTGTACTTATGGACAAGTGTAGAAAACCTGCACCACTGTAGCAGTTAGTGAAGACTCTGCCTATGCCAATGCAAGAGTGTCAGTGTAGGTACTCAACCTCCCTGAGAGGAGGTAGCTATATTAACGGGAGAAGCCCTCCCATCGACAGTGCTGGCTACAGTGGGGGTTAGGTTGGTATAAATATGTCACTCAGGGTAGTGAGGATGTATTCACAAATAATGCGTTTCAATTTGATTAAATGGCTGTACTTATAACAAGGGCCTCGCAAGGGGATGGAGGTAGGAGGAAGAACAAGAGGATGCATGAAGCAGCCCTTTGGTCCTTCCTCTCACCAAACCTGCCCATGACCCACTCTACCTTTGCACTCTCCCCCCGGGGGAGGGCTTTGCATTTCTGAAGGGATGTGTGCCTCCACCACTCACTCACACACATGAAACCACTCCTTACTCTGTTCAATCACACCAATTAAGCTGTGCAAAGGGGACCGCCACACCTGCAGATTACGAATTTGCCTCAGAATGCGCATGCCATGCATTACAATGGTTGGGGTTCTAGCCAATGGAAGGGTGATGATGAAACATTCTCAGCTGGGCAGCCGGAACAAGGCTCCTGATAGACACAAAATACATGTGCCTCCATTGGTCTCTCTTTTGGATAAACACTAAGGGCCAGATCATGGCTGCCCCAGTATGATCAGTGCTATAAGGGAGAATAAGATGCCTCCACTTCCCAGTCCCTGGAATGGCATCCCAGACCCTAGTTCCATGTCTGGGGTGACATCAAGTTCATGAAAGCTGTTAGTCCCCCGGGACCAAATGCACAGGGATGGGAGAGTGCCCAGTCAGCAGAGCTGAGACAGCGTAAGTGTGGGAAGCAATATGCTATACCTGGTAAGAGGGTGGAGGAAATTACTCCTCCCTTGGAGCAAATAAACCATTGTGACTCTGAGTCAGATTCTCCCCCGCAGGCTCATGCTGGGTTGGTGCAGCTACTCATCACACCTTACACAAGGCTGTGCTTAAAAGGCAAAAGCAACACCTGACTGTGTTTGGTAAAAATATGAGTCAGGAACCAGCCCACAGCGCGTTGTACACACACCACTCCAAGAGCTCAAAGCAGGAGCTACCTAATTACTTACATGGCTTCCACCACTGTAGTGTCTCCCAAATGTTATTAATGCATTTACCTTCACTACACTCTGTGAGGCAGGGAAATACTCTTACCCCATCTTACGGATCAGAAAAGTAAGGCACAGAGAGAGAAAGGGGAAGATTTCCAAAGATGTGAGTGGGAGTTAGGCACCTAGCTGCTATTTGGTTTTTTAAAATCTCCCCCCTAAACAACTTGCTGAAGGTCACCCAGGCAGAAGCCAGAAAAGAACACACATCGCCTGAGTCCCAGCCCTGTACCTCCGCATTACCATCCCCTGGAGTCTGACAGAAATTCTATTGTTCTGGTCATACATCAAGATCAGCCAAAATCTGCAAGGCTCTGCAAACGACTCTTCAAAAGACTAAAATTTGGCCTCAAGTTTGCTGATGTGAAAGCATTCCCATATCAGGTGTTCATATTGCCCCTCTGGAGAGCCAGTCAGGGTATTCCAACATTGCGGCACTTTCCTAACATCAAATTGAAAGAAGTTACGTGTTAGAAAAACACACTGCACAAGCCATATTTTAGCAAATACCATTTATCATTTATGGAAAGTTGCGGAATAAATCCTTTTGACTTTGCACCATCACATTCATCCTTGTTCCAAATAATGTAATTCTAACATGGTATTGATATTTTTTCCCTCTCACCTCCCCCCCATTTAAAGCTGATATCTAAATGCTCTCGATGAAAGTAAGTTTTATATTTGTCTCCTTATGGAAGCATGCAGAAGATGTGCTTAGCTGTATTGATCCTGGAGGAAATGTGGACAAGATAGATAATGTGAATCCTTTATTGCCATTACTGACTGTTATACAGGATCTGGAAACTTTTTACATTTCAGTTACTAGATTTGTTCAGTCACTTGCACTAGCAGTGGACCCAGCCTGCGTATGGACAGATCACACTCTTCCCACACAGAAGGAAAGAGTTAGATGTTTTTGTGGCAGAAACTCCTTGTGTCCAGACTCTACGAGAGTGCTCTCCAGATCTACAAGGGAACGGAAGTGGGCAGCATGTGTAGACAGGCTGGGGGTTGGCCACACATAATCTGCCCCTGCACCCAGCAGAGTTGAGTGATAACAGTCCTAGGCTGTCAGGCGTGGCACTGCCGATCTCCATGGGGAGGTTGCCAATAAGAGAGAGCCCCCATGAGCTTGGCTCAGTTGGAGCTGCACAGTCAGAAAGGAGAGAAGGGGCATTAGAGATGGATACTCAGGATTTTTAGTTTCCCTTGGAGTGCAGGGAGGGAAGAAACTGATCTGTCGGGTTTGTAGGTAGATCCCAGTGGAGGGGAATTTTGTTATTCTAATGAAATGTTCAGTGACAAATCTCTGCAATTCAGTTACCAACCATCTTTCCCTTGAGATGTTACTACAGATGTGTGCAGTTGGGGGTGGGGGATGGGGATGGGGGGTGGCAGGGTCTAAGCTTTTAGGACTTTCTTCTCTTTATGATAAAAAGTGTATATTCTTTCAAACCTAATAATGGTCCAAATCCTGAAGTTCTTTCTCAAGCAAGCTCCCTTTGAACTCAAAGGGGGTTAGCCAAAGTAAAAATTGAATCAGACCCTCAGAATACAGCCCATTCTATTTGACGACTGTCATCTCATTGAGTTTGATTTTCATCTCATTAGAATTGTGCAATATGCTACAATAGAAACTAGCCAGGTTTTTTTTATTAGAAGTATTATTCCTGGATTAGATGTGTTTTGTGACTGTTTCTGTGACAAACAGGATAAGAACTGGAGTATACAGGACATGCAGATACTTGCAGACACTGAAATCTGCACTGAGGGACACCTCTCATATGCAATCTTATTTAAAATGACCACTTGAATGCACTCCCAAGATTTCCACTGCAATATTGTTTTAATGTAAGGACTCATTTGTATTAGGCCACTGATTTTTGCTGGTCCCTTGGTTGATGACTCACATTAAAAAACGTTTCAGTGTACACAGAGAGAGAGAGAGAGAGAGAGAGAGAGTAGATGAGGGCAGACAGCATAATATTAGAGATAGGTCTCAATCAAAATCCTGGAAACTCCCCTTATGTTTGGTGGCATTCAGAGTCATAAAGCTAAATCCAGGCCAAAATTTAGCAAGTGGCAACTTTCTCCATAATAGGCCAAAGCAAATATCAGATTTCAACAACCCCAAAAGCTGAGGTTTTTAAAAGGCAAGTTTTGTAGCTCAGGTCCATCTCTATTCTACACAGTTATGTTTTATGTTTCTTGATCATGCATGTCTAGGAAGTTTTGATCAATGACTTCCTAGGAAGGAGTATGCAGAAAAGAATCTGGGGATTATAGTGGATCACAAACTAAATATGAGTCAACAATGTAATATCAAAGCAAAAAGAGCGAATATCTGGAATGTATTAGCAGGAGTGTTGTAAGCAGACATGAGAAGTAATTCTTCCACTCTACACAGCACCAATAAGGCCTTAACTGAAGTATTTTGTCCAGTTCTGGATACCCAACTTAGGAAAAAGATGTGGAGAAATTGGAGACAGTCCAGAGAAGAACAAAAAAATGATTAAAGAGCGATAACAGTGGTTTCCAACCTTTTTGGCTTGAGGGCTGCAGACATCATTTTTACAACCCTGAAAGGCCACCAGTCTCTGCCAACAGACCTCCCTCCCAGTGCAGCCAGATGGAAGGAGTTCAGCAAGGAGGCTGCCTCTTCACTGATTTTTCGTCTCCCTGTCTGCAGCAGGGAAATTGCAAGTGTCCTGTATCCCTGTGCGCTCCACCTGGGTCCCTAGTCAGTGGCTCCCTTCTGCAGTCAGGGGGACTGAAGATCAGTGCTCCCCTCCCTCTCGCTCCAGCAGGGACCCCAGTGCCTATGGACCCAGGTGAAGTGCTTTGCCGTGCTCCCTGCCAGGCGGAGGGGAGCACTGATCTCCTGTCCCTTGGCTGCAGCAAGGAGCCTGCACCAGTCTTTTAGCCCTGTGGAAAGGCGCTCCATCTGGGTCTGTCTGCAGCCAGCAGGAGGGGAGCCACAGGCCTCTTTGAAAGCCCCTGTGGGCCACAGGTTGGGAGCCACTGGTCTAGAAAATATGACTTAGAAGGAAAGATTGAAATATTTAGGTTTGTTTAGCCTGGGAAAGAGAAGGTCAGGGGAGAAGGGATGATAACAGTCTTCAATTATGTAAAAGGTTGTTAAAGAGAAAGATGATAAATTGTTCTCCTTATCCACTGAGGATAGGAAAAGTAGTAATGGTCTTAATTTGCAGCAAAGGAGATTTAAGTTGGACATTAGGAAAAACGTGCTAACTGCAAGGGTAGATAAGCCCTGAAACAAATTATTGGCAGAGGTTGTGGACTCTCCATCACTGGCGGTTTTTAAGAACGGGTCAGTCTGGAGTCTGCCATTTTAGCCAGCATCTCCCTGTTTCTCCCCGCAGTGCATATTTACTGGAACTCTTGTTTCTTTTGCTGGGCCCTGTAAATTATATAGCCTACATGTGATGTTTTATCATGAGGTCAATTTTCACTTAAATTTTTTAAAAAGTTTGTCATTAGGCCAGCGTAGCCTGTTTTATAAAGATACAGATCCATTAAGTTCACATCCATCTGGTCAATCTCCTTTCTAAATTGGTTCCCTGACCTGAAATACCAGACCACTTTCCTGATAATAATTGTGACTGGCATAAAGCTTGTCTAATCGCAGAAAATCCTGCTGCAGACTATGGGATCTGTCCTGCCCTTGCTGACCTTCCTGTTTGTTTCAGATTTTCACAGTTTGAATTTGAAAAGTGCTAGTATACTCTCATTCAAATTAAGCTAACCATAGGTCCTGGTTGTTAAAGTTTGCAGATTAAAGCACTGGGGTATGTAAATCTACAAGTTAGAAGATAAAGTTAAAGGTAAGGAACTGGACCAAATGTCCAAAGATATGCACTTTGGGCCAGATCTTCAGCTCGTGCAAATGGGCACTGCTCCATTGACTTTAATGGACCTATGCCAATTTACATCAGCAGAGGATCTGGCCCATTTCTTTAAAAAAATATTTTTGATGTGTTGGAAAAATCGGGTGTGTAAATTATAGCTGTCCTTGAAGCACTTAAACATGAGTGACCAGTACTTATTTAGTTGACCCCCATAGGTGTCCCACTAGCCTTGGCAGTATTACAGCGGTAATATCTTTTAACATGGATGAACAGCTCTTGAACAATTTTTCCAACATATTAAGCATGAACAGGCTTTTCTTCAACATCTGATGTGTATGTCTTCTCCTCACATTTATTTCTCTTCAACAAACATTTTCTGGGGCCTTTCCAGAGAGGGAAAAACGTCCCTCTCTCTAAATGTTTGGCTTCTCTTCGGTCCCTTTAATGGGATCACAGGTAAGTTATCTTGTTCCATACCCCTGTGTTATTTTATTCATTCATTTAACAGAAGAGGACATCGCTATTATTAGTGTATTGCCATGATTTCCTCCACAGTTCCTTTTTCTGAGCTGGTGGACTGGGGCAGAGATGAAGAGGGATTGGGACAGATTGCCTGTTTGAAGCTTAATCTTGCAAAACCGTGCTCACAAGAGCAGACCCGTTTGTTTCAACAGGAGGTTAGGGCACTCAGCAGCTCACAAGAGCAGGTTTGGAGTTGCCTTTGATATTACCCAGGACTCAAAGTAAACTACCAAGGTTTTGGTAATTTGGTAACCTTGAGAAAAGGTTTTGCAGAATCTGAAAAACTCTTCTGATAGCTAGATGCAAATAAAGAAGATCAAATTAATGAAATTATAAAGCAGAAAAGTCTTTATCTCCCTAGGCACAAACAACACGATTGCCTGACAAACTGCATACATGCAGCCTTAACTCAATAGAATTTAGGACTTTCACTTAAAAAAATTCTGGCTTCTCACAATTAGCACTCAAGGACAACTCCAGTAGTTGAAAGAACTTTTGTAATCACAGTAGCAAGGGCAGTGGAATGGGCTAGCCAGCCTGAGGATGTGCCCACAAGGTCCCTATGAGTTTATACGTGGGGTGGCTAGCCGGGCTGCCACTTGACACAGCTCGTGTTACCACGGCTACACTAATGTTTTTACTCCGTTAGCTTAACGACAGCCAGCACAACCTGTGTGAGCGGGACATCACACTCCCAGCTCCAAGTGTAGCACAGTCTCTCTCTCTTTCTTTCTCTCTCTCTCTCACACACTGCTACCATATTCAATATACAATTACAGCTTAGTGAAAATTGGAAATGGGAGATTTCCAATTCTGAAATTCCAAATTCTGCAATTAAATCCTTGTAGTGCTAGACATACTGAAAAACACTTAAATTTACAAGTCTATTAAAGCAGACAGTGAGGGAAATGCCTGCATTTGGCTTGGTTAAATTCTCATTTAATTATTTGGAGCACCCAAATTCCTTTTATGTTCATTGTTTTTTAACAGGATTCCTTAAAGTACATCTTCATAGCTCCAGGGTCAGATCAATTAATTTTTTTCTGTTTGAGGAAACTTCTTTTATTACAACTAAATAAGAAGAAGAAGAAGAAGAAGAAGAAAAGTATATACATGACAGCAATATTAATTATTGAAGGGTTTTGAAACACCAGTGAAAATGCTTCCCACAAAGTCAGCTTTGCGCATGACCAGTGACAGTACTGTGAAGGTCAGCTTTTAGATTAGCATGCTCACTATAAAAAGCATATGGCAGGTTTTCTCACTAATAAAAATTGCATATTGTGAACGGATTGAATGAGAAGAAGTTTTATATCCACAATACTCACATGTCTCAGATATTAACTACTGAAATTCACTTGCTTGCCAGGAGCATACACTGAACTCAGGGCCAAGTTTATCCAGTCTAAAGTGAATTTGATGCTGAGATGAACATCTTTGTAATTGTCTTTAAAACAGATGCACGATGGGGGAAATACTGGTCCCATTTGTGTCAGTAGCAAGACTCCCACTGACTACAAGATTTACTTAAGCACATCACACAAGGAGCCTGATTCTGCTCTTTATTTACACTGATGCAATACAGCAGTAACTCCATTGATATCAGTGGAGTTACCCCAGTGGAAAAGCTGTAGTGTGTTTCAGGCTCAATAGCACTACTTCTGTTAGTGTATGATGAACATAATTTATGACTGACAAGTTTGCAAACAAAGCAGCTCTTTAGAATGACCGGTAAGCCCTTGATTAATGGTGATTGTACGATGATCAACCTTAACGTGTGAATTTGCTGCAGGGACTGCTATTATGATGCATGATATACATCACCATTTCCATTTTGGTAAAATATTGTTCATAAAAAGCTATCACAGGAAAGTTTTGTGTTGCAGCCTATGTTGTACAAAGTAAAACACTTAGGCTGGAATTTTCAAGGCAGTCTAGTGGATTAAAATGAATGGAAGGGCTATGGCTACATCCCATAAACTGCTTTAAAAATCTCATTCATATGTACAAGCTACCTGTATCAACCTGTACACATACAATAAGGTATGGTTAAGAAGACTACGGTTTAGGGGAGAGCATGGGAATTTAGAAAGATCTAAGGGCATGAGTTTGATTCTTTTATTAGAGAGGGATAGTTAGGAATTGTAAAACCAATCTATACTGAGTGATCTGAGATAGGGCCTGGAATTCAGTCAGGCTCAGAAAAGCAGGAAGCTTCTTCCCTGAGGGTGGCAGAAGAAATACTGTGGAGAGACAGAAATAAAGATACGTCACATTTGAATAACAGAATGAATTAAATCATTGGTAGAGACAGGGTTGGAATAAAAGTGTGTACGTGTGTGGGGCAGGTGGGAAATTCTATAATGCACTAGGAAATTGTGCGATGGTGCACAGGGAGAAAATTATGTCTTGATATTAACAAATGTACTGAGAGAATGGACCAGAGTTACTTGAGAAGGAGTCAGTTGATCATATGTAAAAATGATTTCTGTGAAACAAAGAAAACAGACCAGAAACAATCAAGGCAATTCATTTTGGATGAGGAGGTTAAACATGCTAAACAAAATCAGATTTCTTAAAAAATTTTTCCTATTGAAGGGGAACCAAAGAAGATACGTTAGCTAGTAGGGGACAGAAAAGTTAAGAATTTTTTTTGAAAAGGAGATTTAGGAAATTGTTTATTAAAAGGCAGAAAATAAGAGGACTGTTGCTAAAGGCTCCCTTCTCGTGGACTACCTTCATTCTCTGCATTTTAATAAAGTATCTATGTTATACAATTTTCTCTTTTCCTCAAAATATTCACTCAAACATCTCCCCTCCAGGAGACGAAAACCTCAAACTGTTAATTAAAATAAATAAACAAACAGATTCAAATGGTTTCCATTAACAATTATTAATAATAAAAAAGTTAAGAACAGAAACTATTAGAATCCCCCAGTTATTAAAAACATTATAATCTGTCAACTGTAACAAAACAATTGTAGCAAAACCCAGGTGTTCCACATCATTGTCATTTGTCACACATATGGATGGTTTATGTCACACATTGGCACGTTTGAAGGTTGAGAGGTATGGGACAAAGTGTGATATATTTTACATACCTAGATTATTACTGAACTTTTCCCCCTGATGAATCCAAAAAGCACCAGGAACTAGTAACAATGGAGGGGGGAAAATCTGTCCTTAAGCAGCAGTAATTGGACTTGGGGCTCTCTCCAGCACAAATTATCATCCATGGCAGCTGGCCCATGGACCAGATGCTCTAGGACTTTCTGGGATTTTGAAAGCAGCCAAACAATAGCAACACATGAATGCTAAGGCCAGAAATTGAGAGAGGGACCGTGAGAAAGCCCTCCACTTTCACTTCCACATAACGTAAGAATGCAAAGTTTCAAAACCAACGTGAAAACGACACCAGTTGCAGGCTTACTGGCGACTCTAACAAGTTCATGGAGCATTTTAAAACTTAGATTTGAATGCTTCTAACAAATCAGCAAAGAGATCTCATGCTGCAAACAAAGCTGAACAAGACCAAACGAAGTTCTTAATGCTATTATTGTTTATTATTGTAGCACATAGGTGCAGTGGTCATGGACCAGGACCCCATTGTGTTAGGTAGGGCTGCCAACTTTCTAATTCTGGAAAACTGGACACTAGACAATTAGTGCTGGAACCTCCTCCTGCTCCCCCCGAAACTCTGCCCCCTACTCCGCCCCTTCCTCCAAGGCCCCGTTTCCTGCTAGCTACTCTCTCCCCTCCCCCTTCCTAATCTTTTGATCCTCTCTACCTCCCTGCTTCTCCTAGCTGGGCTCCCTCTGCTCCAGGACTGGGACGCGATGGCCCCCTGCCCATGAGATGCAGGTAGAAGGCAGCCCGAGCTGAGCTGGGGATGGCACAGGTTAATGACCTGGCTGCTCTTTCCCACCCATGGCGACTGAACACTGTATAGACCCCCTTTCAAGGGGACTTTCTGGTTGAAAACCAATCCCACTGCCAGGTGCTGAACAAACACAGAACAAAAAGTCAATCCCTGCCCCAAAGAGCTTACAATCTAATCCAAGTGATATCAGATGATACAGACAGACCAAGAGGGGCATACAAGGAAACAATGAGACAATATGATTGACATGGTGGGCTGTGGTCTCTGCACACTAATAGCTTAGCTGTTATCAATGTTTAAGTAGGCTTCATGACAAAGGAGTTTTAAGGAGGGTTTTGAAGGAGGATAATGAGTTAGTTTTGCAGATGCTTACAGGGAGCTTATCCCAGGGGTAAGAAAGAATGCAGGTGTTGTGGGCCACTTCCTTAGTTGGTATAAATCCACATAACACCACTGATTTCACTGGAGCCACGTGAATTTACACTAGCTGAAGTTTTGGTGCAAGACATCTTAACAATCAACAGATCCTCAATACCATTCTTGATTCTGTCTGCCAAAGAAAGTAGCAATCTCCCTCTTTTTCGGAGCTGCTCTACCATTACTACTCCTCTTCACTTTTTGCTTTGCCCATTTGCCTGATCAGTCTCCAAAGTGCCCCACCCCTCAAAAACGTGCAGAGTACTATTCAGTACGAGTTGGTATGTTACAAACTAACTCCTTGATAAGCTACCTCTCCTGTCCGTACTCTATATTTTCATATATACTGAGCACCTCAGTGTACTCTGCTACATCTTCACCTCCCATTACAAAGAAAGAATAAGGTATATATTTAATGACATGTAAATTCAGTTAGGCCACACAATATATGGTGTTCTGTTTTTAAAATTGATGAGGTACAATGATATGTGAAATAATGTTGGGGGATACTTTTGCGAGTTATTTTCTGTGAAACCATTTATTTTTTTTTGACAAGAACTAATGAAAAATCATATCGAGGCCCTGCCCAGAACCTGCAACTGTCCACAAGGTGGGTGATCTTTCTGCATGAACTTCATTCACTCCAGTAGGTCCCCACATATGCTCTGGGTCCATCCATGTGGATCCAATTGCAGGTTCCGGGCCTAAGCTGATAATTTTCAAATTAAAATGTAACAAACATTTAAATCAAAGGAACGTGCATATATGGCAATCTGTTTTAACATATACAGCAGGCACGTGATATGGGAATGAGCCTGCAAACACACTTATGAATAAAGTTACTAAGGCATGTTAAACATTTGCAGAATCAGACCTGAATGCAGTTGGTTCTTTCCAGTAGCAGAAAAATAACAAAGTGCCTTATACATTAAAAGAGAGGGTTTTAAGATGCTTAAAGGAGTCAGGAGCACAAATCCCACTGAATTCAAAGTCATAACTATCGATAGTCAGTGGTGCTTGTGCTCCTAAATCTCTCTGACTTTTTAAAGTCAGTGTTTGGGGTTTGTTAAACAACATGCAGAGGAAATTTTTTTAAAACCCCACTTTATTTTTCTTTCATAAATCCATTATTAAGTAGTACTTTCAGGAAGAGCCTGTAATCATAATAGTTATGGATATCCATATAAATAGGCATTTCAAATGTCTGCACACATTCTGAATGCCTCACTCAGAAGAAAAAAGCATGGAATAACTGTATGTACCACCGATAAAAATCGGAGCATACACGCCATATTTTCAAACCTATTATCACATTTGTTGTCTGTGTGTTGCTTTTTGTATCACTACAACCAACCAAGATTCTCAAAAATTTCATAAATGGGTCCTAGAGAAAATTGATAGTGGAGGGTCAGGGAAGATGTTTAACATCAAGCATTTCAGCTCCAATTGAAGCTTTCAGAGCTCAAAGGTAGAAAACTCGCAATCATATAAAACAAGTGGGGAAAAATCAGATGAAAGGAAATCAGAAAACAGACAGCTGCAGGAATAGTTAAATGCATTCTGTTCAATGAGCATTGAAACATATATAGAAAGAGACATCAGTGAGACCCACTGCACAGAAGAACAAAGATAGCAATATACTGTAGCCGGTGGAATCACATGCAAAATACTGAAAAATATTTTTGTTTAAAAAGATAAACTTAATATGAATACTTTTTAGAACAGAGGTTATTTTTCTTCTTTTACTATTTCTCCCCTTCCCTTCATGGAGAAGTTTTTGATTAACTAACTGCCTATAGGATTGATACCCACTAAAACCCATTCACCTTAGTACACAGAGCCCCCAGGTCATTCCTAATTCATTCTTGTTGCTCATGTAACTACCTGCAGCTAGTTGAAATTGCAATGCATTTGCAAGCAATTTGATACATCAAAGCAGATACACAAATCATGCTGGTCTTTTTTCTATAAGCACATCTCAGGGTTAATGAATTTAAAAACATATATATTCATTTCTCAGACATATTTTATAGATTTGTGTTCCTTTTTTGCCCTATAATGTTTAAATAGAGTATGCTGAGCCTATGTGTACCTTAATTCAGTTGATTCCTTCTTTGTTCAATTTAAAACACTATTTGCTATCTTATCTGTCGAAGAAGGAGCTGGAATTATCTTTCATTCCTGACACAAACAGTTTCTGGCCATGGACAAGAGTAAAACATACAAACGTGATTTATTTTTTTAAAGAGTTCTTCCAATGCATATGGAAACTTAGACTCAAGAAAGGTAGGAATTTCTATCCCTGCCTAAATCTAGCTATGTGCTTAAGGTTCATATAATTAGACTTCTGAATAGAAATTAACCTAGGGGAACAGCACACTTTTTAATAAGGAGAGTAATACTTAAATTGCTAACAAGAAACACTGAAAGGTAAGCTAAGCTTCAGTTCACTTTCAAGGCTGACTTTAGGTTTCACTTTAAGGCATAGAAATTATTTTCATAAACTTATGACGGTTTGTTGCAACATGTTCTTAAAAAGAAACTGAGTACAAAGATGTCACTGTTAGCAGCTCCCTCTCTGTGTATTTTTTCCCTGTTGACAAACGTATACAATAAGGTAAGAGCCCCAAAGCATCAGATCATTTTTATGATGTTACAAAATTGAAGAAAAGTGTGCTGGTCCCCCCCCCAGATCATTCCACTAATTGCCCTTTCCACTCACCTGATTCAGTTTTAGGCTTTTCACGAACATTGTCATTTATAGAGTGCAATTCAAGATTTGTTATTACCCTTGCAAAAGAATCAATTTTACTGAACTGGAACGCTCACCTTCTAACTATTTATTAATACAGTTTTAAAGGGATTCTCAGCTTTTTGTTGGTGTCTGCTCACTTGGGTTGAAATGTGATTCACTTGTTGGTTGGTGCTGCCCCAGAGGGACTGCAGTGAGACAGACTTACTCAAGCTTCACTTGAACACAGAAATGAAAATCAATAAACAATTTGAACTTCTCAGAAGAGAATTTTTCTCCTCTAATGAATATACAAGCTTGGTTACAGCTTAATTTAAAGACTGAATTTATTGTGTGTGTTTTCCCTGCACTATAAGCATGACAAACACAAGCTTTAAGTGACATGTCCCAAAAGGAGACTTATTGTTTAAAAAAAAAGCAAACAAACCAAAAAAGCAACAATACCACAATAGTGACCTAATCTAAAAATAAGAGAACTTAGCTGTAGTGACAGAACAGGCCTCCTTGATGTGTGACTCTGCACAGAGCCAAAACATTTAAATTTCAGAGGGCCAAGGTCCTTATTTTATTATATATTAGCAACAGGTCCAAGCTGCAAAATGCAAATCTGAATGCAAATTCTCCCAAAAGTTGAAGGATATTTGGATCTAGGGTCCGGGAGCTTGTTTTTGTGGACCCATCTCTGTGATACTTATCTGTATCATTTACTTTCAATGACGGAACAATTTTAATAATATAACTTCAGGGGGTCTATTCATGTACATCAAGTTAAGGAATTTCAGCAAGTTTTGCAGTATTGGTGACTTAAAAAAAAAATCTAGGCTTTTTGCCTAGTACATGAAAATGACTTAATGAACATTACATGGAACCCATCATCAGAATGAGCTATGGTATCTATTTTCAACTTTTCAGGAATTATTAGAATTAAATAACCAATCTGTGTCATTGGAAAGCTCTTCCTAACAAAGCAAATATTTGAAAATTGCAAGCACAATTATGCAAAATTCTTTACCTCTTCAAGAAGTAGCTTCGGCCCCAGTTAAGCAAAGTATTTAAGCACATGCTTAATTTTAAGATCATGCTTAAGTCACACTGAAATCAACTGGACTTAAGCACAAACTTAAGTGCTTTGCTGAATTGGGCATTTAGAGCTCGTCTACACATGAACTGGATTTGAGTGAACTAAATCAGTTGTAATATATACCTTTAGTTACTGTAGTGCACTGTGTGTTGACACACTGATTTCAGATTAAGAGTGCCCTATTTCAACATAAATTAATTTAAGTTAAATTGTATTAAAATACGATACTCGATCTGAAATGAGAATGGACACATACTTGTGCTGAAACATCCGTAGGTGTGAATCACAATCAATTTAGTTGTTTTGATTCCAGACACCATGTATACAATCCCCTAGAGAGCAATTGGAAGACATATCCACAAGAATAATAAACATTTGGGGTACAAAGTGGGATGATGTTCCAAATCATCCCAAACCATTTAAGGAGCACATTTTTATTGTGAAAAAACCTCCTAAAATTCTATAGCCTGTGCATACTTTTTCATGGCTGTAATCTTACCACCCACTCAAAGGCTTTTCATTGAAACTACAATTATTCTTTTGTCTATTGGGAACCCAGTGCAAAGATGATGTCCTGTGTGCAAGAGGCAAGCAAGCTGAATATTAATTAATGAACGCTACTTAATATGCAGAAGAAGAGGAGCAACAATCAGTCGTGAGCCCTTACATATTAACTGGCAGATCATTGTTATTCCAGGAGGTATCATAAGGGCAAATGCAGGTTACAACTAGTTTAGAAAATCTCTTTAATTAAGAAACATGAAAGTTTAAGTCTCTCATTATAAATATCTTATTGTGAATATAAAAGACACCATTAAATGGTGTGATGGTATAGCACTTTAATTCACTCAGAGGTGATGAATTGGATTTAGGGCTATTAATCTCTTCAGAGGGGGAAAGCAACAAACAATGGAAAAAGCAAGTTATGAACATTTACTTTACTAAAAAAATAAGTGTAATTGTTCATTAAGAGGGTGGCGGGGCTAATAAGCAAAAAAAAAAAATACAAAACAAAAACCAAATAAAAAGGGCTGGTGGATTGTACATAGTAGTCATGGAATGACTCCAACTGCTTTGTAATCCTTGGTAGAGCCTTTACTTTGGTCATCAATCTAATCTAATTATGTACCTATATCTCCAATGTGCTAGTACTTTTGCTTTGCTAATTTAGCAGAGCCACCTCTGCTATGGAGCCACTCAATATGCATAGAGTGCCAAGCAGGCATTTTACAAACAAATATAAAGATAAGGGGCCAGATTTTCAAAGGTAGCCTATCTGCATTTAAACATGCAGATAGGCACCCAGTGTGGTTTTCAAAACAGATTCAATGCTTAACTCCTACTGATTTTGATGGAGTTAGTTGCCCAAACTGCTTAGGCATTTTTGAAAATCCCCCTAGGTACCTATCTATAATGTTAGGTGCCTAAATACCTTTGAAAATCTGGTCCCAGGAGTTTTAAATCTAATGACACTCATGATCCTTAAGAATGGAACTTTCTCTCTCTGTGTTTGTGTATGAAACTGACATTTCCTATATAGTACATCTAGTTCTTAATCTCTTTGGTGATGTTAAGAGGCACATAACATGGTCTGATTTTACTTTATATCTAACACACTATCAGGAACTTTATCCAATTTCATATCTACTTCTGTCTGGTGTGGTTGATTGGGAGTGGGAGAGGGGCCAAGGACAAGAACATCCTTTCAGTTGTCAAAATGTATATAAGATTAATGATTGAAGATACCAGTTTTGTTAGTGACATACATGGCAATGTACATTACTTGATTTGGTATTTCATCCCATACCCTGTTTCAGGAAAGCACATAAAAACAGGGAACTGTTTTAGATACCCTACTGCTATTTACATAAAAATATTGCATTAGAGATATTTACATGTAGAGATTTCTCAGCTTTGCTTGCATCAGAAATCAGGTAAAACATCTTAACCATATTTCCAGTTCCCATCTGAAATATTATTTAAATGGCTTATACAGGTACAATTTGGACAAGGAGATATTTTGCTACATTTTACAGGGATATAGTTGTGATATTCTCCTTACTTCCCTATAAACTAGTGCATAAATCATGTGCACATATTTTATATATGACAGACCAAAACCGCCTTTTATTTTGTAGCGCTATGGACAGGTCCTGATATTTGGGTTAAGGAATCTGAAATCTGATTTTTGGAAACCCAGGAATCCTAGCAAAAAATTCAGGGTCCTCACCCCACTTCTCAGCACATAGCAGAGTGATGTACTCAGGTCTCGTGTTGCAGGGTATATACTACAAGTATGCCACTGTAGCGCAGACATTGCTACAGGAACAGAAGGGGCTTTTCCGTCACTGTAGTAAATCCACCCCCTCAAGAGGTGGGAGGTAGGTTGATGAAAGAATTCCCTCATCCATCTAACAGCGTCTACACTGGGACTTAGGTCTGTTTAAGTATGTTTCTCCGTGAATTTTTCATACCTCTGAGCAATGTAGCTAAATTGACCTAAATTTTAGGTGTAGAGCAGCCTAAGCCTTCATTACTTTAATACAACTCTTTCTCTGGCCCAATGATAATTCACTGGCATCATGAATGACTATGAATTGCCACTATTAATGACAATGGATAGTCATTGGGCCGGGGAAAGAGTGAGAATGACTATACAGCCTGGGAGTTAGGGCACTCACATAGGTTCTGGGAGACTCACATTCAAATCCCTGCTCTAATGACTAGTTAATTATCTATATGAAGTTGAATTGTTTCAAAAGGCAAGACTGAGAAAGCCCCAAACTAGAATATCCTTGGGATGTGCAAGACCTGGTTCAGTTCTGGCCTCTGCCAAATATGAGACAGGATTTGAATTTGGGTGGCCCCCATTTCAAGATAGGATCCTAATCCCTGGGCTAAAATTTAGAAGGGATGCAGTACTTCCTCCTTCTCCTCCTCCTCCCTCCCCCACCTGCATTTTGTGACTTCTTTGCTTACTTTTGTCAAAATGCCTGAAAGTATAAATGAAGTTTTTCAGGTCAAAGTGAAAGATTTCAACATTACTAAAACAATTTCAATTTTTTTGGTTCAGCTGAAACTATTTGATGAACTTAACACAAATTCAGGAATAGTTTTGTTCAACCCAAAGCTGTATTTATTAGTGAATAAATTGTTAGTCTCTAAAATTTCACCCAGTGCTAGTATTGAATACATCTATGTTATGTGTGCTAAATGGTTGCAATATTGGGCACTAATTGAGACAAAATACAGGAAGTGGATACAATAGACAAAGAAAAGGAAAGAAATGATTGAGCATGTACGCACACACGCACACACGCACAAAACTGTTCAGCATTGGCCTAACTCTCGCTTCCACTGAAATCAACTCTCATTGACTTCAGTGAGTGCAAAGTTAAGCCAACAAGAGCACTTTTTAAATTGTCACCCAATGGCAGGAGTCACCAGATGGCGCCATCACACATAATCTTACAAGTTCTTTTTCTTAGCATGCCAAAAAGTGCAGTCTTTGACAAATTTTTATTTGTTTTTTGAGGCAGGATCTTGGGGGAAGCTGTTGCAAATGAGAGAGTTTAGTTTGATCTGTCTTATGCTTTCTAGCATCAATTCTTGAGGCAGAGCTGCTCCCTGGGTACAGGGAATTGGTGTTTTGGCTGAGATTCCTAAAAGAGGGGATTGCCTGAATGTTGTTTGTGACCACCTTTGCTCCAGTACAAGTTATGCAAAGAAAATACCCTGACTCTATGTCACTGACAAGAGAAGGAGAAAGATAAAAAAGGACAAAGAAGGACCATAGAGGTGAGGAGACTGGGTTGAGCACAGTATTATCTTGATTTATGAAATGCACACTTGTGTTCTTTGGTTACTTACTAATTAGGAAAATTCACTAAATTCTTAATGGATCTCCCAGTTATGTGTGCCACATAGCAAGTTCTACTGAACTTATTGTTTACGCATAAAAAAACCTGAGATGCAAAGAAAAACCTTTGTAAAGTGTTAGATTATAGTTGTGATGACAGTGTGTGTCCTTACTGCATTCCTCTCAAGGTGCACTAGTATCACATAAGTAGGTAAAGGTAGCTTTAGAATTATTTAAGCATTCCACTACCTTCACCTCCAGTAATCCATGAAAAGGGAAAAGTCAAGGAGATAAAGTTATGGATAGTTGATGTGAGGATTCATGGAACTTGGATCTGGGTTTGTGGATCCCAGCAGGCAGCACTTCCACTTCACCACCAGGCAGCCTTGGCAGAGTCAGGATCAACACACCACACACCCTGGGAGACCAGTCACTGCAGGAAGTGCCGCTATGGTACAAATGACTGGCAGCTCCTCTCACGCCCTCTGATTGGCCCATACTTACTATTTAAGCTTAGAGGGAATACCAGGAAGTTGACTGCAATGAGGCAGATCCCTGGCTTGCTGCAGACAGACTCCAACTTGTCTTGCTTCCTCGCCCTATCCTCCATTTCCTGGCTATTGACTCTAGCTTGACACTTGGTTATGGTTCCTGGCTAATGGGTCCAATTTGACCCTGGGCTCCGGGCCCTGGCACCTGACTCTGGCTCAATTCCCTCAGGTCCAACTGCCAATGGCTCTGATCACTGGACTTGATCACCCATTGCCCTTATTTGTCCTTAGCTGTATGCTTACCACAAGTATTAGTGTTGAGACTTTGAACAGAGACAGTACGTAAGTAATAGGTAATGCATTTTATAGTCCTCCATGCTCTCAAAGTGAATTTCATATGAATTATGTCTGAATAGTCCCATATCATACCTATATTATTTATTGTATGCACACATTATATATAGCTGTTTTTGCTATATTTCAAAACGTCACAAATTATAGTTAATATATTGGGCTACTCCAGGGCTACTATCAATTCCACAGTCCCATTGGAGATTTCCCATTTCTAATGGTATAACACTTCCTTTTCTAGTGCGGCAGGGTGCTGGGTATTGGGTCTTAAATCTATCACTAATCCATGAGCGATTAGTAATGATGAGCTCTATGGCACCAGATCAAATCCAGACTGAAGCTGTTATCTGATGGCTGTTCAATGACGTGAATTTGGTTGCTTCATTCCAGTTTTTAGTGGGCAATCCACATCACAAAGGGCATCGCCTCATGGCCAGCCTCAGCAGAGAGCTCAGTGACTCAATGGGCATGCTGATTAACTATATTCTTATTCATAGAAGTACAGCTTCCAAGTCAGAGAGGAGGCACATTGATGACTCAACTTAGGGAAGTTTGCATCGCCACCAACCATATTGTAACTGTTCTTTGAATGAAATATTAATATGTATTGCTTTACACATACAGATTGCCTGAAAAATAACTATGATACGTAGAAGTAGAGAACTTTAGTCTCCAGGGCTGTCCAATACACCTTTCACAAACACTACATTCGTGCATTTTCAGTTATTTTAAAAAGCAAGAAATCTTACTCTATATCTTTGAACACAACATTTTCAGCAGTAGTCAAGCATTGCCTACTTTTTCTAGGCCTTATCTTTTCCCTTTATGGCCTTTATGCTGACTGGTGTACATGTCTAGGTTTATGGTGGGTACCAGCAGTTGATTAAAAGGACATCACTATGGATCACGATATAGTCACGTGCTAAAGAATCCTAACATAACCAGTAATAAAAGTATTAATGGTAGTATAGTAGCCTCAGGTTCAATCTTTTAATAGAAAGAATTATATTCTATTTACTAGACAACCTTAATTTGCTGTCCGAATTGAATTAATTCACTAGTTAATTCAATGCTTAGCACCATTTGTTACCTTGGAATAACATCACTGCAATTTAAATTAGAGAAATTTGTAAACAGTCAGTAAAAGAGGAGAAAATAGAGTCCTGTAAAAGTAAAGCCATATGCATTATCTACTATAGAAAAAAATCACTTTAATAAGGCAGCCAGGAAGATTCAGATTGGAAGAAAGCATCTCCCGCTATATTAATTTTTCAGTTCTATGTGTAAATTCTCTTTCTTTATCTTACTTTGTGATATCCCAGGTCCTAACCCTTTAGAAAAAACTCTTCAGGATCAGAATCTCAGCTGTTCTTAGAAAAGGAATGAGGCTATCAGAGAGCAGTACGTACAGAAAGGGAGCAGAAAGAATTCTTTTTTTTAAAAAGAGTAAGAGGATTAAATAATAAACCAACAAGCCAAATCACCCTACTAACATCCATGGGGAAGACTGTATTTTTTCACTACTACTTTCCAGATTAATTTTAAGCAAAATGTCTTATGTGCACAAACACAATATATATGCCTCAAATAAAAATACAAGAATCACTATTTATTCATATTATGTGTCCTGAAAATAGACATAATGCCTGAAAAAATTTCAAGATACATTTAGGATTTTCTTTAAAAAAAAAAAATCACAAAGGGAATGAAGAAAATCTTTTCCCAAATTAATGGTGAATTATTTTGTCATGAGAATAGGAGTTTATATTCATTTAAATGAAAGCACATAAATTGTTCTTGACAAGAAAAACAAAGCTAGCCTAAGGCAGTATTTTCATTATAGAAAAAAGCACATGTCCATGAATATCTAGTATAATATTAACAAAAACTGTTCAATTAGCTATGCATGTGCCATTGTTATGAATATTTATTTGCATCACAGCTAAGTAACACTGATACCTTTTATTCAGAGGGGTTAGAGACTCAAAATGAAGTGAACATTATCCCGCTGTGCCATAAAGAGCTCTCGGTCAGAAAACGGGCACAAGACTGCCTGATGCTTTGATCTCAAACTTCTTCAAAGGACTGGTCAGCCCTTGTGCTTCTTAAGAGATCCCCCTTCACTGTGACTTATTTTAATATTTTTCTTATTGAAAGCTACTTGAGCAAGGTAAAATATATTTTAGGTATATTTGGTATCCCATTTTAAGGTGGTTATGATCCTATTTAGAGTAGTAACTGATCCAATTTCTCCTAGAAATAAAAGAAGTTATACATAGAGGAAGGGTAATATTGCAACTTCTTTCCATAAATATTTGGGGTTTTTTAATTCTCTTCAGCTATATTGACATCCCTTTTATGTTTGTTTCCCATAAATATCCCAGCAAATGAATTTATTGGCAGGAAAGTTAAACAAATAATGAATTTTAAGCAAATTGTATAGATTATTCAACGCTAATAACTTTGAATTAGTAGTTGAGTGTTTACCTAATAAACCTGATTCTAAATTATGTTCATCCAGTCAGGGAAAAGAAAACTATCATGTGACCTATGTGTCCAGTCAAAACAGCTGGAATTTTGAATATTAATATTTGCAATGAATTGCTTGAGAAAGAACCACAGATTATGACCTAGTCATGGAAGACTTGTGCATGCACTTAACTATATTCAACTATATTCATGAGAGTAGTCCCATGATGGTTAAGTGTACGTGTAAGTTTTCGCAGGATCAAGGCCAAGAATCATTTGCAGAACTCACTCTGTGAACAATTTCAAACAGTGAACAAATGTTAGAACAAATGTGAACAAATTTCAGTCTGCTCTTAGACAATTCAAGAACACAAAAAGGCAAAATTAACTGAATGAAGTACTTGGTATGACCAGCTACGTTTATGAGTTGCTAGGGGAAGAAAAAGAAGGTTTTTAACAAAGTGTGTCAGAAGTGATTATACATTTATATAGCATTGTATATATACAAAAATATATATTTTAAAATAATAATTTTTATAATTCTGCCCTCACTCATATCTCTGTTAGGGTCTGATCCAAGGTCCATTGAAGTCAATAGGAACATTTCCACTGACTTCAATGGGCTTTGGATCAGGCAACTGAATCAGGAGCAACTCAAGCAAAGTCATAAGAGCTACACTACCCCACATCTGGATGATTGAGATCAGAATCAGCTCTGTGCTACTTTTTTCTCTTCACCTCAAGTACAAAAACCCCCATCAAATGCATTTGAGAACTTGACTTTCTTATTCTCTGCTAGATTTAATAATACGGATGTAGAACGTAACAAGTCTCAGAGCAAGATCCAAAGGGATACATCTTTATACATCAAGAGACAAATCAAGATTTCATTCAGCTTCAAACTTTATACTGGGAGATCAAGTCAAATTCAGAGGGGGCATAAATGATGGGTTATGTTACACTGAAGTAAGCACGCTTAGCTTTGCCTGTAGGTGTAAAATGCACATCAGAGAGGCACAAGGGAGGATTCTATCTGGAAAACCAAACAGGAAGATTTAAATAAAGGCCTCAGTCTCCCAGTGCTGTATGTAGGCAGGTTTCTGTATCCACGTGGACCTCCATCGGCTTCTAGTATGGTTCTGCAGAGATGCAGGGTGCATCTCTCCTGGATTTCATTGTGGGATCAGGGCCTAAAGCAGGGGGACATATTTTGTCTGTTGTCTCTAGGTATTTGTCTTTCCCTTGTAACTAGCATGCTGTCTGGCTTGTATGCTGGTATGTTAGGCAGCAGGAAAGTGAGAACCAAAGGGGAAAATTGCAATAAGTTGTAAATTCAGTTTTTGCTTCAGTTTTAAATTACAAGGTCCAATCAACTCAGATTAAAATCCCAACAAAGTCAAACTGTGGAGAACACAGCCACCTTCAAACTCCTGCTAATTGCTTCAATTATTATAACTTGTGTTATTTGGATCTTCTAAATTGTTACCTATGTTGCTCTTTCAAAGTGTCATACCAAATGAATAGCACTGCCAGTCCTAAAATATGAAAGGGTTTGTTGTACGTAGTGTGTGTTATGTGCACGTAGCAGGATAAGAAGAAGGACAGAGTGATTTTGCTGGTAATTTCTTTTCGTGAGGCACTCACAATTTATTAAATAAACAAAAGAAAACCAAGACAAAACCCGATAGGATTCTATGAACATTAAAACCAGGATTTCTAGTCAAACTAGACTTTTCCCAGCCCAACACTGAATTGAGTTTCAGCTGGAGATGCTGAATGGTAACTCAGGAACTTCACATACATTGCACCATAAGAGAAGGCTTAGAGATAGGTTCAAGGGACTGAGTCTGGTTCAAGATTTGAACTTTGGGAAATTTCAAGGGAGTACGGGTCTGAGGTTTTGATGCGGTAATGGCACAGAGATGGGGCACTGTAATGAGGGCTGTGGTTAGGAAAGCCCCAAGATACACATTATTCTTCTCCTGAGTCTCACAGCTATTTGTGAAAGGGGTAGAGACGCTTTGGCTCAGTCAGTGTTTGTTAGCTGTGAGGCTGTATCAGCCAACTTGCCAGTTGTGAGGTAAAACAGCCTATCAGAGGGTATTTGTTTATTGGGGGAAAGGTTTAAGACCTAATTAAAAAAAAAAAGAGATGAGCTGGGAAAGCAGAGTTTGCCAAACTTTCTGCTGGCATGACCCCATTTTAATGAGGTCTTTCCTGCTGGGACCCCAGACAGCATGGAGAATGCCATTTTGAAGAGCAATATGTCATCATCCACACACTATGATTTTGCATGCACCCTACGTGTGAAGATCACAGCACATGGAAGATGCCTTTTTGCTCTACAAAATGGTGTCCTCTGAACAGTGTGACCTCATGCATCGCACATTTGTGGCCATGCATTGCAAGCAAAGTTATATCCTCCGCACAGGAGGGATTGTCACAACCCCATCTACTGAGAGTGTAACCACAGCTGGGGTCACGACGCACACTTTGGGAACCGCTGGTTAATCTAGGCCCTGTGCTATGGGGAGTTCAGAAAAGATCTGATGTCACTATCTTGTCTTGTCTTTGTGGCATTCTAGTCTTTTGGTTTTGTTTTTACCTTAGATTATAAATAAACCCTGATATCTATATTTTTTAATAAACAATGGTTGGAGAGGTTATTAATTCTCATTTTGTCTGCAGCTTGCCGCATGGATTCACTCACCAAGAGACAGCCACCTGTGAAATCCAAATCCAGATCCCCATATCTCCAAAATGGGGCTGACCTCCATTAAGAACAACACAGTTTCAAAATATCCAGAAGCTTTGCTCTTATCAAATAATGCACAAAGGACATAGAAAATGGGACAATCAGACACATTTACAGGATTCAGTGGCAAAGAAAGTTTCCATAGTCCAAAACTCTGACAACTGAAACTCCAACATTATTTTAATGTTTGCAGTCTACAGACTAAAAAAGCACCAGTGTGCTTTTTATTTTGTAAGGCTGAAAATGGGCTCTTTTTTTGCCTTTCGATTTTAGCATCTTAGAGGAACCGCATGAGTCAGCTTGGAAGTTTTTCTTATTTCTTCTCAATACTGTTGCAAGACAACTGCTCACTAGATGACACAGAGCTTCAAAAGCAGCTTGTAAAATCCCAGATCCTGGTGTGGGCACACAGTATAGCAGCACCCATTTTCAAAGGCATCAACTACAGCCTGCTGGAAACACTGCATACAGTAATTCAGCATCTTCAAAGGCAGTGCTCAGCTGAGAGAAAATACTAACTCTAATCCTTTCAGGAGTCAGTAGGAGAAAAAATATTTGTATAAATAAAGCAAATTCTGGAAAGAAAAATTAGAGTTGGTTATATTATATGTTAGACTGAAACATGGCACAACAGAAATTTGAATCTTTAAAACAGCAATCTGATTGTTTTTTTGTTTTTGTTTTTTTTAATTCTGCTTCCACATAGGGGATCTCTAATCTAATCACACCTGCATGGTAACTGTCAGCTTTTCTTGACCAGATGTATGCAGGTAGATATGGTAACATAATGGTATCAAGCCAGGCTGTCAAATGCAGCAACACTGGTCACTAAAATTGAGACTGAAGTACCAAGGCATCTTTCATTTTCATTAGCTGAGGGGAAACATTTTCAAAGTGCCTAAGTGGTTTAGGAGCCTGGGTCCCATTTTCAAAATTGACTTAGGTAGATAGGTGCCTAAAACTCATTGAAAAATCAGTAGGTTGTGGACTTGTAAATACCTAAGCCACTGTTGAAAATAGGGCATGGGAACCTAAATCACTTAGGCGCTTTTGAAAAATTTATCTGCTCTCTGTTCCATTTCTAAGTTCTTCCACCCCTCTGTAGAATTTAATATTAAAAATACCTGCAAGTGTATTTAGTTACAGTTTAACATCATGTTGAGAGGCAACGCGTTTTGATTGGATTTGGTTTCCCTAATAACCTGAACATTCAAATACTTTGAATAGCTGATGGGGGGAAAAAAGGGGAATTGTGGTGGTAAAATCTCCAAGATTAAAAGCACATTTCAGATGAGTCCATCTAAATCTACTATAGCTTTTTTCTGAAATGCCTCAAGTTTGATCATTCCAATTTGAAAAACAAAAAGCTTCCCAATCTCTCAGCAGTGCAGAAATTATGGAATATATTTACATTCTATTCAAATAAAGAGAATGGTATCTTATAGAAATATATAACTCCCACCAATCCTGTACAACCCTCATCTCAGACTTAAACTGGAGGTAATCAGTTCCATGGTGCCATGAGTCCCACCTTATTTTTTTCAAAGGGAGACAAGAACAAACAAATGTTTGGACTACCACAATAGTATTAATAAACATGAGAATGCAACAGCTAGTGTTATTCTACAGAAATGAATGAATAAATAAATAGACTATAAGCACTTTATTCTTCTCACATAATTTCTTCTCAGTGACATTATTGAACAGGCTGTTGAAAACAAACATCGTTAAATGAGAAAAGAAGAGTAGGAGCCTGCCTAATTCCCCACTGCAACATTTTCCAATGACGAATGCTCCCTAAATGGATTTAGCTTTTTGAAAAGAAGTCAGAGAGAAATTTGATGTGGCCCCCTGACCTCTGGTAAGCACATGTATCTTCACCTGTCACATAACACACTGGCACTTGCTTACTTTTCAGCAAAGACTATTGATTTTGCTTATTGGCTGCAGGCTAGTCCATAAAGAACAAATTACAAAGTCAGAGGTCTACAGTTAGCAATTGCTTGCATGATAACAGGGAGCGCAGCACTATTCCCACAACACAGTATTAACATTCTCACAAATGTGGGCATACCCAAGACGTACGCTTCTGAGGTAAAGTCCTCTGTATTGTCAAAGATATACAATAAATGAAGCATAGACTGCATCTCGTATTCTCACCAATGATCAAAAACTACACAGGTTGTCCCTTGTGCCTAATCTACCCCCATGGTTTAAACCAGTTGTTTAGAAAGAACAAAGTGATAGGAGATTAAGGGGACAGTGTCAGGTAGTTTACTTACACTCTGCTTTTTTTAAAGGTTTTTACAAAACCCAAGGTTAGTAGAAATGATTTTACAATTAAAGTCAATATTAACAATTTTTAAAAATTTAAATATAGAAGAACTGTGCTAGTTCACGGGACTAGTTTATTTAAGTTCATTTTATCATCCAAGTCCACAAAGGGACTAGTTTATTTTATCATCCAAGATGAAGCAAGTGCAAAAAAGAAAAACAAATGGTGAAAATCAAAATTGGTTTATGGGCCATATTTTTAAAATCTAGCTTCATTTTTTGGCATCTTCCATGTGAGGGTATAAATAATTGCAAGCACAGTTGATGTCAAGGAGATGTTTAGGAACCTCGATGTCCAACCGAGATATATCTCTCTCTACCAAAATTGTGAGTACTAGAAAAGGGAGGCTGAGTGGGAACTGCATTCAAATTCTGACTCTTAATATTCTATCAGTTGTAATATTCTCTGCATATAATTTTAATCTGAGAATGTTCCTTTAAAAACAGTACCCAGCAGCTTGAGCAGATGAAAGTCAGTCTAAACATTTTCACTATTTCATGTACTTAGCATGAATTATAGCTAGGCATTTTCCATAAAACATGCAAAATATTTTTAAGGTAAAAAAATGTTTACTCAACAGGATCAGCATCTCATTCACCTCCCTAAAATAGCCAGCTACATGGGAAAAGTTTAAGGGTAGGGTTTATGAAAGCATTCAACTTTGGCGTATTGGGTAGAGCACTGGACTGGGCCTCAGGAAACCCGAGTGCTATTACCGGCTCTGCCATTGGCCTGCTGGATGACCTGGGGCAAATCATTTCACCTCTCTCTGCCTCAGTTTCCCATCTGCAAAGCAGGGATAATGATTCTGACCTCCTTTGTAAAAGTGAGCTCAGTGGAAACAGAGTTGGGCCAACCCTAAGCACGTTTGCAAATCCCATACTCAGTTTCCACTCAGTGTATGTCTACACAGGACATTTTTACCTAGAGTTAACTGATTGCCAATTAACTCTAGGCAGTTAACACATTTGTAAAGGCTCCTGTGAACAATCCCCAAATATTTATTTCAGGCTCCAGATGTTTATGCTTTACCATAAGGCTCAGCCCAGATAAAGAAGTCTGGTGTAGACAAATGCCTAAAAAGCCTGACTGAGCAAAAAAGTCTTGTGGAATGATTTGTTGCTCAGGCTGTGGCAAAGAATTCTGGGAAATGAGTTCCTAAGATGGGGATCCTTAAATAAGAATCCTCTGCCACTTTCCAGAGATAAATGAAATTCAGAAACTGACAGCAACAATGCCTCAGCTTTCCTCAATTGTCATGATGTAGCATAAAACTAGGGGCTGGTTCTCTAGATAACTTGGTCCCAGGCCAATAGCTTTAACAACGATCACAATCATCTTAAATTACAGCCAGTCTAACAGATAGCGAATGCAGTATGTGGAACACAGGTGTTCAGCGTCCATGGTGGCCTAACCTCTTCAGAAGATGACCAGACAAGTTCTGTACCAGTCACACTTCCAGATGCTCATCAATCACACGGCCAATTAGAGTTAACTACACTAATCCTACCCAAAGATGTCAAAGTCTTGGATGACTAAGGCAAAGTCTACATTCAGAAGGAAAAGTCAAGATCCTGGTAAGCTACAAATGGGAAAAAAGAACTATGGACCATAGCTGCTATCTGCATATCCAGAAGTAAAGGAGGATTCAATAGGACCTCAAGATTGAATAGCACGTTGGAAAGGGGCAGCATTATACCTGCAGTAGAAAGCATGGGCAGAATCCCCCTACATTCTACTGTTAATCCCCAGGCCCATCAGCGTCATTTTGTCTGGTTCAGTTTTCAGGCAGGTTGCTCCAGTCCAGGTCCATCCTCAGGCTGACACAGAGAAAAAAATTGCGACAGTGGATCTACACCATCATCCCTAATTTATAGTCCATGACAATGGAAACTGGGGCAGAGGAAATACTGAGGAAATGTCCAGCTACCTATTTGAAGGACGGTACAGAAACTGGCTGGCACAGTAACATGCATATGGATCTGTGAAATACGGTTCCCTCAGACTGACCGCTAAACTTTTAATCATTATGAAGGGTTTTATATCCTGAGTGGAGAACGGAGCTAACCCAAAACCCTTTTGCAGCATTACCAACCCCAAATATTGAAAAATCATAAGATTGACTTAAAAATCATCGGATTTTAAAAATAATACATTCTTCGTTCTTTTTGTTTGACTTCTGGTGCTGGAATCTTTAAGGTTCAGGTCTACAGGATGTTGTCCATAACTAAGAGGGCTAGAAACTTGTTTTTCTAAAGCAATAATGTGAAAGCTGAGATTCTTATGTCAACAAATGAATCCAGGATCTGTGGCTTTAAGAAAAGTACCACAGATCATGAGACTTGCAATAAAATGACAAGTGTTTGCAACACTGCTGTTGTATGTGTAGGTAACTGGAGAGAACTGGACTGGAGAATAGGGATATCTGGACAAGCTGACCCAGCCAAGCGGTCTTGATAAAAGAGATCTATGAATGAAACGAAGAGCTGCTATCAGTCAGCAAGCAATGGTTACAGTTTGACCAAAGGCGAAGAGAACTGCTTTCATGGAAAGTATATTAATCTAATTTTCTTTTTTTTCTGTAACTAAGCTGAGGATGCTTTATCTGGTTTAGTTCAGCTTCTGAAAAGTGCAAATCTAAAGATGTTAAGCAAATTTCTATTCTTTTCTTTCCATTTTCTTCTCTGTGTTAATAAATCTTGGTTTTGGTTAATGTTACTGCTGTTTGGATACTTTTATGCAAATGTTCCTGAAGAAAGAACCCCATAACTTATAAGGAGCAGTGCTGAAGAGTAAAGTGTTTCTGAAACCTGCACTTGCCTCTCAGTCTTGGCCAAGGGGCCAAGACAAAGATGACTATTCCAGTGAGTTGTGCTGCCATCCGGCTGCAGTGGATGAATACACAGAGAGGCTGAAGGATTAAGGATGAGACAAAAGTTGGCATAAGTGTTGGTCAGACACGTGACAACAGAATTTGGACTAGATGAAAAGGAGATGAGCTGATGCCGTCTTCAGGGCTGACTCGTAGGTGGTGGGACACAGGTCATCTTCCTCAGAGTTCTTCCAGAGGGAGCTCCCCCAAAGAAAGTGAAGTGTTTGTTAGCTCTCAATCCTACATTGCATCCAGACAGATCACTGCAGATAACATTTTCCCCCCCACAAGTTAAACATTCTTCACAGTGGGGGAAAATGTTACTTTTGCAGAGCTGGGGAGTTTATGATTCATTAGTTCATCTGTAACTCTGAACAGTTTTGTTGGTATACAGCCAAATCCTCAGGTCCTTATTCAGTTTCTACTCAGTCTTTACTTCAGGCAAACTCCACTGCCTTCACACTGAGTAAGGATCTGGGCTTTAGAGAGGGAAAGGACCCCTGTTTGGCTCCGGCATGGCAACAGCCTAAGAGTGTTAATCTCTCTGGACCAAATCCTACTTAACTTCACCCATTCAACCTTACTGGCCTCATTGGGATTGCACAGGTTATAAATCATACCCCTACGCTAGAGTTGATCAAATTCACAGTCTTCTAACAGTGTTCTAGCCTCCTCCTCTGCTGCTTCTTGAGTTGCAGGTCACGCATAAACTACGATTTACTCAATAAAATATTGAAAATTCTAAAATATTAAATATTTTCAGTACTGTGCTACAGAGTTCACATTCCAATTCCACATTAAATTCTATAAACTAAAATCATGGAACTGATATTTGCAACAGAAAGACACATGATACCTTTAAAAAATACATGTAACAAAACAAATAAATCATCCCCCTAGCATTTATAATTATTTAGTGTACAGATGTTAAAGCCATCATTTGTGCTCTGGAAAATCCTGCTCTTTAACTCCAGGACACTGAGTGCTTTTGATCATTCCCACCTTTTTTACAGTTTAATCAGGAAAACAAATATTTGAAAGCTACTTTTAAAAGGTATAATTATTTTAGGTCAGTTGCATGGAAAACAAATATAACCAAGAATTAAATAATATGGTAGTCACAGTTAAGTCCTACATAACATCACTGGATGCAAAATTGTTTTGTTTCCATATGTTTTCCAAAATATAAGTCATCCAGTCATTCTATGGATACTGTAAAAAACCAAAACAACGATTGACCTGACAATCTTACACTATTGCTCTGTAAGCAAGTCTAATTATTCCCTAAACACAGGCTTTTATGGGTATTACTGATTTACCATCAGTTTTACTGAACCTAACTTCTGTTTCAAGTAAAAGAAAAGCTGGCTAATTTATTTCAGAGAGTCTGAGTCAATGTTACTGTTTAGGATTCATCAAATGATACTTTAGAAAGACTGCTTAGATATGCAGAGCACATATTTGAAATGGACTGTTTCTAAACTGGGTACATAAAGATCAGGAATACATGTAGTTGGTATAAAATGGAATGTATTTGACAAGTTCTCCTCAGAGTACAAGGTGTAAAACAGAGCTGTGTTGTAGGGATCTACTGTACCTCATCGAGCCTGCTAACAGTATTGCATGTCAGATAGGGAAAGTCTCAGGTATTGAAGCCAAGTTTTGCTCATTCCCATGATGTTAATCACTTCAGAACCGCACAGCTCTGCAACACGTGGATTTTTTGTGGTGTCAAATGGATGGAACAAGTTTGTCATCATCCAGTGCTAGTAGCAGCCACGCGCAGAGACATTTTCAATATTCCACAATGATTACTGTTACTAATTCTGCTGTGAAATATGCAGAGCATCTGCACAGGGAATTCAAAAAAGTGTGGCCAAAATAGCACTCTCTTTCTCCCCCCCCCTCTGGTGTCTGTATAAGACAGCACTGAGACAGATCATATGACCTAAGCCACTGCAAGTCCTCATCACTTTTCATGGGAGAACAGAAAAGTGCTGATCCTGAAGCATTTATGCTGATGAAACACAGATAATAATCTGCAGGTGTAACTTAAAAAAATATAGGCTCTGAAGCATAAAAATAATGTAAATAGGGCTGAAATTTTACAGACAAAAGAAGGAAGATTAAGCACTCGATACCATGCACATAAAACACATACGTATTATGTAAATGTAAAACTGTGTCAAAATGGATACAGACATTTTGATGTCCAGAATGCATAAAATTGTTATTGCAGTTAAATGTAGTATTAATACAAATGCCACAGAAGAGAGATGGAATAAACCATTTTCCCCCTCTTTTGAGAAATTACCTGTGATAACTGACTGTAACTCTGTGTGGCTCCACCTCTTTCCTAAACCTTGCAAATAAGTAGCTCACTCCAGCCACTATTGTTATATACCCTTTGGGACTGAATCTCAGCTGGTGCAAATCAGTGGATGATTTATCCCAGTGAAGAAGCTGACCTTCTGTATCTGCAGTACACCTGCATTACACATTTATTTCTATGTTACAAGTCGAAGCAAACATCATAATGTTAAATGGGAAGTTCTATGTTGACTTACATGGTGCTTCTCTGAAAGCTCATGAGCTACACACTTTCCCTACAAGCCACAGCCAGAAGAGAGCACACAGCTCTCGTATCCTGATTCTAGGTCCCCCAAAAACACGCATGTGAACACTTTGCAGAATAGTTGCAAGACCTGTGGAGGTTGAGCAGCAGGGAGGCAATCTAGTGTGCAGAGCCAGGGACAAGGTCAGTTTGTTTTAATGCATAACCTTGACCTTTCCATAACCTCTATCTGCCTGCCTTTCTCTTCTTGGCTTGGATTACCATGTGCCTAGCATTAAGAATCTGCCGAAATAGATGGGCAAAGGTTGGCTTGGGCACTACTGGGCCAGGCAGAATAAACAAAGAATAGCACAATTTTTGCTGTATTCATTAACACCTGATTTTTTTAGCTTAAGACTAAAGATCCAGGATTTGGCAGCATTTAAAATAAATACTGTTTTCAGTCCAACTTCATATCTCTAAAGGGGATGATAATTTGACATGAATTTCATCATGCAGGTACATCACTGGGTGAGGGGATGTCTCATCAAAATGATTAGCATGATTATACACCTCTCTCATTATGTACCTCTGAAAAGATACAGTACGTCTTGGGCAGGTTTGTCATTTCTTCACTGTCTCTACAGGGTGATAGTCAAAACTGAAGAATGGGTTGACACTGAGATGCTTGTTGATAGTTTAAGATTACACATTTCCTGTGTGCCGTTGGGCCACTTTCACACAGGATGGGAAATGGCAGTGCAAGCTGCTCTGCCAGTCTGCCTCATCCTTAATTTGGAGAGGCCATTTTCTGGCTGAAGGGTATTCTCCGTGCCTATTCAGTCCATGGCCTGGCAGCAGGTGCTATTTAGTGCCGATGTCAGGACTTTTGGTAACGTGGATACTCATCTGCTGGGAAGTGGACTGAAACTAGCAACTTGTCAAGGGCACTTGAACTGCGCATAATAGATTTGGTTGGGAATTTCTAACAACACAGTTTTTAGTCGGAAAAATGACAATTTGTCAAAACTGAAACTTTTCATGGAATGTAGCAGTTTTGGCATCACAGTTTCTCAGGCCCAGGATGGGATTTCTTGTCAAAACTCAGAAAGGGAGACGGATACCCCATAATTCCCCATAGCTGGGCACTCACTCGGAAAGTGAGAGGCTCAGGGTCAAGTCCCTTCTCACTTTCCAGGTGAGCTCCCTTACCACCAGCCTATCAGATAGATTAAGGTGGGTCTCTCTGCATCTTAATCAAAACATCAGAAAAGTTTTGTCCCAATGCAAGGACAAGTTTTGGAAATCGTCACTGGATGGGAAAACCATTTCCTGCTCAGCTCTAGCTATTAGATGGTAACAACCCTAGAGGGCCTGAATCTGATCTCTGTGTCACAAGGAATGCAAGCAACAGAACAGACACTCTGGATGTACGGTTCATGCAGCATTGTTGGAGCCGTGTTGGTCCCAGGATATTAGCAAGACAAAGTGAGTGAGGTAATATCGTACACTCATAGACTAAGGTCAGAAGGGACCATTATGATCATCTAGTCAGACCTCCTCCACAACACAGGCCACAGAACCTCACCCACCCACTCCTGTAACAGACCCCTAATCTATGGCCCAGTCTACATTTACCTTCCAGATTTGGTGGCAGTCGACGGGAGATACGCAAGTGACGTAAATCACTTGTGTATCTCCCATCAACTTCGCTGAGTCTGCTCTGTGCGCCATCCACATCCACGGGAGCAGCGTTCCCTTCAGTGCAGCGCTACGCCCCGTACAGGGTGGTTTTCTTACGTTGATTGCTGGATCGACTGCATGGGTCTACACTGACTGCTCAGTCATTCCAGAGCAATCGAACTGATGATGGCAAATTTGCCGCCATCAGTGTAGACCCAGACTATGTCTAGGTTACTGAAGTCCTCTTTTATTGGGCTAACTTCTGTTGGTGAGAGAGACAAGCTTTCAAGCTTACACAGGGCTCATCTTCAGGTCTGGGAGATGTACTCAGAGTGTCACAGCTAAATACAAGATGAAACAAATTGTTTAAGGAGAACTCCTCTGCCTGTGCCAAGTCCAGTGGATCTGTGGGGGAGAATTCCTGCCTCCTAAGGCCACCGAGTGGTAGCAGAGATAGTCCATGGATTAGCTGTTGGCTCCCCAGCCCTTTATATCCCCCACCTCAGAATCCTGTTTCGACTCTGCCAGCAAAAGTTTAAATTAAAAATGAAAATGGATTTGGTTTTGTCACAAAAATTCAGGTTTTTGTAGAAAAACTGAAAACCAAAGCATGTTCAGATTTTTTATTTTTGGATGTAAATCCAAAATATTTCAATGAAAATAGACAAAACACTTTCCCATTTCACCCCAAACCCTGTTTTCTTTCCAAAAGAATGTTTTCATGATTTTTTTTCCAGCAGCACTAAGCCTGCCCTGCTTGTGAAGCAGAGCAGCATGGGTTCCACTGCCATGGAAGCCTCCATAGCTGCAGAGGCAGAGATAGAATTTGCCCCTTACTGGTAACTACTCTGCTCTTCTGTTGACCTTTAACCTTCTGAGTCTAATAAGACTGGCAGGTTAGAGACAGAGCAGCTCAAGAGAACCCTGTAAGGAGAAAGAACAAAGCTACAAGTTGCATCTGTAGGTATTAGCAGAACAAGCAGATATACAGAACTCTATTATGAACAAGGGGACAAATCCTGAGTGCCTTACTTTTTTTTTTTAGACCAGCCTTTACTCAAGCAGATTCCCATTGAAGCCAGAGAAGAAAATGCAGAGAAGTTGTAATTGTAATAGTGTTGCAAGACTAGTTTGGAGTAACCATGATGATTGTACAATCAAAAGTCAGTGGGAAACTGCTTGAGTAAGAACCTGAGGATTTGGTTGACTGGTACTAAAGTTGTCTGAAAGAACAGATTAAAACTATCCAACTACAGAAGTATAATTTTGCTGCAGTCTTTCCACATTTTCCTACAGAAGTGAGACACAGACAAATTTTCTTCACTACTGAAGTTTGACAGTTATGCTATAATCTTTGCCAGAATATTTAATTTAGTTTTACCTCTTTTTTCCTAATCACAGACTCTGCAGATCAATAAATACAAATATATTACACTATTGATAAAAGCAATGGTAAATATGCCTCAGAACCTGCCTCAGGAATCAATAGAGATGTAGATATGACAAAACGTCTCTTGCTGCAAAGTGAAGTTGAAAGATGATATGCCCTAAAGAGGTGATAAAAAAAAAAAGACATTGCCTCATAACAGAATGTTGCAGATTAGCAGAATAATTGTACAATTACATTAATGAAAACCCAGGCTGTAATGGCAATATCCATGAGCCTTTTGGAGAGCTTCTTCCTGCCAAATCCAATGACTACAACAAGTGATAAAATTAGTTTTTCAATACTTTCTTCTATCCATACCGTGTCTGCTGTTTCCACTATCAGCGCTTTACAGAACCTTGAAGTCATCATGTAGAAGGCCAGTTGCCTTCTGGAATGTGAACACTCCGTTTACTCCCACCTACAAGTCAGCAAGGCCAATAAACAGCCATCATATGGTAACAACTCTGGGATTCTCAGCACTATGTGGCACTTAGCATTGCCAAGCTTATTATTCAACTCAGCTGATAATTAAGAGGGTTTTTTTTTAAATTATAGAAGTTTTTACATGTAAATTAAAAAAATTAAAATGATGCAGAGAGTCATTGTCCAACTGTGACAGACACCAAGTCCTCGTGGTGAGCCTTTCACCATCTTCTTAGATGCACATGCAATACAATTAAAACACCTAATAAAAAATAGTCAAAATTAACCCAATGAGAAAAGACAAGAAAACTGAACCCTTCCTGCTTAACTTTGGAGAAAAACCCTAACTGTACATCCAGCAGCCCAAAAGAGCAACAGACACTGGCTCTGATGGATTGTGGGAAATGTATTACACAACTAAAGGTCCCCCACTAAGAACAGTGATTTTCAACCTGTGGCCCGCCGACCCTTGGGGGTCCACAGACCATGTCTAATGGGCCAGTGAAAGGTTATTGCTACCATAGAACAATGATTTTCAACTTGTAATCCGTGGACCCTGGTGGGCCCACAGACTATGTTTAAGATTTCCAAAGGGGTCCCCACCTCCATTTGAAAATGTTTAGGGGAGCACAAATGAATGAAGGTTGAAAATCACAATCTAGGAATACACAGATGTATGAATTTAAGGACTTCTAGCTCAGACAGACACAGGTGGTCTGAACTCTTGGGGAAAAGCACAAGAGATAGGTGATTTCTAAAATATCCAAGATCCTATCCATAAAGAGCTTTAGAGATCAAACCAACATCTTGAAATGGACCTGGAAATTAACTGGAAGCCATTGTAGTCGTTGTAGAGTACAAGCACAATGTGTTTAGTGAAAAAGATACTGCTACGGAAGCAGGAAGCCACATCCTGAAGCTTCCGGGTGGTCAGACACAGCCTCCACCTCCATCTCCCCCCCAAGCATTATTTCCTTCTTGTTATGACAAAGGCATGAATCACTGTGGCGATATCCAGATTACAACATCCCATAGCCAGATTACAACAGTTTACCATTGTCATAGTCCTTACTCAACTGTAGTGGGGAGCAAGAGAAAATAAGTGCCCGCTCACCTGCTATTACTCTTGTGTTTGGCCCCGCTCTGACACTCATCTGAGACTCCCCACAGGTGAGCGGGTAAGGGGCAAAAAGGGTAAAGAGTGGGAGAAGCCCTATCTATGTCTCCGCTGCTTGCTGACCAGAGGAGCTGGGAATAAAGCACTCCAAAAGAGGGGGTGAAGTTATCTACCCTGTTCCCAGAAAAAAAAAGAGGAAGAAGGGGAGGAAATGAGATTCTGAGTCTTAATTTTGTTTTCAGGTCTGTTCCTGTGGTCACAGGAGTGCACGCCATCCCTTAGTTGGGACAGTTTTTAAAGTTACACTCTAGCACCTATGTAACCAAGGTTTAGAAAAGTAGCACCTTAAATCACTGCATAAAGAAGGACTCCAAATAGTAACCATTTATTGTGACTATGAAATTTGATTTTGTTTTTCACCATTATAATGATAAAAAATTACTTTCCAAACCCCCTTACTGACAGGTGCTGTTTCCCTCTTGTTTTTACTGATGGTGAATGGCTAGTTGTACAGATCTGCTGCAAGGTGATTGCTTTGAGTTCTCTCAGGTAGGAAAGAACTTCAGGCTACGTTTTAATGCGTTCAGCAGCAGGTAAAAAATGTTACATCTTTTCAGAGAGCTACTTATAACCTGAATGACCTGCCTTGGCATTGCTTTGGCACAGCTTTTGTTTCTGGGTACGCATCTGACTGGGGAAGTGCCTGTGTTTCAGTACGTAGTGATCATTTTGATAAAACCAGTCAATGCGGAAGATGCCCAAGTTGATTCTTGTAACAACTACTTTGCCTCTCATTAAACTATGAGAATGTAAATATGTTATATATTAAAATCCAAAAGTGTCTGCTGTGTATCCATATCATAATCCTTTGGATTTTAAAAACTGAATCTCAAATTTTGACACAGCATTTTTATTCTCAAGAGACTGTTATTGTTCATGAAAAATTCCCGGACGTCTGGGATAATTCCAGTGCAGTAAGGGTTGGGAGATATGACAAAGCTGTAAGGGTATTAATATAACAGTGTCTTATATTAAAAAAAATTCAACTAATTTAACGTTTGAGAACTTGCTTTAAATAATTTTAATAGCTAAACTTCAACTAAAATACCTTTTAACCATTCTAACACTATTCTAAACGTAGAATTTAAAAATAAAGCACTCCTTGCTAGCACAGAAGAACACTTGGTGAATTTTATTCCTGATTTAAGTACTATCATTTTCTTGCTGTCAGAAGAACAAAGTTTACTCCATCATACATGCCAGATAAAGGTGTGCAACTTGCAGGCCAGCTGTACTGAAGGGTCTGCTGAACATGACATTTTTAGCAATTATATTTCTCATTTTGCATTTGTGAAGACTCTTTTAAAAACATGTTTTGAGAATTATATTCTCTATGCTATAGGCCCTGGCCCCCACACAACCAGTAAGACACACATCACCAAACCACTTGAAGCGGCCCATGACCTGGAAAAATCTGTGGGTTTGGAGATAAGGGGGAAGGTCTTCATTTCTGTTGTACAGCTTTGGAAGATAAAATTCAGAATCTTAGATAAAAGCTCATATTAATCTTTTACTCATATGCTTGTCAAAAAAGCTCTACAAACATGTTTTCTTATTCAGCACCAACAAAGTCTGATTCAACTTTTCTATGAAGCCTTATTGCACATGTGAAGAATATATTTTCAAAATACACATGTATAATGGTTATTATTATGGGCCTAATTTTGATCTGCCACTGATGTAAATCACGATTTACTCCTTTGAGATAAATCAAATTACACTGGTATAAATCTGGCTAATCAGAACCAGGCCCCATAACTATAGTATATAACATATATATTCTGACCAATGAGTTCTACTATGTTATTTAATCAATCAATTTTATTTCCTCTAAAACTTTTTTAAAATATTATGGCTGATTTGAGTGGCTCTCTTTTAAAAGGGGAGCAAAATCAATGCCATCTACATGACAGCAAATTACACTTTTTTTTTTTGAATTACAGTACTTTTCCAGGAGTTGATATTTAAAGAAAAAATACTGATGATCATTTAACGTAGTAAGAATTCACTTAAATGAACTGCCAGAAGAATAGATCTCTTAAAATAATTGATTTTTCTCCACATCAAATGAAAAATGTATAACACCATACAATGAAGTCCTTTTGAACAAAAGTCATTTTCTGTCCATTAAAAGGAAACGTAAAATACATTGCAGCACTTCATTAACAAAGTCTTGAAAGAACTGATTCCCAGAACAAACATTTACAAAATACACAAAAAGACAGCAAAACACCTTTCCATCTAAATCTAAACTGTGTCCTAAACAATTTACACATGTAGAAAATTCAGAACCAGCACAATTAAAATGAAAAAGCCAGTCCCTTTTTAAAATAATCTCATAACTCCTCTCTGTTTCTGCTAGCCTGCTGACGCATTACATTTGTTGAATGTATAGAGTGATTTGAAAATGACAGCTATCTCATGACAGGCAATAGCAGCAGACAGCCTTTGAAAAAATCCATATTGACCTCACCTCCATCCAACTCCTATTGACAGTTGTCACTCAAATTGTGATATCATATAAACACTTTCCGATCTGCGGCTTAAGTTTCCATAGTAGGGCAAAATCCTGTTAACTTCTGACCCACCTCTCAGACACCCATTCTCTTGTATTCATGTTTGCAAACCACTGACAGATTTTCCAGGCAGAACATCCCTGCTTGTGTGAGAGCCACACTCACCCTCATCCTCTCCTCCCCTAAACTCTAGCCAACTACTGAGAGGTCACTCACTGTCAGTGAAATTAAAGTAAAACAGATTTACATCTAAAAATATAGATCTAGTTTAGGTACTACAGAAAAATGTCATGCATATGTAGTCCACGTAACCAGAACTCCACCTTCCGCATACTGCCCTTGTGTCTCTTGGTATGGCAGGGATCAGTTGTTCTCCCATCACCGGGACCTTTCTAGTCAAATATTGTGATGGCTCCAAAACATTTTGATTAAACGGGGATGTACTGTAATACCAAATAGTGACCTTTCACTCAGGTTAAAAAAGGGAAGTATGGGGAGTATAAAACGTACCAAAGATTATAATACTTAACACTTATATAAGGGTATAGCAGGGAAGCCCACATTTTGAACGTTATAACAAGAGTGATTTGCATAGATAGCAAAGGAAAGGATGGTGAGTGTTAATGCGTCTAGATGCTGAGGAACTATGCTATTATATCTGAAAGAGTTTCATAATAGAAATCATTGAAAGTATGGAGTATTTACCTATATTAGTCTTTTCTAATTGGACTCCTGCAGAAATTCCTTGCATTTGCATGAAACTATAGAGAAAGGTCAATTTCCAATTATATCAACCATTTAAAGGAGATAGAATCATAATCATAGGGACAGGGTTACTTTGAAAGGTCCGTGGGAGGTCTCGGTGCACTCTGAAGCGAATCCAAACCAACCCTAGTAGATGCAGACATTTAATGCACCAATGGAAAATCAAGGACTTCCCAGAACATGAGTGTGGCTGCCCATGACAGACCATCAAGCATATCACCACCTACTGCTCAATGTATAAACATGATGACAACATCACCGTAATTCTGCCAGCTGGCTCCATCAACCTCAGGTGAAATTGTAGTTGCTGCTCTACACCAGCCATACGAAAGAAGAATTTTAAAGACGGGAGCTCAAAACCTGGCCCTCTTTATTTACCTCTTCACCCTAAAATATTGTTCTTGTGCTACCACACATGATTAAAATTGGACATGTTACTTTAAGTCAAGAATGTGGATCATCACAGGAGCATATTTTGTGTGTGGTCCAAGAGCCTCATTATTTTCCCTCTGCCCCCAAATTTGCTTCCCCATCCAAAATCAAAGGTATCTGTGTCAATTTCATTTTATGATCAGATTCCAAATACAGAATCAAAAAAGAAGAAACTCCAGCCAGACAACATAAGTAAATATAAACTTAGTTTCACAGCTGAACTTTTGTAATGCTTATAATTCACAGGAACTGAAAAATAAGATCTGGTCTTTGCGGAACTGTGGTAGATACGGATCTAGAATGAAAGACTGTCCTATAAAATTAGAGATAGTTTGGAGATATGGACTTATTCTTAAGGATATATTCCTTCCTTGATGTCAGGTGCCATTTGTCACACCCTAGATTTTTCTGTCCATCAGGATATAGGTTTAAAAATAAAGTGTTTCATAGCTCAAGGAGTTTATTCTACAGAAATTTTGCACAGTGGTGGGGGAGGGCAGTCTCCATCCCTTTGTAAAAGATAAAACAGGCGAAGTCTTCATTAGTGTGTATGTACAATACAGGATGCAAAGCAAAATAATTTGTTGAACAATCATTTTGAAGGTATGCTGTGGTCGCCCCATTTTACAGCTCAAATTACTGACTAGATTTGGCCTGGCCGGTTTAATTGGAGGTTGCAGAGCAGTTCGGTTCTTGCTATGATCACAATAGGGTGAGGGGAGCAAGACAAAGTAGCAACAATTTTGGTTTGTTTGCCAACAGCAACCAAGATTTGAAACTGCATCAGAGATTGAGAACAATATAATCTAAGGCTCTGATCCTGGAATTGATAGGACGTGGGCAGATGGCTGATTGACCTCAACGAGGCTCAGTTTGCTTACATGCTGTTAGTTGCAAGATCAGAACCCACATTGGTTGACATTGTGGAGAGGAGCCATTACATATAACAAACATGAAAAGGGAAATGTTTTGTTCCCTTTGTATCATTCGCAGTAAGGGAGAACTGCTACACCAGGAGGCTGTAATAATGTTTTCTCTTCCCCTTGACCAACACTGATCATCAAACCTGACCTGGTGCCATCACCTGCTGCTGGCACCAGAGACATACATTTCTTTATTCTGCTTTCACTTCTTGGGCCTTCTGGAGCTAAAAGTCAGAAATTGGTGCCAGTGTACTGCTGTTTTAGGATGTGTATTCATGTGTGCTGGTGGACTAAGTCAAGATCATCTGAACACATTTCATTTGTGAACTTTCCCATCCAATCAGATTAGACTGGTCTGTACTTTACTAAACCTGGCTGGTCTCAGATGCGAGTACTTATGTGATAAGAAACACTACCCCACTGAAGTGCAGTGATCCTTACCAAGGAAAACGAAGTTGATGCAAGTCCCTAGAACTCTATGATGCTTCATTAGTACAGCCCCTTGATGAAATGTTAATAAGTCTGAAGCATTTTAAATAAATAAATTATGTATCTAATAACGCACTTCAAGAATGTTTATCGTTCTTGCCTTCCACTGGCATGGCTGTAACAAGCCTTCCTTGGGATGATTTGGTTACCACTGTACTATACACTGTGATTTCATGGAAGTTTAAAAAAAGAACAGGCATAAAACTCATATCCTTCTTTGCCATGTAATATAAAGAAGGGTCTTTGTTAGCCATTACTAGTATAGGGCTTATGACACACAGTTGTGCTTTTCAGATTCTATCCAGTAGAGGGAATAAACTCTAGCCAGTACATTAGAACAAAAGCACATCTCTTTCTCTCTCTCTCGAACGTCAGCATGAGGGGTATTATGTTATTATGATAACCAAGGAGGGACATGGAGTAGATTCAATTTCCCCTTCCCATCTATTCAGAATTTGTTTTAGTGAAGTTCGTGATGGTAAAGAAGTGACAATCTGATCGTTTTAAAGACCGAGATTGTAAATTTATACACAGAGTAGAGGACAGTACCAGTGCAAGTTTTCCTGACATTACACAGCAGCCCCTCTTCTCTCCCCCCAGCATGCCTTAATCTTGGTCTGGAGCAGTTATTTTTAAGAGAGAGCGAGTAGTTCAGTCTCTGTATATTCAGTCCTTGACCTCCCTGGTGAGATTAGAAATGGCTTCAGTTAACTCCAGATTTGTTGGTGGTTTTGTGGTGGAGACACTTTGTGGACTGAGATCTGACTTCTCTGTGGCTGGAGGTAAAGTGAGAATTAACCCACTGTAGCACCATCTTTCCACATTTAAAGGGAAAAAGAGAAGAACACAGAGTGCGGATAGGGCCTTTCAATAGCGCACAGGACTTCCCACAAGAAAACACAGTCCTTGTCAATACAGCTGTAGTTTGGGGGTCATATTGCTTCACAATCCAGGGCATGAAGTCAGAACCCTCTGGCTCTATGAACACTTCTACTGCAGGGCCTATTAGCAGACAGGTACCACAGACACTTAAGTAACTGTGTTTCAGTAAAAGCTGCACCCTTGTTCTTTAACTCATTTGATAATTGTGTTGCATTTCCTGCCTATGTCAGTATGAAATCAGCAAAAGCATACAGAGCAAAACAAATAAAATAATGCACTCAAATATCTGAGCCATATATCCCAGAGCTGGACAACGATTAGGCTTGGATGGGCCACAAGAGGGTAAATTCCAATAGTTATGAGACTCCCTTGAGAAGCCAGAGAGAGCTAGAAACCAACAGCAAGAGTAGCGCATCCATTCTTAAATGATGTGACAGGATATAAGTAGAGGTGGAATTAATCAGATCTCAGAGATTTGGGAATCAAAGTTTCTTTTGAACTTTTAAAAAAAGTGTTAAACTAAGGGTGAAAAACCCAACACCACCATTTGGAAATGCCTCTCTGAATGTATATTCATTATTCGTTTATGGGTGAAGTGAGAAATATTAAGATAAACGATGCTATTTACTGGCACAATGCACCCTACATCAAAAACAGATGTGTATTTTTAATGTTGGGTGCATCAAACACATTATCCAACTTTCAAAGTACAGTAAATGATTTATGTTAGCGGTTGAACATGCCCCAGCAGCAGCTAAAATATGCATAAGAAATCAGAGCAGATCAGTGTGGCTGAGACCCAGAGACGGGCAGACAGCTCGGTGCTACTGGTAAAGGGAGGCAAGATACAAGTTAGAGACCTGAATTCAATCTTGATGTAGAAATAAGACTTTATATGGGGTATTTTAAAGGTTGTTTTTTTGTTTTTAATCATTAACAGTGACTTCCAGGATTTCATTTGTGGTTCTGTCACTTACTTTATTATGTGGCACAAAAGTCCTGGCCACTTAATAAAGATATTTATATTTTCTTTGCCACAGGTGCCCGGTGAAATGTTGCCTATCCAAAGGGACACATTGGACCAAAGTTTTGAAATGGACTAGAGATGTTGTGTGCCTCAGTTTTTGTGTGGTCAACCTGAGGCCCCTTGAAGGAGTTTCATTTTCAGAAATTACTCAGTACCCATCCTGTGACCATCAATCCCCTTTAAGATGTCGCAAAGAGGGCACCCTAAAACTCCAGCATAACGGGAAATCTTGGCCATAACTATCTTGCCAGAAATGGAGGTCTGCCTCTGAGTCCATTAAGAGAATCTATGTACAAATGGGTAAATCTTTCATATGCCAGTTCAATTTATAGAGAGCATGGACCTGCTGCTGCCGCTGCAGTTTTAAAGTACTTGCAATGGGACTAGGATTGGGTCCTGTGTGTCTCAGCTTAATCAGAGGGGCCTTTGTCACATGCTGGCACAAACTGATGTTACAGGGTCAGCAGCTATTAACCTCTGAGCAAGAGGAAAAAATGAATGTTGGGAAATACAGGGCTAGGTCCACAGAAGGTGTAAATCAGCATAGTTCTTTTGACTCCATTGTTGCAATGCTAATTTACACCAGCTGACGATCAAGCCTTAGACAATACACCACCCCTCTGTATTAAAGATATAGACAACCACCTATGGGCAAAAAATAACCTTAAGGGTAAATTTCACTCCAGTGTTGAGGGCCATTTTACAGACCTCTGCACCTCCTAAATCCTGCTGCCAAGCTGTGCAAGATGTTGTGAGCTGCATAATCTGCCTTCGGTGCACGCCACTGGGAATCTCTCCACCGTTTCTGAAGAGATTGGTGGGCAGGTTAGGAGATTGGAACAGCCTAGTCAGAAGCTAAAGCACATCAGGGAAAAAGGAGAGAAGAGGGGTCTCTGACAGGCCATAGTCTGGGGCAGAGCTAAAACAATTTCTAATAATAACAATTTTGTCACTGCACTGACGAAGGCGTGCCCTGAATTTATACACTCTCCCTGCAGGAATGTTAAGAATTTGTTTTAAAATACGTAGCAGAAAATCTGCCAACACTTAGGAAATATTTCCCTCATTAGCCACGGGCCTGGGGCCCTCTGTGAGAACACAGCTTCTCCCCCAGAATAAGGAAAGGAACATGGAGTGAAAACCCACCAGGAGTGGTGAGCACTCACCAGCTGGAACTGAGAGAAGGGCAGCAAACAGCAGGCAGATGGGAAATGGCCTTGCTAAGGGTGCAGCTGCTCGGCTCTGCCAAACTTAAAGGGCCAGTCCCAGCAAGGCACAGGGCAAACAGGTCCCTGTAAGAGGGTAACACTGCACTAGGAGGCCTAGTGAATACTACGCAGCCGCATGCAGCGGGCCTGATGTAGGCTCTGCCCACCTTAAGGGATAATAAGAGGCTGTGCTTCCTAAGAGTAGCCCAGGGAGGGAGGACGGGTCAGAGGAATGGCTTTCTGAGGCACAGGCTTCTCTTTCTGCCCCCTGGTGTGGTGTTGGGGATCAGGAAGCTGCTTCAGCCCTTTTCAAGGGGCGGAGTGCTTTCCAGGGGTCACCTGACCAGCTACTTTGTCTAGAGAGAACAGGGTACCGGCAAAGCTCCTCAGCTCCCCCTCCCCAGCCCACCCTGGTCTTGCTTGCAAGGGGAGTGTGAGACAAGCCGCTCTGGATGGAGCCGCAATCTGAACAGTCCCTGCACAGCCACATAGGAGGGCGTTTTTCTCTCCCTTGTTTCCATGTGTGGCTGAGTAAAGGCTAGGAACAATCCAGAGCACAGGAAGGTGCTCCTTCTCTGTGTGCATACTAATACTGTGCTATATGGCCACACCGTTGTGCATGACACCTCCTCACATCCCACTCAACTTATGCATTGCACCATGAACTCACAGGCAACCAGCTGCTACCCATTAATCTTCACCGGGGGAGTCCCCTGCTCCCTCCATGATCTGTCTGATATTGAAGTGAATCTTCACTGTCACTAGAGAAGGAGGGAAACAGCAGCAAGGGGCATTTTTACTTCCTTGGGAGGAGAAACCACAGGAAAAGCAGCCCTAAGTCACTGAAGTCCTGGTTCTTCTGCCCCACCTGCTTACCCAGGCCTCTCATACCTGAGTGGGAGACTCATCCTTATAGCTACGTCCTCCAAGAAGCATGGAACTCCTGACCAAGAGAATGAGGCTTGTGAGTGTGACGGGGTGGGACTCCCTCTCACGAGTGATGAGTGAGCACAAATTTCACGGCATTCCAAAGTGACTGAAACAAATTTCTTTGATTTGGTTTTCCCTCAGTAAGGTCTAAACAGATAATTCCCCACTTCCCCTCAATTTACCCACACACACACACACACACACACGAACTAAACACTCAAGCCAATTGTCCTACAGTCTGGGAAGGAGGGAAGAATGATACTGTTATTGTCCTTTCTAATTCTAACTTTTTGGGTGGAGCTCAGATACTTCATTGATTAGGTCAGACTATCCATTTGAATAGACTGGATCCATTGTCTGTTAACTATAAAATAGAGCTCTGTCTAGAGCAAACCACAAAGGCCAGCTGCCTACTTCTGAGCTAGGTGGGCTCCAGAGAATACATTATATTTATGCTTCACATTTCTCACTGGCTACTAGTCGCCTGCCAGAGTGACTAGGAAAAGGGGTGTGATTTTAAAGTGTGTTAACGCCCAATGTAGACGGTGCAGGTTGTATTTGAACATGTGTTAAAAACATGTTAACGTGTTTTAAAAACATGTCTTTTTCCACTGAAAACAAGGCCAATAAGCTAACTGCACCTCGAGTAGGACTTGAGGCAAGCAGAGGCATTCGCAGTGGGAGACATTACTAGAATTCTCTCCAGACAGGAATTCTTCTACAACTGAGGATGGCCACATACAGAATGTACTGTTAAATACACCTCTTTGTGCAGACCTTTTAAAACTACCTCTTATCCCTTAGTATTCAGGTCAGCCTGGTGAATTTGCACAGTTACAGGTGGTAACAGAGATTTCACTTCCTATACATGGGAAAAGTTGCTATACTTTTAATCTGAAATATGTGAGCTATCACATGTGGTGAGCTGTACTATATAAGTGTCTATTACAAATCAATAAGATGTGCTTTGTAGGGGAACCTGCAATATCAATGATCAAAAGTTTGTTCAGCTGCAAAATTTTGAGTAAAACTTGCTTTTTCAATTTTTTGCATGAAACACTTCAACTTTCTGAAATTTGGAGGTGATTTGACCGATGCAAATATACCAACAAAAATTTCAAAATTCTTGGAAAAAGTGGCCTGTTTTACACAGCGTCATTTTTCTGCCCCAGTCCTGCAAACGTTTATGCATATGTTTAACTTTAAGCATGCAAGTAGTGTGCCAGTGGGACCACTATCATGCAACTGGGTAAGTGTTTGCAGGATTGGGAAATTAACTGGAAAATGGAAAAAGAATAAAAGAATATACTGTATAAATGCAGCTAGCTAGCACAGGTAAATATCGCTAGTGTGGGTAATGCTAGTAGCGAAAATGTGGTACAGGCTAGCCACGTGAGTACAAGCCCGTCGGGGAGCCTGGGTATGTACTCAGGTTGCTGACCTTTGCTGAAGCCTAGGCCACTATGTCTACTATTGCTACCCATGCTACAATCACACCTTCACTTGTAGTGTAGGTATACCCTCAGAATCAGGGAGCAGAACAAGCTCCTGGACACCCCTCACTCCCAGCCCCACGCTGAACAGAGCTCTGGTGCAGGAGAGAATATAACCCTATAACTTTGCAATGGACAAAGGTAGAAACTTAGAACCAGATTCCTGGTTATGGCCTAGAAGTGCACTCACCACAGCTCGGGGGCAGGGTGCAAGGGTGACCTTTGTGCTCCCCTAATCCTAGGCCAGCTGCACGCTACATCAGTCCCTTGATGTCCGTGTCTAAGGGCTACTTCAAATTATACTGGTCATTAACATCTTGGCCCCTGAGGACTTAAACAAGAGGAAAAATCAAGTGTGGCATGTGGATACCCCACCACGTTCCATGTTTCGACAACAGAGAGTGGTGGTAGTGGTGTAGGAGGTACTATGCTAGCTCTAAACTACAGAAGAGACGCCTACGCTTCTGTGATCTTCCTGTTTTCTTGTTGCAAACAACTTTAAAGATGCTTTGCACTATTGGCACAACTTAAATCAGTCATGCCTCCACAGGGGAAAATCTGGGCAATTCCTTTTAGAGTGAAGCTTAGAATTGGCGGAGCACTGTAGAATCCAAGACAAATTTCAGAGACCCTCTAAAACTGCAGGATAATCAAATGGTTTTCAGGCCTGCTTTTCTCTCTTGGCCAAGACGGTAAGACAAATTTTAATGAGGATTTAGCTGTGTGTATGTGTTTCCATGAGACTCGTGTTCTCTCTTTTCAGCACCTGCAATACCTATGCACTCTCAGATAATACAGTACAGTTTACTAATATGCAGTTACACATGCCAGTTGTGGAATTTCTTTGAGGGATTGGAAGGCTAAAGAAGACTGATATTAGAAAGGAGGTAGGAGAGAGAACTAAGAAGTGGCTGTCTAGACCAAGGAATAGAAAACAGCATATTCCACTGCTTTGTCAGATCTGATCTTTACTGTGGCACTGAAGAGATAACTCTGAACTGACAGAAAGTGTTTATTACCCAGGCAGCAAGAAGACAACAGTGAAAGGATCAAGGCCCCTTAAAGCAGGATACAGCTGTCCCCAAAGCACTTAATCCTAGCCAATGGGCTTTGGCAAGGAACAGTTCACATGGAATAGCTGTGTTTCACTGTGGACAATTGTTTAAATCCAGGCTTAAAGAAGTGCTCCATTCTCTGTCACATGATGACACCTCTGTCTGATGAGTCTATGGCAGAAGGACAAACAAAACAAAACAAATAAAGGGCTGGAAATCAGTTTTTATCCATTTTCTGCAGTCCTTTCCAGTGCATTAAATACTCTAGCTTCATGCTATTGAACGAGGGATGAATAAACATCACTGCTCTGCTTCGTTACAGTTTGATTAAGATCTAGGTAAAGAAGAGAGGAAGTTGCAAAAGCTCCACTCTATAATAAAGTTAACATACCCTACGCAAAGGAGTTTCAAAGGGATACAATTAGTCAAGTTCACACTCTATTTTAATAAATAATAAATTTGCTGACGCAGAATTTGCTGACACATCATCACGTCTTGCTATATGTTAGTTGTTAAAAAAAAAGTATAATAGAAAAAATAACCATCCTCAGACATAATACTAAAAGAGTTTACTACGGTACTAATTGTTAAAGAAGACAAGCTGCAAACTTTTTCATGGCTAATAGCAATATACAGTTTAAAAAATGATGTCTGGTTTTCAGGGATGCAAAATCTGAATGTAGATTTCCAGGATAGGAGTGTGCCCAAGTGAAATGAATGGGCTATCAGAGTAGTATTGTTTTGAACATTACCAAAATCAAGCTGGCTCTAGATTGTGTGCTGCTCAGCAGTTTACTGGTACAAAACTTTTTATGACCAGAGCCCTTTGCCATACCACTGTACTGGGCAGTGATAGTGACATCAAGTGGATACATTAGTGAATTAAACTACTGAGTTATTGTGACGCAGGAGATATTTTATTTTAATAATGATGCACACTGAAAAGTGTTTATGTACAGTGCTGCACACAAGTAGGCTTACACTATTGTTATGTTCATATATATGGCTTTCCTGCCTCCACTCCACACACAGTTACTTTTTTTGTCTTTTTGTAATTCAAACAGGAAAATGGTAAAATGGGAACGAGGAGGTTTCCTAAAGAAGCTGGGGAAGGAATGTAAAGAATGAGAGGGGTCAGCCTCTCCATAAACAAACTGCAACAATTCATGAATGCAAAATTAGTTTGGGAAAAGCTTAGATGCATAAAGTAAGGTTGCCTCAGGCTGCTTTAACTTCTTCACAGCAATGCTGTAGGAGCTATTTGGTTATCCAATAATGCAAAGCAACTCCTGATTACTTTATTATCCCGTAGGTAACTGAGCTAGCTATATGTGTACTCGCATCATTAAATTTCAAGCAAGAGACCAACACATTTTGAAACATACATTGGAACTTTTATAGTGAAGTGATGTTTTTTTCCTTCCACAAAAAATACCTCCCTGTAATCTTGGCATAACTTCACTCTAACATAAAAGGGACTCCCTGGCAAAAGAACCCCCACTTTCACTCTGGAAATGGAGGCAGGGCCTCTACTACCCTCAGCTACTTGCACAGACGGCATGTGCCTCTTGAATTTCAGGAGGCTGGCTCCACAGTGAGGCCCCTGACAGCTTCACCGTCAGCCAGATTTTGAATGCAACCTGATTCAGGAGAGTGCTTTTGAGCGTGTCTGCTGGATCAGGCTCCTCATGGGAGATAGGCACTCCTTTGCCTGTCTTCCCTAAGTTCATGGACTGAGCTGGGACTTGGTATGGGGATAGACATCAAGGTGCCTTGAGTGAGGCAGCAGTGTGCATGCCCAGAGATGGAAACTTAGGTGCCAGGAAGCTTTACAGCAAAAATTTAGGCGCCTAGCCAGACTAGATGCCTACAGGGTTAGGCAGTAGCTGAGCAGATGTTTTATGGATTGCCATGGAGCCTAAAACTGGGAATTAGGCACCTAATTACCTTTAAGGATCTGGGTCTGTACTCCTGTTTGAACTTGAGTTACTTGGCTGTCAGTAATAAAGATGGTTTGTCTTCACTAGATTTCTGCTGCCTTCATCTCAGGGTTTTATACTGCTGCCCATCACTGTAGTATCTGCACCTTCCAAGTAAGAGTAATAGCAAAGTCCCCAGTGGACTTCATGGAGTATCTGGTTCTTCTCTCTATTTTGGGATCAAAACTCTGCTTGGAGTAGGGTATTTGCTTTTTATTGTCAATGTTGGGTTTGTTTGGGTTCTTTTTGCTAGATTGCCAAACAAGTCCTTGTCATCACATGGAAAAAAGGTGTGTTTTAAATGTATGATATTTAACATATGTTAAGATCCTAATGGAGACAATGAGATTTGTGAAGGTATGGCCTAACTTCAGATAGTTGTTTAAAATAAGCCTCATCCACCTAACAAAGTCATCCAAACCACAGGACTTGATGATGATGGGGGACTTCAACTACCCAGACGTCTGTTGGGAAAACCACATGGCAGGGTACAGGCAAACAAGTTCTTGGAATGATTGAAGATAATTTTTTATTTCAGAAGGTGGAGAAAGCTACTAAGGGAGAGGCTGTTATAGATTTGATTTTGACAAATAAGGAAGAACTGGTTTAGAATTTGAAAGGGGAAGGCAGCTTGGATGAAAGTGATCATGATATGGGTAGAGTTCATGACTCTAAGGAATGGAAGGAGGGAAAACAGCCCAATAAAGATAATGGATTTCAAGAAGGCAGACTTGACAAACTCAGGGAGCTAGCACGTACGATCCCATTGGAAGCAAGTCTAAGTGGAAAAACAGTTCAAGAGAATTGACAGTTTTTCAAAGAGACATTATTAAGAGCACAAGAGCAAACTATCCCACTCCGTAGGAAAGTTAGTAAGTATGGCACGAGACCACCCTGGCTTAACTAGGAGACCTTCAGTGTTCTGAAACTCAAAAAAGAGTCCTACAAAAAGTGGAAACTAGGTCAAATGATTAACATAAGCATAAACTTATAACACAAGTATATAGGGACAAAATTAGAAATGCCAAGGCACAACAAAAGATTAAACTATCTAGAGACATAACGGGTAATAAGAAAACATTCTACAAATACATTAGAAGCAAGAGGAAGCCCTAAGACAGGCTAGGCCCATTACTCAATGAGTGGGGAAAAACAATAACAAAAATGTGGAAATGGCAACAGTGTTAAATGATTTTTTTGGTTCAGTTTTCACCGAAAAGGTTAGTGATTGGACGTCTAACATAGGGAATGTCAGTGAAAATGAGTTAGGATATGAGGCTAAAATAGGGAAAGAAGAAGTTAAAAATTACTTAGACAAGTTAGACGTCTTCAAGTCACCAGGGCTTGATGAAATACATTGTAGAATACTCAAGGAGCTGACTGAGGAGATACCTGAGCCATTAGCAATTATCCTCTAAAAGTCATGGAAGATGAGAGAGATTCCAGAGAACTGGAAAAGGCCAAATGTAGTTCTAATCTATAAAAAAGGGAATAAGGACAACCCATAGACCAGTCAGCTTAACTTCAGTTTCAGGAAGCAAATAGGCAAATGGAGCAAATAACCAATCAGTTTGAAAACACTAGAAGATAGTAAGGTAATAAATAACATCAGCATGGATTTGTCAAGAACAAATCATGTCAAACCAACCGGATAGCTTTCTTTGACAGGGTAACAAGTCTGGTAGGTAGGGAGGAAGCAGTAGATGTGGTATATCTTGATTTTAGTAAGACTTTTGATACGGTCTTGCATGACCTTCTCATAAACAAATTAGGGAAATACAACCTAGATGGAGCTACTATAAGGTGGGTGCATAACTGGTTGGAAAACTACTCCCAAAGAGTAGTTATCAGTGGTTCACAGTCAAGCTGGAAGGGCATATCGCATGGGGTCCCGCAGGAATCTGTTCCGGTTCCAGTTCTGTTAATTATCTTCATCCAGGACTTACCTGATGGCATAGTGAGTACACTTATAAAGTGTGCGGATAATACCAAGTTGGGAGAGGTTGCAAGTGATTTGGAGGAAAGGATTAAAATTCAAAATGATCTGGACAAACTGGAGAAATGATCTGAAGTAAATAGGATGAAATTCAGACAAATGCAAAGTACTCCACTTAGGAAGGAACAATTAGTTGCACACATACAAAATGGGAAATGATTGCCTAGGAAGGACCACGGTGGAAAGGGATCTGGAGGTCATAGTGGATCATAAGCTAGATATGAGTCAATAGTGTAATACAGTTGCAAAAAAAGCAAACATCAATATGGGATGTATTAGCAGGAGTGTTGTAAGCAATACACAAGAAGTAATTTTGCTGCTCTACTTCATGCTGATGAGGCCCCAACTGGAATATTGTGTCCAGTTCTGGGCACCATTTTTCTGGAAAGATGTGGACAAATTGGAGAAAATCCAGAGAAGAGCAACAAAAATTATTAAAGGTCTAGAATGTTTTCTAGACATGACCTGTGAGGGAAGATTGAAAAAATTGGGTCTTTTTAGTGTGGAGAAAAGAAGACCGAGCGGGGATATGATAATGGTTTTCAAGTACATAAAAGGTTACAAGGAGGAGAAAGAAAAATGGTTGTCTTTAACCCCTGAGGATAGGACAAGAAGCAATGGGCTTAGATTGCGGCAATGGAGGCTTAAGTTAGCTTAAGTTAGCCATTAGGAAAAACTTCCTGTCAGAGTAGTTAAGCACTGAAATAAAATTGCCTAGGAATCTCCATCATTAGAGATTTTAAAGAGCAGGTTAGACAAACACCTGTCAGGAATGGTCTAGATAACACTTATCTCAAGGCCCACCTTCCGCATGCACCCCATCCCTATCCTAGCAGCTGGGATTGCTCACCCATTTTCAGATGTAACCAGTCTCTGCTGAGGTTAAGTGACTGCACTGGGAATCCATTGCTCTCTCGTCTCACACTTCTGTGCTTTAGACTCAAGAACAACCCTCTCCATTTCTCCATGGAAATACATGGTAAAGGCTGGGGTAAAATTTTCAAAAGCATCTATTTGACTTAGGAGCCTAAGTCCCTGTGATTTTCAAAGAGTGCCTTAGTCATTTGAAAATGGGATTTAGGAGCTTTTGAAAATCTTAAAACCTAGCTCTCTTCTTGCTTACTTTCGCCTGTACAAGCAGATCCCTAAGTTATTTTTAAAGCAGCGTGTGGAAAAACAAAACTCAAAATATAGCCCAATAAACCTGGCTATGTTAATGTGACTCCTAAAAAATTGGGTTTTCTGAAGAAACCAAAAGCAGAGCCTTACTTTTAACTTTAGAACTGTAAACCATTTTCATACAGTTTCAAATGCTTTCAAAAAAAAGCTGTAGCTATTTTTTCCAGTAATATCTGGGTAAACAAGCTTGTCTACTATAAAACTACTGTGGTATATTTGGGGAAGGAAAGTTGTAAAAAGCCAAGGTACTTATGTCTTAGGAATAATTAGACTGAAGTCAAATACTAATGCCAAAGAGTGTACTAATGTAACATAAACGTGCATGGGCATCTGCATTTTGTAATACTGATTGCACGTCAATCTCAAAGCAAGAATAATGCCATAACAATTAGAGTGTGCAATGCTGTCAGGACGAGAAAAGGATTTCATTACATCTCTACAGGGATTGTCTTATGAGGCCATTTGGATGCGCGATTGTGATGGCAAAACTATTTCACTATACGTCTAGACCCGATGACTATTGCATAACAATGCAGTTAAGAAGTGTTGAGGGGGATAAAGATTTTACTACAAGCATTTTGAAGCTAATATCTCCAAATAGAGTGATCTCAGTGTAGCTTGTTCTATCATTAAAGTAAAGTAAAAACTTAAAATAGCAGAAACATGAAAAGATATTAAAGTTTTGAGAAAAAAGCACAAAAGTGGAGTAATGCAAACACCGCATTTAGCTCAGCCTCTTTTTTCCTTCCTATAATAGCATAAATGGAGCCCTATTGTGCAGCCATGAAGTTCATGTGTTTGACACAATGGCTGCTAAGGTGGAGAAGGCTAATTTCTAGGCATTTCCTGATTTCTTCTTGAGACAGCTAGGGCTTTTTAAGTTGGCTAGCTCTACTATTTCTAAAGCTCATGGAGAGCATATCAGAGCAGCTCCCTGTGTCTTTGCAGTAGGCAAGCACTTCATCGTTTATATTCCCTTCCCAAAAACTCAATTAATGCAGAGTTAAGGTTGACCAGAGTCAGACCTTCCAGAACATTGAATGTAGCTATCCTTGAACTGTTGAAACCCAAGAAATACAGAGTTAAGGTACACACCTTAACCCTGCCCCTGGAGCTGTCACGTGGGGTATACTGGGAATATGCTTCAGGCAGAGTTCCCCATTTTATTGGGTGTGCAGTGTTCTACAGAAATGTATACTCATTTGTTTGCATGCACTGCTCTTCACTGTGTTAGGGACAACTGTACTGACTGATGCAGAGATTACTTGCAGCAGGTTGCCACAGCTCACACTGCAATATGAACAGAGGAGCAACTGCAACCAAAGGGATCACAGACCCCTCATTTCTGTGCTGAGTTCTGTTGGTCGTACAACCAGAAGAGCACAACTGTCTATTCGTGGTGTGGAAATCTGATAGCATACGTGATAGTGCAATACAGGACAGAGGACAAGGGGTGGTAAACTAGTGGTTTGTGCAGAGCTGATGAAATGGTTGAGTGTAGCTCAGGTATAACCAACTGGTGTTCACTAATCCTGGCCTAAAAGCAATTCCTGCCTTAGTGAGGACATGATCTTACAGTTTCTCCTACTGTACCTGCATCCCCACAGTGTTCTGTATTGACTGGAAAGATAGAGTGCTGTGATGTCTATCAGGGAGAATTGAGGCATTGCTCACAGAAGGCAGGGCTGATATGTACCATAACTCTCTATTTCCTGCTTTTCAGTGGTTTAAGTATAGGTGCATTTGACATGCTGGAAAGATATGAGGCACTTGCCAGTCAGACTTAATTCTGTGTTAATGAAGCCACTGTATAGTAATGTTGCATTGTTTTTTGAGGGAGTGATGGTAGGGGGATGTGATTGAGAGGCATCTCAGCAGGAATACAATGAGTCTTCCTGAGAACATCTCCCTGGCATTCCACTATCTGTTCTGCCCTCCTCCAGGCCCTTCCATGCCTCTGGTAGGGCTGGAAAGCCAAGGGAAGGAAGCAAGGTGGTAACTAAGGAGCACATCTACCTACTGGGGGCAGCAAGGGGTAGTGAAAGGGAGCCCTAGGCCGGGTCTACACTAAAAAAGTTAGGTTGACCAGCTACATTGCTCATGGATGTGAAAAAGCCACATCTCTGAGTGATGTTGTTAAGCCAACTTAACCCCCATTGCAGACAATGCTAGGTTGATGGCAGCATTCGTCTGATGACCCGGCTATCACTTCTTGCAGAGTAGTGAGTGTCTACACTGAAGTACTACAGCAGCACAACTGCAGCGGTTTATGGGTAGATATAACATCCAGAATGGAATCTGGGGCTAACAGTGGAGGCTCTGCACAACCCTCTCCAGCATTGAAGAATTACAGAAATGTGAAGTGGCTCATTCATCTCAGTAGGATGTTCTCAGGTGAATCAGAACATGCCATGGAACTTACTACAGCCTGACAATAGTCCTGAGAGATGTGAACTGACCCATTGCTCAGTTTAACTTCTTGGCTCTTGTACCTTAGGAATGCTTGAAGCCTTGAACATTGCCTCAATGCCTGAACATTGAGCTGACATCAAAGCTTGGCCATTGATATGTATCAGAACTTTGCAGGTGGTGCCAAGGTTTCAGTCTCACTGATAAATAATTTCAGTTTGTTATCCTGGGTCTATATCCAGAAAATTCCAATGCTTTTGTATTGTAGGTTTTTCTGAGTACTCTCTAAAAACAGAATATCTGTCAACTTTGACTAACAAGTGCTTGTTAATACCCCTATAATAAACTGGCACTTGATTGAAATATTCCACCAACCTATGCTTCAGAATATCTTCCTTTTTTCCAGGCAACAGCTAACATTTTTACTATGGTATTAAGAAGTTTTAATCACTGTTAAAAGGTTCCCTAATGACTATAATAAAGGACAATATTTTATTAATGTCATCAACTATCAGCTGACTTACATACAACAGTACTTTTTAATCTGCTCATTTGCTGTGTCCTTACATATCTTTGCTGCAGTGCCTACAGCAACATCTGCTGGTGTAGCTCAGCTGTGACATAAGAGGTTTGCTCACTGTGCTAATAAAGTTATCAGTGTGCGTGTGTCTCACCACTGAAGTGCAGGGTCAATTTTACATTTCCTTAGAAAACCACCCCAGGGTAAAGGAAGAGCCCCTTAGCTCACCCCATCTGGAAATCAAAAACCTCACTGTTCATGGTACTGTTGAACGTCCACGCCATCAGCATCAAGGTCCAATAAATGACTTTCAGGCTTCTGAGTAGAGGAGGCTTCACAAGGTTAGATCCCTAGCATGTTTAAGTGTGTCAACTATTGGGATAACATAATTTCAAGAAACATATGACCATCTGCAGTTCCTCTTTCCTTAAGATTTGTAGATGTGCTTCTAAAAATTGAGATGAAGATGGACTGTGAGGTGAAAGGTGAAACATCTCGGAATCTTCAATAGATGCAAAGTGATGCAATTGTATGAAAGATCGAAACCACAAAAAAAGAAGTGGGATGATAATCTAGTGGTGGTAGCACCGGACAGGAGTATGGGGTTCTGGGCAGCTAGTCACAGGGCTGCCATGACTCACCGTGTGACCTTGGCAAAGTTCTTAGGCTCAGATCCACAGAGGGACTTACGCATTGCAATGCCTAAGTTTCAGGCACCTAGAAAAAAAAATCACTGGTCCATGAGCCTGAGCTAAGTGCCTAGTCTGTACATAATGACTGCGGAGAGAGAAGTGCCTTCGAATGGGATCCACAAAAGCCGGCACACCGGAGAAGGAGGCGCCGAAACTAGCCCATGGGAGATGCTGACAAGAGGGGCAGGGCTTAACACATGCCCTTCTCTTGGAGTTCAGTGTGTAAGTCAGGGTTGGAGGTTAGGGTATTCTCCCCCTAGCCCAGAGGTTAGGGTATGGACTCAGGAAGTGGGAGACCCTGGGTTAAAGTCCCACCTTTACTGATGAGAAGTTGTTTGAGCAGCAGTCTCCCCGTCTCAGGTGAGTGCCCTAACCACTGGGCGATAGAGTGATTCTCACTTTTATGGCTAATTAATAGTCAATTATTCAATTAACATGGGACAACTTAAGTAGGAAAAAGGGAAGGAGACCACCTCAGACTAGCTTTGTGGTTAGAGCACTCACTTGAAGGGTGGGAGATCCCCTTCTTCTCATCAAGCAGAGGGAGACTTGAACTAGGGTCCACCGCATCCTGGATGAGTTCCCTAATCACTGGGCTAAAGGTTATGAGAGAGGCTGCCGCTGCCTCCCCCTGCCACCCTGGGTCAAGTGTGTGGACCTATCTGGCCTCTGAACACACCTAGCAGATTGGCCCAAAATGCAATAAGTGCTCCTGCATCTGTCTTCTCACCAGGGCACAGGTCAGAGCCATGAAACCAGACATCTAGAGTGAGGCAGCACAGCAGGTGCCCAGAGCCAGCAACATAGTCGCCTAAGAAATTTGTACCCTGAAAATGGAGGTGCCTACAGGGTTAATCAACAGTTGGGGAGAGAAGGGGGACAGGGAAAGGGGCTTGTGGATCACAGTAATGCCTAAAATTAAGACTTAGGTACTCTAAGTGGCTTTGTGGATCTGGGACTTTGCCTTTATGTGCTTCAGTTTCCCAACTGTATGATCAGAATAGTACTTCTCTACCCCACAGGGTTCTTCTGAGGCTTACTTAGTATTTGTGAAGAATGCTGCAATTCACAGATGAATGACAACTCATAGAAACATTGTTATAATAAATAGCAAAGGAGCACTACCCATCCCAATCCAGTCTTGGACTGCAGAGCATGGCCAAAAGGGCAGTTCACACTCTGTGAATGATGCTTGGACTAGATGGTGGTATGCTGCCCATAAAAGACAGTGCCAGGGGGAAGGAGATTACTCCCTCATCCACCCTTAGCAAAACTGAACATGTGCTGCATGTTTAACCAGGTCATATTACTGCCTAGCAATCTCTTGCAAATATTACTTCCTTCCCTTATCCTCCAATTTAAACAGAGCATCTTCTTACTCCGCCTTCCTTACCTGCCAGTCATTCTGTAGCTGAGTGGGTAGACTAGAACTCTCTCTTCCATATGATGATCTTCTGGGAGACACCCCACTCAGAAGTGCTGTGGAAGTAAGATTTTACAGGGTCTCCTGTCCCTCAACTGGTTCCTACTCCTTCACCCCCCAAAATAAATGGCACTTCACCACCCATAAACAAAGAGATTTACTCGTTGTTTGGGGTGGTTACAGTGTTGCTTTCTTCCCTCACCTTCATGTCCAGGATGGTTCCTGCTCATTATTGCCCCCAAGACAGGGGTGCTGGAACTAGGGAAGCTGGGGGTGCGGAAGCACCGTCTGGCTTGAAGCGGTTTCCATCATATACAGGGCTCATGGTTTTGTTCAGTGGCTTTCAGTGCCCCATGATAAGAACTGTTCCAACACCACTGCCCTGAGAGGGTCACATTACCTCTCCTTCAACCCCAGACATTGCTGCTGTTTCAGCAAGCATTGTGGGTAGATTCCAGTCTTCACACCAGCAGGTTGTCTACCTCAAAAAGCAAAATCCCCCTATTCAGCTGTCTAGAGTGGATCACAAGGGTGTGTACCAACCTCATGGCAAACCGTTACAAATCAGGGCACAACCCCAAAGTGGTTGTGTCTTCTATACTTAGATTTCACCAGTCTTCATTTGATACCAATCAAATATAAATTCCCCAAGCACTGTAATTGCCTTATCATGGAGTCACAAACTGTCCTTTGGGCACTCCAGTCTATCTTGCCGCCTAGGCAACCTTACCTTTGTGTTAAGGGTCCCCTATGCCAATAAAAAAAATCACAGTCAGGTTATTCTCAGTCCAAAAGAACAAGTCACTTACCTCGGAACAATTGTACCTCAGATCTCACTCCAAAGACAATGTTTGCAGCCAGTCCTCTAATAAACTAACTAAAGATTTATTAACAAAGTAACAAGAGTTATCAACAAGGTTAAAGCAGATAGATACACACACACACACACACACACACACACACACACACACACACACACACACAAATGTGTTACTGTCTTAGGTTCCAAAAAGTAATAAAAGCAATGTGCAAGATCTATGTGCTTTAGGGCTAACACAGGCCAACCACTGAGGAACTCTTGCTTATGCTTACACATCTTGGCCCCTCAGAGTTCAAGCAGCATAGAAATACAGTTCCTTCTTGTCAGGGCTGTTTTAGTCCTTTCCCTCAGAGTTCAAGCTGATGCCATGAGTGCACGTGCATGTCTCCTCTTCAGGGTGTGTGAGCCTGGGGGGAGCAATTGACAAAGTCTTTGTTCTTTGAAGTTTCACAATGGCTCATTTGCTTTCAATGGGCCATCTTGGTGGGGAGGACCCAACCCCTTGTGTAGGATGCCAGATTTTCTACATTAATTAATGCTCCTTTCCTGTTTGCTGATTTACATAATTAGAGAGGATTACAATGCATATGCTTAATATCAGAGCTGTGCCCCATGTTACAAGTAAGATGAATATGTGCAGCAGCCTACAAGAATTTCATAAAGTCTAGACACTAAACACATTCTTATAAACTTAACGCACAGCTGAGCCAGACTGGTTTCCAGCTATGCCTTTGTCAATGTTCATGAGTTGGCACCTGGTCTGCCAGCTTCACACTCTATTCCTGCAGCTCCTGATTGTGCGCTGACAAGGCAACACAAATAATTAGGGGTGTGGAACAGCTTCCATATGAGGAGAGCTAAAAAATCTGGGACTGTTGAAAAAGAGACAACTAAGGGGGTATGTGGTAGAGATCTATAACATCATGCCTGGTGTGGAGAAAGTGAGTAAGGAAATGTTATTTACTGCTACACATAACACAAGAACTAGGGGGTCACTCAATGAAATTAATAGGCAGCAGGCTTAAAACTCATTGCCAGGGGATATTGTGAAGGTCAAAACTATAGCGGTTCAAAAAAGAACTAGGTAAGTTTATGGCGGTTACGTCCATCCATGGATATTAGCCACACTGGTCAGGAATGCAACCCCATGCTTTGACTGTCCCTAGCCTCTGTTTGCCAGATGCTGGGAGTGGATGACAGGCAATGGGTCTCTTGATGATTGCCTGTTCTGTTCATTCCTTCCAAAGCACCAGGCATTGTCCACTGTCAGAAGATGGAACACTGGGCTAGATGGACCATTGGTCTGATCCAATATGATTGTTCTATGTTCTTATGATAACCCCATCTACCCTAGCAGATTCAGCTCCTGCCATTCCTACACTTTCCATAGAGATACCAGCCACTGAACTGATAAAGCAAGCCCCTAGGACTCAGATAGTCAGGGAAAGGCAGTGGTGCCCTCTAGATACCCTTCCTGAGAGCAGTTAGGTAGAGGTGGAGTCATTGGGTTGGGTTGGAGGAATTCTTATTAGCAACACCAGAAAGAGTCAGCAGCTGCAGTAAATGCTTGGGGCACGCACCTAGGCCCTCAGACTGGTGTGATTTGTAGTACGGCAAAGAGCAGCCCATTTAAAGTTAAATGACCATTTGACATGAGCTGATCGATTTACACTTTCTCCTCCACATGGTGCTCCCCCAAAACCCAGTGGTTTTGATTATCTGATGACTCCTATTTGCCCAAACCTCACTTAATTGATGTGTCGTATTCCAGGTTTAAGAAGAGGGAAGTAGGGAAGGAAGTAGGGAAGGAAGTCTGGAGCTTGCTGCTTGCTATGTGTGTGCAGACTGGGTGAGTCTCCCAACCCCCTACAAAGTTTGGGATCTTTCTATTTAACATCAGTTAGGAGGCTCAATTTAGGTGTAACTGGGTAACATGTTATGACCCGTGATATACAGGAGGTTGGATTAAATAATTTAAGGTTCCCTTGTGGTCTTAACCTCTAAGAAATTAGGCAGCAGCTCCCCTTCTGTACCAAAAGGAGCTGAATTTCAAACTCTCGTGCCACAGTTTGAAGGTTCCTCATTCAATAGCTTGCACAGGGCCACAGACCTTAGAATTGTGTGAGCCTGGTTAGGCCTTAGATATTTAGGATCTCAGCCTTGAAAAGGCAGCAGCCCAAGCACAGCTCAGGGCTCATCTACGTGGCTTTAGTCCACACCGGAAGGATGTAAAGCTTAGTTCGCACTAGTGTGGCACACATTAACTGGCCCATGTGGACCAGGTTGGCATGCACTTAAAAATTCCCTAGTGTGTGTTAATGTAGTCCTCTTTCAACAGTGCTTCATTAATGAGCACTAGGGAATGTTTAGTGCCCCTCAACCAGGTCCACATGAGCTAGTTAATGTGTACCCTGCTAGTGCAGACTAAAATTTACAAGTCTCTGGTTTTTCTTATTGCTGCCTTAAATTATAGTAAAATTACAGTCACTTGGTTAAATCCAGCACTCATGTCCAGCTGCTTTGGCCTTTGCCATTCACAATAAGACAGGTTTTTCTCTTAGGGAGCCCTGTATATAACTAGATTTATCAAAGGATTCCAACACAGTACAATGTGGTGGGATTTTAAAAAATGCTTAACTTTTTAATTATCTGTTTGTCCTTTAATTTGCCTCATAAATCTCGTTCAGAATGGACCCATTTTACGTGACAAATTTTGCTATGAAATAACACTAGGACAGTGCAAAAATAAATAACAGAAAAGAGCAAGCAAAAGGGACTGTGTCATATACTGACTATAGGGAAACCGTGCAAAACATCTCATCAGAGCAGTGCCAGGAAACTTGAACCTGTCCAAAAAGATCCAGAGTTCTCAGTGTTTAATTGCTGTTGATGGCTGCTGGTCAGTCATGCATGACAATGTGTGTGTCACGCTGCTTCCTGCCTGTGCTCATTCCTGTCAGCCTTCACTCCAGGTGATGAACACTGCTTCTCTGACCAGACTGAAACAAGAAAAAAAGAGGAAAAAAAAAATCCCTCACAGACACATAGAGACATGTACCCAAGTAACCCAACCACCAGAAACAGCACACCAAAAACGGACAGCAAAGGCCAGCTTTTATCCATCAACCTATCTCTGTTTTTGTGCTTTAAAAAAAAATGCATGTGTGGCATCTGTGACCTACAGTATTCCAATTGGCAAGATTCAAATCTCCTGTTTGGTTGATTATATGTTTGAACACATGCTTGGGGCTGCATGGAGTAATTTGAATTCCAATGAACATTATCATTTTTGGTGAACTGAAGCTTTAGAAACATCTTCCGTCAGCTAGCAAGGAAGAAAGATCATGAGAGAGGCAGGGGAGATGGGAGATTTGATTTAAAAGCTCTGGAAGTGGTGCAACATCTTTCCACCTTTTTCTGAACATGATTGTTTAATGGTGTTGTATCGGGCCTACATTCAGCAGAGCACTTAAGCATGTATTCACTTGAAGCGTGAGAGTTGTTTCAGCCCTATTAGCTTAAGCTTAATTTTATTCATATGCGTAAGTGCTTGGCTGAAGAGGAGTGGGATCACTCATAGGCTTAAAATTAAGCACTTGCTTAAATGCTTTGCTGAACTGGGGCCCTAATCATTCAATCCTGTCCTGTTATGTTGCTAATACAATGTTGAAGGAGTGCTCTTCTTACACCTCTCCTCATCCCTGCTTTCTTCTCAGAATGAGAATTGTTACTTTATGCTTGCTTCCCCCCAGTCTGCACTGGGCACAATTTGTTTCTGAGAGTCGATACATGTATTAAACATCCAGAATGTATCTGCTGCCTCTCATTCAGGGGGTGATCTAGCCACCATGGAAGTCACCGGGAGTCCTGCCACTGACATCAGTAGCAGATGGATCAGGACCTCAGCCACTCCTAGCATCCTGTCTGAATCTGCAGAAATCACGTATGAGCTGAAGCTGCTAACGCTGGGAGAACCAGCATGGTGAGGAGATTTTCTTCAACAAAAACAAACAAATTCTTGGGATTTCTTGCTCCATGAACATTGAGTGGTTTTAATTACAATCAAGAGATTAAAGATTTAAATTTAGATTAAAGAGTTAAAATCTAATTTGCAGCTCATCACATTTTAATACATTAGAATACGGAATGTGTCATTATTTTTGGTTATACAGTTGTTTGACATTTTATTACTCTGTCCATGTAGCACCTTCATTCATCTTTCTGATAAACTGGGGTGTGAGGGCAGAATACAAAACAGATCAAGTCATTGTTTTTTCAGTGTATTTCAGATTCATTTGATGAGTATGTTGCCCCTCATGTAATATTTTAAAATAAAAAGATCACTAAAATATATATATACGCACAATTAAAAGACCAGACACAGTGGGCGTGATGCTGCTTTCACTCCAGTGGAGTCCATGAATAAATCCACTGGAGTCAAAGGAATTACAGCAATGCAAAACTGCTGAGAGATCAGCGTCAGGCCTAATAGCCATGACACACAACAGTCATACAAAAGCATTAACACTGCTCTTTGGAGGCTTGGTCTACATTATGTTTCATGTATCAGCTTTTCCAATGTCTACATTCGGAGCTAAGTTGATTTTCTACTACGTCACTGAAGAGAGTCTATGGAGGGATTTTTTATGTCTTAATATTAAAGATGAGATATTAACAGAGATGAATAGGTGTTAAAGGAAGAATAGTTTTACTAGATCTATGTTAATTAACGTGTGCTTGGTTTTGTTCATCACAATTTAAAAAAACTATATCAGAAATAACACCACGGGAAAGAGCTAGGATATATTCAAATATTGCATTATTCATATTATGAATTGCTGCTGCAAGAAAATAAAGAACATAAAAACACCACAACACAAGTTTGCAGGCAAAATGTTAGGGGAAAGGATCATTTAAAACTTGACTCTCTCTTTAGGCCTCTACTATCAATGAAAAAAATCCCACACAGTGCAACAGGGAAAAGCCAGATGTGTTCAGGAAGGCTTGGCGAACTAATTGTAAATATAGGAAAACTCCATGGATGCCTAGCCTGTTAAGATCAGGTTTTGGATGCATTAGCAGAGTTCTGAAATATAGTTCAGACCACAGTTCTGCATGCAATGCAACTGAAGAACTTTGTTTTACATAAATTCTTTTGTCACTCATCCATAATCCATTCCTAATTTTAAATGCTATATAGCTGTGTTCCTAGTTATTTTGACCACTAGTTTAGCTGGGTGCAGGAATTGGAAAAAAAGAGTGTATTTCTTTCTTACTTTATTCCTATAATGTATTTATTTTATCTTATTACGACAAGAACATTTAAAGTTGAACTCATTTACATAAAATTGCTGTTTGTTGTATTGAGAAAGCAAGATGACAGTGAAAACTGAATCATCTATGGCTTGGAAACTTGGAACCAAATCCTTAACTTCACTGGAAATGTATGTGAATAAAGATTCAGTAAAGAGCACAGGATCTGGCCCTGGAGGAGGTGCCTAGTGAAGCTCGCATAAAATGAAACAGCACATTTAAATTAATTTCATTTTAAATATCACCTAAGACCAATTTTTGGAATACATAAATTCTGTACGACTTAGCATTTTCATAAATCAACCATGTTTATCCATCTCTCTTTTATTCTGTAAAGATTAGTCACGTACACCATGTAACGTAATGCTTCCTGTAGTCCCTGGTGACTTTCACATTAATCTAGTTTTTTTTGTTTTTTAAATAATACTGTCAAATTTAAAATTACAGATTTGACCATAAACTCATTAGAAACATATTGAGTTTTTCTGTGCTCTTGTATCTTTGGCTTCCTTAGTTTTTCATTTTTATTTTAAATGACTAGTGCAAGTATTTTTCTATTTGTTCTTACAAAACAGTGAACTCTGGAGAGTGGCAACATAGAGTTTTTATTTTGCATGACAAAAAATATAAAATAAAAGCAACTTCTTTGCCTAAGCCACAACTCTAATATAAAACTGGGTGTCTGAAATTTATATTCTGTAACAAATGTTTTTAAAAATACAGACAAAAGTTTAATTCTTTTGAAATACAAGAGACCCAGTATAATCTGTCCAGAAGCTCAGTACAGTATGGACAGGCAAAATGATAACTCCCTCATGCTGCTCTGTCATTGTAACTAAGCCCTGACATGAAAGCCTTGAGGGTGTGGTTAAAAAGGACTGCCTTCCAGTGTGCTGTAAGGAAACTTCAGCATCCTTGCTCATTCGGTTTTTGTATAAAAACTGACAGATGTGTCAAAGGTGTGATGGTTTTCTGAATAAGTAATGAGTCCTGACAAGTTGGACCTTATCATTCCATTCAGCCTTAGGTGAGGTAGGGGCCTGAGGTAATAGCTGAGGCAACTTAAAATATCTAGATGGGACTTACGAAATGACTAGCCCTGTTCATCTATGCTACTGCTCATCAAAAATATTTTTGATGACACATATATCTGGCCAAATTTGTCCCTGGTGTAATTCCATAGAGGCCAATGGAGTTACACCAAGGATGGATGTGGTTTTTCATATTTATTTTAAATGAAGGCTACAGGAGCTTTCCCTGAATCAAAAACCTTCTTATCCAATCTCAGTGCAGATTTGAGTGGTACACATTTTGTAATGAGAACAATGATTACCAGATTGATTTATAGACACTTTAGTCAAAGGCTACATTAGAGCATGGATCCCAGAGGTGAAAAAGCAATTATTAGTCCACTGAACCAGCCTGATCCCCATAGCTCACCTAACACTAAAGGATCCATTTCAAATACCTTTGCAAACAAAACGAAAAACAAAACAAAACAAAAACAAAAACCCTCTCTAAAATCCTTCTCTGAGCAAAAGGAGGAAAGAGGCACAATATAAGTAAAACAATTAAAGAGAGTGATGTTCAAGTGGAACCAGTGCTAACAAAAATTAGAGGAAAATAATTGTTGCAATCTATAAAAGGGAGAAATAAAATGCTTGCATACCAGAATTCTGCTGTTATTAGCAAATCTTACATTTATGTCATGTAATCTAAAGCAAGTATAGCACAGTGAGCAGCATAAGTGGAATATTCTGTAAAGCTGGACTTTTACGCAGGAAGCATATCTGAATGGGAATACACAAATGTCAGTATATTTTTCCCAGTAAAAGCTGGTGTCCTTGCTACTTGATTTTCATTGAAAGATGTCTTATGAGAGAATAAAAAGGAAGTACAACATTCCAAAAACAACAATAGCTGGGTGGATTAAGCGCAAGGCAAAAGCAGTTTTACTCCAGATGACTCGCTGTTAAGCTTAGAGAAGGAATTCAGAGTTAAGGCAAGGAGGAAGCCACTATGCATCTTTGTTAACTTAGCTGCCAGTGATGTGTATTGAGTCAGTGGAATCTGATATAACATTTCCAGACCACAGGGAGAAGAAAGGAGATCAGATGACATCACTATTATATATTTGTACAATCTAAATAGGCAAGGCAGAAAAGAGAAACGAATGTAACATATAAGTATAATGAACTGTGTGGTGGTTGGCAAATGGTATGCCAGTGACACATTTCGGGGGAGGGAGCGGCTTGTTTTATATGTGTGTGTGTGCGTGCTTGCATGTTGTCTTTGGGCGTGTATGAAGAGAAAAAGAGAAAGGTACACAGATAACTTGAAAGACAAAGGAAAGGAGGACAGAGAACATTGAGTGGGATGAGCAAGGGGGTGGGGAGAAGACAGGCGCAGGAGAGTGGGAGGGAAAATCTGGAGAGGAGCATTGAGGGCAGAACTATGAAGCTGGCAGCAAAGGGCCTGTGAAGCAGAAGACAGGATTAAATGGATTAAAATGTATTTGTAAACAGGGAATTGTCATCAAATGGTGTGTTTCTACTGGGGTCCAACAGGGATTAGTTCTTGGTCCTACACTATCTAACATTTTTGTCAATGTTTGGGAAGAAAACAAAATCGTCACTGATAGTTTGCAGGTGACAGAAAAGTAGGGGTGTGGGGGGGGTAGTAACTAATGAAGAGGCCAGGTCACTGATAGAACTATCTGAATCTCTTGGCAAACTGGGTGCAAGCAAACAATATGTATTTTAATACAGCTGACTGCAAATGTGTACATCTCGGAACAAAGAATGTAGGGCATTCTACCATAATGGGAGACTCTATCCTGCGAAGCAATGGCTCTGAAAAATATGTGGGGGTGGGAGTGGAAAGTCAGCTGCACGTGAGCTCCCAGTATGATTCTGTGGCCAAAGAGCTAATGGCAATCCTGGGACACATAAATAGGGGAATCTTGAATTGGAGCAGAGAGATTATTTTACCTTTGTTTTTGGCACTGGTCCAAAATGCTGCTGGAGTACTGTGTCCAGTTCTGGTGTTCACAGTTCAAGGAAGATGTTGATACATTTGAGATGATTCAGAGAACAGCCAAGAGAAAGGATTTGAAAACATGCTTTATAGTGATAGACTCAAAGAGCTCAAATCTATTTAGTTTAATAAAGAGAAGGCTGACGGGTGACCTGGTCACCTTGTAGAAGTACCTTCCCCCAAGGAACAAATATTTGATAGTGGGCTTCTCAGTCTAGCAGAGAAAGGTATAATACAAGCCAATGGTTGGATATTGAAAGCGGACAAATTCAGACTAGAAATAAGGTGTAAATTTTTAACAATTAGCAGTTGGAATAATTTACTAAGGAGTGTGGTAGATTCGCCATCACTGACACTTTTTAAATGAAGATTGGATGTCTCTGTAAAAGCTCTGCTCTAGGAATTATTTGGGGGATGTTCTATGGCCTGTGTTATACAGGAGGTTAGACCAGATGGTCACAATGATCCCCTCTGGCCTGGGAATCTATGAATCTAAGGTCACATAAAAGAGTCAACCAACAGAGGAGAAAACCACGAGGCCTGTTTTTCTGGATGGAGAAAAATTGTAAGCAGAGAAGGCTCCTAAGAGAACACAAGCGGTGGTAGGGATGGCTGAAATCCACCTCAGCTGGGATGATCCAGTCTGCCACCAAAGGCTGGTAAATGAAGCAAGGTTAGGGTGATTGACAGATCTATGTTTCCGAGCCTTGTTCTTTGTTTTATATTTTTTATATATTTCTTTGTTTGATATGTTGTTTCAATGTTCCCTTCCCTGACCCTTGTGGTCCTCAGGCCTGAAATGTGAGGCCTGCAATATACACTATCTTCTTTGGACATTTTCACTCCCTGACTCCACTGCTAGCTAGCTTAGAATTTTAAAGAGCAGCATGAATGCAAATACTCAGACACTTCTACTCTGAGGCTGTTGCTCCCCTCAAACATCTGGAAGGCTGTTTGCCAGAGTGCCACCGACACACACTGACACATCATCCAGGCAGAATTTTGCTTCCCCTACAGGGCAAGGAAGCAGCACTGGAAAGCTGACTTCCCGCAATTGATGTGGCAGCACAGAAGCCTCAGACTGTAACTCCAGTGTTTCTTATTTATGGTTTCATGCTACCCAGGGGCTCAATTAGAGGTCGAGGTGGGTGTGGACATCTAAACCCTTCTTGCAGCCCCAAGAATCCCTCTCATTTTCATTTCATTTCCCACTTCCTCCTCATCAAGCCCCATCACAGCAATTATCCCATCCCTCTGGCCAAAGATAGATGGATACAATTTTCTCTGACTTTGAAGCCAGTCAACATCAGTCTTGAAATGGAGAGGTTGCTACATAAAGTGACATAAAGCACTCTTTCCAACCCAGGGGAAAAGCAGACACTCTAGAATTCACAGCTCAGAGCAAAAGACCTGCTTGTTGCACTATAGCTAGAACACACACATGCTTAGCTTTTCTTGTTTTTCCATAACCCAGGTGATAACCATGTGTGAGGCAGCTGCCTGAGAAACACCAGGTGAACCCTATTTATGGTTAAGGCCCTGGACTGGAAGAAGAAGCAAAGAGCTGTAAAGAGCAGAGAGGCTTTCATGCACTCTAAGAAGATATTCCCTCTAGCTCTAACTAGATATTGGATGAGAAAGAGAAGGAAGAGCAGCAGGAGGCTGGGGACACAAAGAGAAACTGCAAGAGAATGATTGGTTACCTACCGGGACAGAGAAGAAACAGCATGAGAAGAATGTAGAGGATTATGGATTATGCATGGATGCAGGAGTCCACACTAGCATATCCCTATGCAGAATCAAGGCCTAAATCTGACTCTAAAAACCAACAGAATTTAATAGAGATTTATATAATTTCTATAGGACTTTAAACCAACCTAAATAATTTAATAGGAATCTAGCATCCCTACTATAGCATTCTCTAGCTTGGTATAAAAATCGACACCAGTGTTATTCTCTATTACATTCTACACAATTTTCTAACAAGGCACCAATGCTTTCATATTGGGCTATAGGGAGGAATTTGATAACACAGCAGAAAGCAGGAAACCGGCTATTCTGCCTCTATTAGGACAGCTGGAAATTAAAGTAAGTGGGCCACTGAGAACAATGGGTCAGAGCCAATGGAAAAGCAACTTCCAAACATTTCAATTTCAGGGGCTTCCAACTATGGAAAATTGTTGCCATGTGGCTTTGGCTCAGGTCAAGACACTAGGGAAAGAGCATTTAAAGAGCATGACAGTCCATTTAACAAGCATCTCTCTGGAACACACACTCTAGTCTCTTCAGCAAAGGCACACTTGTCTGTGTATACATTCTTAATCCATTTTGTAGGGAAAATATTATCAGTAAGGATAAGCACTTGTTTGGGTGATGCTGTGAGTGGAAAAGCTCCACACCAGAGTCTTCTGATAGAAGTAAGAGTTATGACTAAGAAGGATCCATTTTGACCACAGTATTAGTTTTGGAAGCAGTATTTCAACCCAGCTGAACACAGGGTTGAAAGCTCTAGTGCTTTTGACCATTAAGCAGTAAAAACAAACAAAAAATATTTTGAAACGGATAATGTTGACAGGAGAAGAGCTAAAAATATAAACGTGAATAAAGCCAAGCAGTTCACACTTTTCTGTCAGACCATTAAAGAACCAATTTGGTAACAATAATAATGGTGATCGGAACTAGAATCTGTCTGAAGGGAGTCCTATGAGCTCTGACAATGCTGAGTGCTAGGGGAAAATGCTGCTATGACTACTTGTTTAGTGAGATGAAAGCATAATTTTGAGGATGGTTACTTACCTGAACACACACACAGACCAGGTGTCTGTAGGCAAAGATACTGCCTGGCCTACTTGCAACATTCTTGCTGTTTTGAAAAGTTGGTAGGCTTGCGAAGAAAAGGAGGTGGAAAATAATGTGACGCTGCTTGTCCTCTATCTCACTGCTTATACATGCCATCAATATTTTAGGATGACAAAAAGAGAAGCACGTTGAATTTTGAGTCATTAAATAGTGGACTAATTAATAGTTAATGGTGGATTTAAAGTTTGTTGACAACTCACAGTTATCATTACCAGATATTTTTTATTTAACATACCCTATAATGCCAGATGTGAGCCAGTGTGCCTATCTAATTTTGTATGTGTGTCTAGAGATTCTGGTTACTTGGCCCAGGTGCCAAATAGCTATATCCTTTTAAGCTCTAGAATAAATCGCTTTGGATGCTTAGTTACCCAAGAGCAGAAAGAGACTTATATGGGAATTAGTTGCCCCAACAGATGATCGGCTTATTCTGCAGACTTTATAATTTTATCTTGTTCAGGAAGAATAGGATTTAGAAGAAGTCTGAGTCATTCTACTAAAACATATAATTGTGTCTGTGTTATAATTGTAAGTGTGGGATTATGCCTATTTATTAGCTGTCTCAGTTGGTGGGAGCACAGTTCTTAACCATGATTGAAGACTACCTGAACCTAGCTTAGGCTTTTGAGTTCAAAAGCATAGCAGAGTTTTGAGATACAAAAGAAAAAATGGTTTCTTATCCAATCTTCTCCCCTGCAATCAAACAATATTGTGGTACTTTACATTTATATAGAATACCAAATGTGTTCCAAAGTAAATATATAAATAGAGCACATATGAAGTGCATCTCCCCTGGAAAGATAAGCAATGAAGAATATGAGCACAAGAGAGTGTGTGGGGGCAGGAGGAGGGATGCAGTCCATGCAGAATAGGTAGGGAATGGGTTTTGTGACCTCTTCTGAAAGACCCATACACAGTAAATTGTATGGTAGATTCTGCTACAATTTAAACCCAAAAATCAATTGGTAGGAAATTTATGTTTTCTATAAATCCTTATTAATAGCAGCTGGAGAATCCTGGTGCATACTGACTGACACTAGCGTTGTGTGAGTAACAGATTTTTCAGTACACTGGTAATTACAAATAATCATTTCATGTCAAATAAAATGTTTCTTTTGACCTGAAACAAAATGTTTCATTTAGGTTTTGACCATTTAATATTTTAAATTTAATTTTAAAGAGAATTTTAAAACAAAAAGACACTGGTTCACAAAATGTTTCAATAAAAAGAAATAATAAATAAAAATTTAAGAAAGACAGATATTGGACCCTTTTTTCTTTTTCTTTCTTTTTTTTTTGGGCACTTTTTGCCAATTGATCATGTTTTTTTCTTAAGCAGCCATACTCTAAATTGAGGTAACCATGCAACTGCTGAAAAATGTTTGACATGCAGAAGATGCTGTCCTTCATCTTGATGTAATGAAAATGGTCATTTTGCTGCAGTTCTGGGTATTGTACGTGCAGGAACTGAGTATGCCCATCTGAATTTTTTGTAAATATAGTATGCCCATCAGATTGTTTCTATTGTTTTAAAATTCCAAGTAACACTATATTTTGCCCAATGAAAATACTACCCATTTTTCAGATCATCATTGCTTTTTTTCAACTTTAGTTGTTTCTCTTACTTTTGTAAGTTATTCCCTTGTATCTCCTTTTTTTCTTGTACCTATGCCTGTTTGTCCAATATATCTCACACACAGTTTCTTCTTGAATCTCTCATTTTGTCAGTCACAATACCATGAAAGGCAGTGATTTGTGGGCTCAGGATAGCAGAGACAATACATGCTTGGGTCACTAGTAATTAAAGAATGTCAGTGGTCAGGAAGGGGAAAATAAGTTCAAGCCAAACTGAAGCATTTAGATATTTTATGGCTGCATCCTTTTAGGCCTCTCTCAGCTTATAAATATTAATTTAAAGACTACCAACAAGGACAGTAAACGGATTTAGGCATAAAACTTCCTGTCAGGAGTGATTCATGCCCAATAAAAGGAGAGCTGGAGAGAGAAAGCCTGCTTCGCTAAGTTTATGATAGACAGTGAAATAGTGCCATCAAAATAAAAAGGGCTTTCACTATGTAGTCTGCTGTATGAGTGTCTCCATTCTTAATAAGCATCACGGTGGTACTGTATTGTTTTCTTTTATAAACACATTTGACTTAGTGAGGGAAAGGTGTATGATAGGACCAACTATGGAAATGAACTTGTGTGGCCTTGTGTGATTAGTACCACACACAGCAAAATGAGAAAACATTATACTTTTTTTATATTAGCAATAAAGTCATATTGAACTTGGGTATGCCAGCATAAGGTGTGCAAGCTACATTTCTCTAATTCTAATTCCAGCACTGCAATACAAGGGAAAGAGTCAGTAGACCCTAGATATTATATTGAAATGGGCTTTGAAATGCAAACACCAGAAGATACACTGATTTATTATTAAAAAACAAACAAAAAACTCTTACAGGGTCAGAAAGAAGAAAGCAAATAGTCACTCTAAATTATAATATGTGGCCAGTGAAAAAAAGCATAAATTTTAAAATTCTTTTCCCTATTCTCCTGAAAAAAAATCCAATTAATTAATTCATTGTATTATTCCTGCTCACAAACATTAGCACAAAAAGCCCTAAATATTTGCTAAGGATGAGCTAAATATAAAACATTAGTCATGACGAAAGTATTAAACTGAATTAAAAAATGTCATATTCGAAGTCCTCCCTATTCCGTCCAAACAGAGCATGTGTGGCCTCAATATGCTAAACTTAGCCTCTGTTGTACTTTTTAGCCTTATTTCGTCTCTGAAGCTAGATATACCAATGGAGACAAAGCACACTAGAATATTGAACAACCTCACTTGTTCCCACATTCACTTCAGTAATGGAACAGCAGTTAAATCAGTAAAACACAATAGATATCCCAATATATCTAGTTTTCTTCTTTTATCTGAAGTTCACTAGTTTACTTGGGCATGGGGCCTCATAAAAGGGATTTCCTTGTGAACCTGATTCAGTTTCTGTTGGGCTCACTCAGTTATAGGATTCTTTCTTTGTGCTGACACACTGGGCAGAGGCAGCACACCCTACAAATGGCTACCACTTTTGGAAAAGGGGAATTTATAGGGGACTTTCTCCCAAAGGAACTGGCATACATTGCTGTTCGTGGCCATTGTGACTTGATCCCATGACAGGGAACACAGCAGTGAGAGGGTCTCAATGGAAACTATAAGTGGGTGGCAGGTGGAAAGGACAATGGAGGTACAAGCAGAGTGGAGACACCTATTTGGGAAAATACCCTTTTGAAAAAATGCTGTACATTACAGTAATGCTTTGTCGATGGAATTAACGTGAAACAAGGGTCCTCAGAGAGGCTCATTCTGAAGAGAAATGAAAAATACATAAAACTTTGTTTAATTTATGGAATTTATATGCTGCTGACCAGTAAGTATAAAGTTCTGTTCCCTTGGTCCTCACTATCACTCATGTATTACTTGTCAGTAAATGTGGTGCACTCAGAACATAACAGCTACGGTAATATTTCTGTTCCCACTGCAGCTTTACTACACCCATGAAACTCTGTAATCTTTAAATTCCCTCACTGTTAACATCTGCTGGAACATTATTGGTCCCAGCATAGCCAAGCTGCTCTGAAATTACATTTAGCAGAGTAGTTAATGCTAACAGTATAATTCTAGAAGCAACCATGTTTTAAAAAGGCTTTATAACTGGCACAATGACTGGGCCTTCTTTTGGTTTTATTTCTTCCCCACTTTCCTGTTTTCTATCATTATCTCATTTGTATGCCAGGAACCATGTTTAAATAACATTTTCTTGCATTTTTAGATCAATGTATTATAATATTATTTCTATGTCTTGGCCTACATCTTCAAAACTAACTTCTGAAAACACCTTTTTAGTGTGCTAAAGAGATTCAGCTGCCGGATTGGATTATAAGTGTTTAGAGGGTTGAGGTTGGAAATTAATCAGGTTTTAATAAAATGAATATATTTTATCACCCAGCTAGGATGCTTTGCATGTGTTAAATTCAAATGGTCTTGCACATAAGCAAAACAAACAGGTTGCAGACGGCCTTTGCTAATGAGGATGCCACAGTATATTCATTTTCTGATTGCAAAGAGTTCACATATTCAGGGTTTTGCTTTTACAAGAGAATAGCTGCACAGAGGACATTTAAACTTAAACAGCATAACTGACTGTTCTAAACATTATAATATGACACAATATGGAGCAGTATGCAGAACTATGTGCTAAATATTGCATTAATGCAATTATAACACTCAAAGATCATTTAATAACACCTTAGCAGACCAACTAAACTTCAGAAAAATTATTACATTCATTCTCCTTGAATGATTTGGTCTCCCAAAAAAAGTTAAACTTAAAATTTGCACTTGCATTTTAATGGCTAGAAAATATATTTTGTCCATTCAAACATTAAGCAGTTTCAGAACAATCGGCTGTGTGTACAAAAATTCTGCCATCTTTGTTTTTAAAAAATCAAAACTCCCCTTCTGTAAATGAAGAATTATTTTATGTTAACTGTATAAAACACATCATGTACAATATCATGTTCATGTATTTAGGATAGTTACTTAGCCAATTTAATTGGATATTTTCATTTATTAAAATAATACCTAGAGTAATCTTAAATTTTAAAAAATAGATTTTGTATCATTATTGCTTATTTACGAAATGATAGGTAATATAATTTACAGCTTTAAGAACATTCATCCGTGGTTCCAGTAAGTACAATATTCCATCAATTGAAAGGCCTTTATTAAAAATGATCAAATCTGTCCTTACACGCCTTTATACATTCTCCTGTGCAGTAGTTATAGAAAGACATTTTTAATAGGGATGTCTTTTATTATTGTTCATAATCCTATATTATGGCCTTGCTCAAATTAGTAAAATAAAATGTTATAAATGAGGGTAACTAAAGCAGAAGTATGACGGCATATTAATTATTTCACGTAATACAAAACCCTCATCTTGTCAGATGCTAGACTGAAATAATTTGCACTATAATATGGTTTTGGATATGGATTGTCTCTTGGTGGCATTGTAATCCCCATATCTAAATTCCCAAAATAAAATAAGAAATAATAATAATAAAGTATAGCACCAGTCTAATCACTGGTTAGTTTATGTATGAGGTATAGTATCTGCCAATTATACACTTGATAAGTAACTGGTCAATAATACCGGAATGAAAAATAGTAAATCAGACACACCTGTGAAGTTCATTGAGTGTGCCAGCAGCACCAGTGGCTGCTGAGAGCTTTAAATGCAGCTGGCCACAGCTCTTTGCCCGATCAGACTACAAACCATGTAAATGATGTGTGTCTCCCCAGTCATCAAGAAGTTGGAAGACCGTTGAAAAGACAAGCTAAAACCCATTCTGTGGCTCTCTCTCACCAGCACTTCGTCATGGAGGAGTCAATTACAAGCTCTTTACTGTTGACTTATGAGACTCAGAACTTGCATAGTTTTTCCATTTGGTGAGGAGCTGAAGCAGAACTGCTAAATGTATTTTCAGTGCAAACACCATGGATTTTATATGTCTTTGGTTTAGAAATGATTCAAAACCAGATAAGATTTTGCAAAAGCACTCGTTTGTCTCTCAGCCTCTGGACCTTGTTAACTAAAGTGGAACCTGGAACCAAACCAACTTGGATGAAAATTTGGTTTTGCAAACCCAAAACCCCACTCACAATTTTTTGCAAAACCAAAACCTGGCATCCTTGGTCCATGTCAACTCTGTTCAGGGACTTCCAACTAACTTGCAGCTTCACACACAGCATGGCTTTGAACAGTACAATATTCTAAATGTTAATTTATTATATTAAAAGTAGAAGTAAGAAAAGTGTATTATTGAAATATTCACTTAAATCACAACAATGGTATCTGAATTAGACTGAGGTCTCTTTAAAAGCAGGGTTCACATTGTGCAGGGTTGTACAGCACCAAGCGCATTATCAACACTGTACAAATACTGTGATTTCCACTATACTGTACAGTCTGCCTCTGTTTTCTGAAATGCTTAATAAAAGCTACGAAAAAGTTATTGTGAAACAGCTCTAGAGATAACTTGAACATGTTGAGTGATGTTATACCCATGTCATTTAGGATAATATTAAAAATAACACTTCGCAGTTTAGAGCACGTTAGCATTTAACTTTTTTTTCAAAGTTGTACAAACATTTATTAATGATGTCATTAGTTATTGATTATAATTATTATGGTCTGACTTGAATGACAAATATATGCACAATACTTCCCCCCTTATTTTATGTATAATTCCCATTTTTGAAGAGCAAATATTCCCACAAATTGCCTTTCAGGAAGATAACAACACTCCTTAGGTTTTAAGAGGCACTTGGCCTTTGGCCATCTGCCTTATCACATCACTTAAGATGCACAGCTTTTCCTTAATTACAACATGGCTTCAGAAACCAGTGAACAGTTCCACAGCTCACACTAAAGGTAGGTCTACACAATAATAAATAGCAGCACATGTAGGCATAACCAAGCTAACTTTGATCAATCTCGGTCGATAAAAATAGCAGGGTCGCTATGGTAGCATGTGCAGCAGTCTGGGTGGCCACCTGAACACAGTCCTGCCTAGGACCTAAATATGTACTAGATCAGCTGACCCTTGCCACCATGACTACACTGCTATTTTAGGGAGCTACCGCAATCAAATCTGGTTTGGATATGCCTACGGGTACTGTCCCAATTGCAGTATAAACACACTGTCAGCCACAATAGGGCCACTCTAGCGCTGCTAAGAGGACTTTAAGCTGTCCTAAACCTCTTACTGGTTTAAAGTCAGTATAACTGGCTGTATGCCTCCTGCTCCCCTTATCTCACTCTCTATGTCAGGGTGTTTAGGCAGAGGCCAGGAGCCGGGAGTTGCTCTGCGTGGACAGCAGTTCATTAATTGAGCACTGACCAGTCTGTGTATGGAACCAGGCAGGGTTTCTATGGGAAACCAGTGATTGTGTAATTAAAGACTGCATGTTAGTGCACACATTCAGGAGGCTGAATAAAGGTTGTAAAGGCAAACTTGAGTCTGGTATCTCTTAGGGTATGTCTACAATGCACAATGAAGTCAATTTACTTTAAATCAACTTTCACCCGCCGAATTTTAGAAGTCACAGGAGCGTGATCACACCGCGCTCCTTGCACTGGGCTCGTACGTCCCCACTCACCATGCTTTGGTTGACATTCAAAGCAGTGCACTCTGGGTAGCTATCCCACAATGCAGCTAGCACTGCAGGCTGTTGGGAAGATTCTCATCGTCCCTTGATGCAACGCTCCTTCCCCCTCCCTTCCTGCCCTAAACAAACAGGCAACGGGTTTTCACGCCATGTGTGTCTGCTGCATATTGCTGCAGAGACATGGAGCCCACTGAGCTCTGCACTATCATTGTGAGCATCACAAACACCTAGCGGCTTATCCTGGAGTATTTTCAAAGGTGAGAGAGGCACCAAAGCACAGAAAACAGTGATGTCCCTGAGGCTGCCCTGCTACAAGCCACAGAGCGGAAAACACTCCTGATTGCTGCAGACTGTCACCCATCATCTGCAGTCGGTGGAGCACTGGTTCTGGTCCCGGGAAACAAGCACAGACTGGCGGGATCAAATTGTTATGAAGCTGTGAGATGATGAGCAGTGGCTGCAGAACTTTTGTATGAGAAAGGCCACTTTCTTTGAGCTCTTTGCAGAGCTGTCCCCAGCCCTGAAGCGCATGAATACTCACTTGAAACCAGCTCTGGTGCAGCGAAGCAAGTGGAAGTCGCTCTGTGGAAGCTGGCAACCTGTGACTGCTACTGGTCAGTTGGGAATCAATTCGGAGTTGGTAAAGCTACAGTGGAAACTGCTGTGATGCAAGTGTGTAGGGCCATCAATAGGCTTCTGTGAAGAAGGGTAGTGACTCTGGGAAACTTGCAGAACATACTGGACAGGTTTGCTGTGATGGGATTCCCAAACTGGGGGTTGGGGGGCTATTGATGGGAGGCATATCCCTATCTTAGCACCTGACCATCTTGCAACAGAGTACATAAACTGCAATGGATACTTTTCTGTGGTGTTACAGGCCCTTGTTGATCACAGGGGTCATTTTTCCGACATCAGTGTGGGGTGGTCTGGAAAGGTGCATGATGTGTGCATATTTAGGAACTCGGGTCTGTTCAAGAAGATGCAGGTGAGCACTTTCTTCCCAGACCAAAAAATACACATTGGGGATGTGGAAATGCCAGTAGTGATCCTGGGGGATCCTGCCTACCCCTTGCTGCCTTGGCTAATGAAGGCCTACACTGGGCACCTCGACAGCGAGCAAGAGCATTTTAATAACAGGCTCAGCACTTGCAGAATGGTGGTGGAATGTGCATTTGGCTATTTAAAGGCCAGATGGAGATGTCTTCTTACTAGGCTAGACATCAGTGAAAAGAACATCCCATCAGTTATTTCCGTGTGCTGCATTCTTCATACTGCATGTGAAGCGAATGGGGAAAAGTTCCCCCAGGACTGGGCTGTGGAGGCTGAAAGGCTGGCTGCAAATTTTGAGCAGCCAGATGGCACCAATACTCTCAGAGCCAACTCTCAGTGCTTCACCTTCAGGAAGCATCGAAAAACCAGTTCTGCAATGACCCGCAGTAATGTCTGTATATTTTGTGCCTTTCTTTACCATCTCCCCCTACCATCAACATCTGCACCCTCCACTTCCCCACCCAAGCTATGAATTAATAAAAAGACATGTTTTTTTAAGGCTCAAAAGTTTTATTTATGAACATTGCTGAGGGTGGGGGGTGGGAATGAGGGTAAAATCACAGTTTCAAGTGACATGTAAGCAAATGCGTTGCTTGTACTTCTTAATGGAGCCGCCACATCCTTCTGCTTGCTTCGACTGGGGTGGAGTGCACCACATACTGCAGCCTGCCCAGTCTTCTCCTAGACTGCTTGGGGATAGGGGAGGGCAACAAAACATTAAGCGGAGGAGCATTCTGGGGGAGCTGCAGAGGGACTCCGTCTTGCCACCACTCTTCCTGCAACTCCACAAGACACCTGAGCATGTCTGAGTGATCCCACATTATATGCAACATCTGCTGCGTACGGTGCTCCTGCTCCTGTGCAGATCTTCTATGTTCCATGTCCATGTCAAGTTTCTGGGACAAGGGCATCCTCCATGCTCTGAGATGTGTCTCAGCAGCCGTGGAAGCGTTCATGAGCTCACTGAACATGTTGTCCCATGATTTCTTTTTCCTCTTTCTGATCTGGGAAAGTCTTTCAGCAGCAGTTCTGGGAAGGGGAGGGGGGCAAGGCCAAGGTGTCTACAGAAAGACAATAAAAGCACAACATTGCCATTGTTAGGAGACCCAAAGAACTGAAGCAGTTCAATGTAAAAAGTACTCCCCTTCATGTGCACAAGGCTAATCCAGACCTGCATTCCATTCTGTACATCTCAGAAGGGTTGGGTCAGACTGCTGTTAGGGAGATGGTAAACCAGGGGTTCTTTCATCTGTTATAGAGAGGCTTAATTGCGGTAAAAACCACAGTCCAAAATTAATGTATGAGAGGGATCACCAGGCTCCCCGGTTACGTGCAGAACAGTTTGGGAGGAGGTGGGCAGAGATGATCAGAGGACACCATGTCAGAAACCATACGGCAACTATTGAACTGCCACACTATGCCCATAGAAAGAGGACTAGAGGATTAAAGAAGATTGACTGTATAGCTCAGGTACTTTAAATGTGTGCCATCTTCCCTAGGTGACCATGAGCGATATCAGTCTCCCGAGGAAAGGGAAGAGTTGCGGCAAGAATCAGGGTACAGGCCTGGCCCTTAAGTTGTTATGCTGTGTTCCACCATGATTCTGGCTCATTTCATTGCAGCGTGGCATGGAAAAGTATCCTACTGTGGCGGAAGAAACAAGGCTGCCCTCCTGAGAAACCTTGTGCAAAGGGTAACAGATTATCTGCATGAAAGTTTCCTGGAGATATCAATGGATGATTCTTGGAGCATACCTCTGCACATAAATAATCTGTTCCAGGAGTAATCCTCCAGTGAAGTTTGCCAACACCCAGAAATACCCTCCCCTCTGAATAAAAAGGCCGTTTTAGAAGTTGTATCAGGGACATTACATCTAAAAAGAAAAAAACCCTCCCCTTCCCTAGGACCACAGGATCCTGTGTGTTGCTGGACTGCTCTGGGGTCAGGAATAGGGCCTGGTTCTCTGGGAGAATGGACACCCTACTCTTGTGCACCCTGCTCTCCTCCTCGTCCACAGAGTCCTAATCATTCTTCCTGCACTGGGATTCAGCACTGGGAGGTATCAATGCTCCATGGCAGCACTGTGGTGGGGTCGCCACCTGGAATTGCATGCAGCTCCTCGTAGAAGCAACATGTTTTGGACGAGGAGCCAGAACAGTTGTTAGCTTCCTTAGCTTTCTGAAATGCCTGATGTAGCTCTTTGATCTTCATGTGGCACTGCTGTGCATCCCTGTTGTGCCCCTTCTCCAACATGCCCTGGGCTATCTTCCCATATATATCTAAATTTCTTTTGCTGGCTATGAGCTGTGCCAGAACGGACTCTTTGCCCCACAGACCGATGAGATCCAAGACCTCTGGTCGACTCCATGCTGGAGTGCATTTGCCATGACGAGCTCAGCTACAAAGCTCTCTCCACACTGGCTACACAGGAAATGAAAATTCAAAATTTCCTGGGGATTGAGGGTAGAGGCCATTGCCTGTTTACATGGCCATGTAACCGCAGAGCATAAATGTCCAGAGCGGTCACAATGGCGCATTATGGGATAGCTTCTGGAGGCCAGTAACATCAACTTACGTTACGCTCTGCCTACGCTGATGCAAATTTGACCCATGAAATTTGATTTACGTGCTACGCCACTTGCAGAGGTGGTTTTATTAGGTCGACTTTTACCGCACTTTGAATTGATGGAACTAATGTGCCAGAGTAGACGCATACTTTAGAAGTTCAACGTAAGTGGAACTCGACCTCCGTTGCCAGTGTAGACCAGGCCTTAGCTTTTGAGTACTTGACTTTGCTGACTTAATAATTTTTGTTTAATTTTATGTGTGTAAATTCCTAAGTTTTTAAAAAACAAATTGAAAAAATGGCAGTGTCATCACATGGCATTACACTAATATCCACTTGGGTCATAGGCAGGATTGGAACTTTTCAATGTCCCATGCAGACCTCCGCCACTTAAGCTAATGGAGTAACTGATAGAAGTAGGGGGTTATCTCCTCTATTTGGACCATCTCCAGAGGAGGATGAGAGAGAGACACATTGTCAATGGGTTTCACGGGTATTTGTTGACATCAGAGGAATGAAACTCAGAAATCTTGGATTTCATTCACGATTCTGTAGAGGAGTGTGCTCTAGTGGGCACACACTCCTCTTCCCATTCCCCAAAAGCTTGCCCCATTCTGCCTATTCTATCCAACATGAGCCTGTCCTAGTCCTGTCTCTTCCTTGCTCCAGGTGCTTCACCCTCATCCCATGCTCCTCAGCTAGCCTGTCCAGTATCCACTCCTCAGGTGTCCCATCCACGCCTCAGTCTCCCAGTTGAGCAAGTCCTAGTCTCACCCTTCTCAACTTCTGGTTTCAGTCTCTAGAAACCCCAGTCTTAGTATTATTGACTCGCCAGTCCAATCCCTCTCCCTGTACTCTCACTCTTCATCAGATTTGTCTCACTATCCCCTCCACCTCTTTTCCCTGACCCCACTGGTTCTCAGTCCTGCTCTCCTTGCCCAGCCAGTCCCAGTCTCTTACTAGCTTTTTATCCAATTTCAGTTTCCCACCACCCAATGGCTCCCAGCCCCAATCTCCTTGTCCAATAAGTCCCAGTCTCCCCCATCCCACCTCCTAGTTCCTGTTTCCCTCTCCCACCGGCACCCTGCAGTCCCATTGTCCCTAGAGGTTTCCTAAAGCCTTTTAGGCCCAACCTGGACCTGACCCTGAGAAGGCTGAGTTATTTTCCATCTTGACCCAACCTTGACTCTTCCTCCCAAACCTCAGTGCCACTGCTGACTCTTGCCCATGAGGTCAGTTCTCCTCCTCCTGCCTGAGGGGTTGGTGCAGTTCTGGCTGCATCCCCCACTCCTGCCTTCTGCTGTCCCCTCTCTTCCCCCCCCCCGCCTTGTGTTTGCTCTGCAGAATGAGAGGCATTGCAATTCCTCATCACACTCACTCTATAGCAGTGCAGTGAGGTAGTGGTGGCTGGCAGGGTATGCAGCCGCCACTGTGCTGACCCCTGGGCAGGAGAAGAACCCACCTCAGCTGGCTGTTTTCCCACCCAACCCAACCTGGACCTAACACTTGCAGGGCTCTGCTTGTCCTTGCCATTCCCTGTGTCTGGCTCTTGTCCCCCTCTTCACTCAAATCATGCAACGTCTTCATCCACAACTGCTTGGGCCCAGTGGTGGTGGGCATGGGGGTCATTGAAACACAGGAGGGACCATTTCCATGCTCTCAGTTCCAGCATCCACATCTAGTTCCAACATGTCCACAGCAGCAATTGCAGGAAATGCCATGTTCAGCCCTGGGCTAAAGCCTATTCAGTGTGGATGGAATCTTTGGAGATTTTAGCTGTGAAGTTCTACCAAGTCTCTGCTGATCATGTGCTAACTGCAATTTTTCAAAGACTTAGCATCTGGATTTTCATGAGGATGGCAAAAGGACATCTCTAGTGCAACAGCTATTTCCTGCAAAATTTCAACTCCCTGCTCCAAAATATGGGAGCAATAGAACTTGCCAAAGAAAAGGTGACCAACATTTTTTAACGTGAGCAAAATAAATGTATTTTCTCCTAAACTTGTTCTTGGAAATGGCTGGAATGCTTTGGTTGGAATTAAAAAAAAAAAAAAATACAGCCTGAGGCAGACACCTGTCATGGAAAATTTCAGTGATTAAAGTTTGCAAAGTTATACACAACTGAAAACAGGTTCTTATAATGGATGTATCAGACAACCTTAGTAATAGATGGTGCTATCAGCCCTGCGTATAATACAGCAGATACTGCTACTAACATGTCAGCACTGAAACAATCAACTCTGCTAAGATTTGATTTGTCATGAGATTTTGAATTTACAGACCACTTAGATGAATGGGGCTGCTTTCAATTTTCATAGCTATTGTTTCTACTTATCTGCAGACTCAGGAATCCAAAGCTGCATTAGGTCACATTCAAAAGGACATATTCAGAAAATGTTTCGAAAACAAAATCTTAATTTCTGCAGAAAATAACGAGAAACAGAAAAGACCCCCAAATCCATGCTATTGGGCCCCTTTATCAAACCTTCCTGCTCCAAGATCACTGTATATGGCAGTAAGCATATTTAAGCAGCACAGTTCTGCTTTAACTTCATAGTACACAAATGGTTTAGTATTAAGCCAAGAGAAAGAGTTCCAACTGCTAAATTACCCACACAATTTCCTACAGCAACTGCTGTTTCCTTGCAGGGTCTCCCATCTAAGCACTGATCAGTCCCAGAAGCTTATGATCTGATGAGATCATAGCCTGAGGTGGCAATACAGCAAATCCTGGAGTTGTCCTAATGACCTCACTCACAGTAAGCATTGGGGGGCATTATCTGGCTTATAGGAAAATGCATATGACCCCTTTCAGAGCGAGATAGATTGCTGAGTGTGAGTGACTTGCTGCAGCAGCTCCATACCACGTCAGCATGGGGACACTGACCATCCCCACTGAGGTGACCGGAAGACACGGGTATATGTAAATGACTATGAGCACTCTTTGAAATTTAGGAATAAAGTTTTGGCCTCACTGAACCACATCGAGTGTCTTCTGTCCTCCTCTCAGCATAGCTGGACAATGATTCTGATTTTGCTTTGTAAGTTAAAAGAGTATCTTGCCAACAGCCAATATTCACAAACTGCAGTTCAGCACAATTATAAGGTTCAATGGAAGAGCAGAGCATTCACCGAGATAATGTTTATATTGGACCCCATAGTGTGCTAGGTTAAACTTAGAGCTAGCTGGAAATTTTCTGACAATGTTTTTTTCATCAGAAAATACCAGTTTCTCAAAAGTGAAAGGTTTACTGGGAAATGTGTTGATTTTTTACAACATTTCATTTGTGAAGAAAAATTGAAAAAAAAAAGGCATTTTGGTAAACAAAAACGTTTCCAAATGACTTTTTGTTTCAATTTTCAAAAAATATGTATTAAACAATATAAAATAAAAAAGTCAAAATCAGAATGAAATATCTCAATGAACCAGAAAAATAATCGGGTGGGAAGGAGATTTTGTTTCACTGGAAATTTTGAAAATTTTTGCTTTTGATCCATCTTGAAATGGAAAAATTTAAAAATCATGGATTTCCCATAAATTATAAAATCCAGTTCTCACCCAGCTTTACTGAAATTAGATATAAAACTCTCAATGGGACAGAATTGTGAGTGAAATACAGAACTCACAGCCCAAGGGATGGAGGTGACCAAAGTGGCTTGAGCCACCTAAGCAAACACCGAATCCTGTGCAGCTCTGACGGCTAGAAATCAGCCCAGCGTAATTTTCAGAGCTCTGGGCACCTGTTTCAGTTATATCAGCCTTCCTGGGCCACCCCACTGCCTGAACCTCCATGGCACCATGTCATGCTCTGCCCCCCCCAGCAAACATCCTACAGCAAAGGTTCTAAAGGGTACCTCAAAGGCAGCCTTATGCCTGTCTTCTACAGTAAATGCACTGAGGGAATCCTCTACAATCAGATACCCAGTGTAAATGAGCTGGAGTGAATGTGAGGGTCTTACCTGGTATCATCTTGTGTGTTTTTACAGCATTTAATATAATGAGATGCTGATCCCCAGTGAGATCTTTGAGTGCTACTGTAATTCACATAATATCACACTAATATTACTGTAACCGTAAATGACTATACGTGCTTTACAGAGTTGTTTAAATGTTACTTTAGTCTTGCAAGTGACATGGTCATGGGCAACATTCTACTGAGTGCTGGAGTGGATCAGCCACTTCTAGTGGGCAAAGATGACTGCTTGAAAGTGTTCTCGCTCCTTGTGCACCTAGTTTCCATTTCTAGTTTTAATTTTCTATTGCAAAACTTACTTTGTGATCTTGCTTGGATTTTGTTGGGTTTTTAATCCCAAAAGAAAGCAAAAGCAGGTTAAAAGGCTTAAAAAGCTCAAAAGTATACAGATTTATTTACATAATTTATATTCATACCCACTTTAAGACCCCTTTACACTGCATTTTAAAAGCAATTTAAAGGTCCCTTGGTATAAATGAAAATCAAGCCTTAGGATTCTGCTGTACAATAGAATAAAGCAAGAAAAATATTTTAAAATGGCAGCAAAAATGGTGTCATACTGTTTTCTTATTGTTATGCTAGAAGCTCTTTTTTTTCCCCTACTGGAAAAGATGTTTCATAAAATAACAAGAAAAAATGTTTTTGAAAAGATTTTTTAACAAAAATTGAATTTAAAATTGCAGAGCTATATTGCAACAGTATTAAGACACTCTTGGGCATGTTTTAATGGTCCATTAATACACGCCTTGAGTGGTTGAATGCATGAGGCTGCACATCTACGACATGTATTAATGAACCACTAAAACATGCCCTGTTGTGTGTTAATGCCATATTACAAAGCCATACTACCTGTAAAGACTCAGAAGTAAGTTTAAAGAACCTGCATTGATCTTTGGGAAAAAATATTATGGTAATTGCCTGTGTCCATGTGTCAACTGGATTGTTCAGATATTCAGTGGATCCCACCACAGTATTCAAGCAATAAGCTCTGTTATACAATAGAAAGAGAACTATTATTAATCATTAAATTGCACCCCAAAGTGTACTAGGCTTTTTATAGACATGCAAGATGACAAATTCCTGCCCTAAAGGAGTTATATTATATAAGCACACATGATACAGACAGTGAAATGGTTTATATGAAGATATACTCTAAAGATGTCTGCCTACTTTTACTTCTTTTCTAGCCCTTGCCTATTTTCTCTCTCTCTACACTGTCTATTTTCTCTAATTTAACCCTTTCACAAAACATGCTTTAATTTCTGATTTCTTAGTCCTTGGTTATCTCAAACAGAACACCGTATTCTAATGAAAAAAAGCTTTCAATATTTTAATTCAAAAATATGTTTCATGAAGTCCATTAATAGATATAGGGCACGTCGACACTGCACTAAAAGACCTGTGGCACGGCCACAGATGGACCATGTCAGCTGACTTGGGCTTGTGGGGTTCGAGGTATAAAATTACAACGTAGATGTTCGAGCTTCAGCTGGAGCCTGGGGTCTGAGACCCTATCAATGGAGAGGACTCTGAGACATTGAGCCACAGTTCTTATCACAGTGTAGAGCAAAGCATTTACACATATGATTAAGCCCATTCCTAGTCAAAAGAGTCCTTAAGCACATGCTTAACTTTAAATGTGCTTAAGACCCATTGAAATCAAGTGGAACTTAAACACATAAGCATATGCTGAATAGGAATGTACTGCTGAATCACGGTTCTGAAGCTGCCTTTACAGATGGCACTGTATCATGCTACCTTAAAATGTAAGGGAAAAAAATAGATGATGCTAAGGTTCTTCATGGTGTTTATATTGAAAAATTTTGAATAAAATTCCTAAAACTTTTGAAACAAAAAGGTTAACTGTATGAAAGGGGCTACTTAACCAATCTCTGACCAAATAAGAAAGCTGATAGCACACTTCTATAGTCTACTTATTTGCTATGCATTCTGCTAATCAAGACCACTTTTCAGACTAATCATTACTTGTAACTCTACTCATAAGATTGTGAAACAAACATATATAAGTGAAAATAAAAACCAGGCATAAATTCAGCTAACATATAAAAAGGATACAGCTTTCCCACATCATATAATAGCGTGAAGATAGTCTAACACTTGTACTATGTAATATGAGTCTGAGTCTATGTACTAAGTAATTAGCAGCAGAGCATACCACCTCAAATTCTGTAACAATGCAAGGTTTTCTGACTACTATAAAGCAACCAATTGTTTCAACACAAGTTGTGACATTATATAACAAATTAGGCAAATCGTATTTTGTAATTAGTATATTCCGGAAAATATTAATGCAGGGGCTCTGGCCCCTCCAGAAGATTATGCAAACTACATTCACTTTTTGAGAGATTCCTTAGAGTAATAGTATCCACTGGAGGATACTGACCCCTGGACTGTGACAGGGCTGCTAGTTTCTGTGGTTCTGACATAGTTCCCTTTTCCATCATGCAGGTGAGTGGAGTCGGGAAACAAAGCGTGTCAGTGTCACATCATTGCCATGCTCAATATACAGATCCCCTGTGCTTGTAGGATCTGGATTAGACTAAGGCCAGCCCTAACATACAATTCATCATAGTGGTTTTTCCTAGGTTCATATCAATAGTACTTGAGAAAGCACTTGAGGACAAGAGTTCTTGAATTCAAGAGGAATGAAGTCTGCAGTAGGACTTGGAGCCCACAGCTACATAAGCAGTCAATATTCAGGAAAGCAACAAGGCATACACTTTCATTTCTCTCCGAATGACTTGCAACACTTCTCCAAAGTGTAACAACTGCAACTAATGAGCCAGCTACTGAGAGAGGAGAATAAAGGACAGAGGAATAAAATTGGGGTCTTCCTTAGAACAAGAAACTAAATTTTCTCTTCAGATATGTATGAGAATGAACAACATTGTCTGCTTCTGGTAAGCGAACCTCCATAGAGAAACTAGACCATCTTAGGATGGGTGCACCTGCTATGTACAGCAATACAGAAAGGTGACTGGACGAGGCCAGTACTTGCTATAGTAGACTATATATTCATGATTAGAAAGGGTCAAAAATAGTAAAATAAAATAAAATAAAGAGGAGCCCCACAGGGCAAATCAACTGAATCTAGTAAAAGCTGGCATAGAGAGAAGTTTTAAGGAAGAAAAGCATGCAGGCAAACTCCCAGAGTTTCTTCGGGAGTTGCTCCAGTGTAGTGCTGTCCATTTAACTAAGGAACAGCAGAAAGGAATCAGGAGTTGTTCTTCTCATTCATCAAAGACATAAACTATACTGCACTGGCTCAGACAAGACTGACATGTTTCACCACTTGTTCTTTTTGCTTTTCTACTTGTTGTTTGTCTAAAATAGACAGCAAGTGAACAGGAATCCATTCTGATTTAGAGCTATAAGAATTTTTGCAGCTATTTTATTTTATTTATTTTTTATTATTATTTATTTATTTATTTTTAATTTTTAGCAGAATTTTATGCGTTCAGTGGCTATGCTCCCATTATTGCTTTTCAGCTGCCCAGATCTAAACCAAAACTGTGGGATTACCCTCCAAACCACCAAGCTTTGCCTTTTCAGCTTCATGACAACCTGTTTCCCAAACTCAGATGCTCTGTCCTGTCTTCCCTTGACCTTTTTACACTCCTTTTTGTGGCCACTGCTAGCATTTAATGGACCTGATTCCTTTATTTTTTATTTATTTATTTTTACATCGTCAGTCTCTTTTGTTGCACTAACTGAATTTAATAGTTTTTCCTAAACATTCAGTGTGTCATGGACCAGAGTAGAATCCCCTTTTCCATCATGCATATTAGACACAGATCTATACTAATCAGGCTTATAGCAGATAGCTTCCACCTTCTTCACTAGAAGCTTCCTGGAAGCATTCCAGTTCTTTAGCAAATCCCTTAACCTCATGAAGTGTCCTCAGTCTTCTTTTTGTGATCCTAATTTGCAAGTCCATATCCAGTTGAGCATCCATAAACTGCTCCATGCTTGTGAAGTTGCTGATCACTTCTCTTATCTGGTTTGCCAGCCTGGACTGGGTATGCTGGTACTTTTTCAATTTTGCAAATTTTGCAAATTTTTTATTTCCAGCTGACTGGATTTGATCTCTGCCTCCAGATCATCTCTCATTCCTTTCTGAGAGGCCTAAAGAGCCCATTGTAGTTCTTTCTAAGCTTCCAGGCCCTGTCTTAGCTCCTTCCTCAAATCTTGTAATTCTTTCTGGCCATCTTTTATCACCTCTTAAGGCAACTTTGATTTCTCTATTTGTTCCATCTCAGTATAACAAGAATGCCAGCTCACAATTCCTCTCCTTGGAAGTTCTGTCCTGGTTCTGACACCAGTGTCAACCCCTCTGCCAATACATAGCATGTGTTAGGGTCTTGCAGTTTAGTTTTTCATTGAAGAAGTAATCAGTAACATGGAATCTGGTGTCTTCTGGTGAAACAACAACTCCCATTTAAGTATATAGGATACAAATGCTAAGGAAGTGTTACCTATAAATAAAACCAGAAACTAAGCATGACAAAAATGAAAAAAAAACCAAAACAAACTGTAGTGGGTATTTTTGTTGTATTGCTTATGAAACAGTATCAACCCACATACATCTTAGTGAACACTAGTAAGAAAGCCTTCACGCAGGAGAGGAGTTAGAGAATTATATGTGGTTATTACCAAGAGCTGCCAACCCAGACTGGAAGGGTCACTTCAAAATGCTTGTAGACATGCCCTAAAATGATTAGAGAATGAAAGCTGAGATTCTCATCTAAACACATGACTCCAAGAACTGTGGCTTTAAGAAACACACCCGATATTGTGACAGAATGCTGAATGGCAACACTACATCCAAATTTTTATCCTCAGAATCGAGGACCTAACCCTACATCAACTCAAGGTTACGCTCTTCTTGAACGTGGCATAGTTGAGACCAGTGGTTCCTAACCCATGACCCGAGGGCCAAAAGTGGGCCGCAAGGGCTTTCAAAGTGGCCTGCTACTCCCCTTCTGCTGGCTGCAGAAGGGAACTTCTGCCTAAGGACCAGGTGGAGTGCATTGCCGCATGACTACAAGACTGGTGCAGGCTCCTTGCTGAAGCCAAGGTGACAGGAGATCAGCGTTCCCCTCTCCCTGGCTGTAGCAGGGAGCACAGCAACGTGTTCCGCTTGGGTCCATAGGCTCTGGGATCCCTGCTGGAGCCAGGGGGAGGGGAGCACCTCTGTGGCTACAAGGGAACCACTACCTAGGGACCCAGGTGGAGCGCACGGGACTACAGGACATGAGCGCTTTCCCTGCTGCAGCCAGGGAGATGGAAGATCAGTGTGGAGAGAGGCAGCCTCCTCCCTGAACTCCTTCCATCTGGCTGCAGTGGAAGGGGTGGGGGCTGCTGGCAGAGACTGATGGCCCTTCAGGGTTGTAACAATGATATCTGTGGCCCTTGAGCCAAAAAGGTTGGGAACCCCTGGTTTAGACTTCTAGCTACACACCTGATTCAACACTTCTGAGGGTTTTGAAGTCACAGGAGAGGAACGTGCAAATGCCCTAATTTCAACTTCAGGAAAGGTGGCAAGATTTTAGGGTAAGATGGGTGATGAGCCTCGATATATGGGCTCATTCTATTATAATCATGTGTTTATATATTCTAAATGTTGGAACAGGCAGTTCAATTAGTAATATGTCCATATCTTAATTTTTTAAAGTAATGAATACTTTTCTGTGTCACCTATCTAAGGCCTTCAATTTGTGACCTTCAGACCTCTGAACTGTGGCTCTTCAGGGTGTCTGTGTTAAGAAGAAAATTTTTATTTGATCACAAACGGAAAATGTGTTTCCCCAGCAGCTTTTATTTTTCAGGCAGGGAGGAGTAGTGAAGACCAAAGCAATCTCTGAGGTGTTGCTCCTTTAAGAGGACGGGAGCAGGTACTGACAAAGAAGAGGGGCTTGAGTCATGTAGTTTTCCCAAGGGAAAGGAAAGAAAAAAGCCGCACAAACAGTGGTAGGGGGTGACAACAATTGACTTTTTGTGGGAAAGGATGCCTCACTGCAATCAGTTTTAGGGGGGACAAAGTAATTGACTTTAATTGATTTGGGGGGAAGAATTGGTTTGGGGAGGGTAGTTGAGAGAATATAGGCAGAAAGGAACGATTCTGTGGTGTGAAGGTAATTCCTGAGAAGCAAGTATCAATAATAATGCAAAAAAGGCAGAGAAGTATTCAATAAATATTTCTGTTCTGTATTTAGGGCAAAAGATGGCGCAGTCCTATCACATGGTAACATTTTTTCCGTGCCACTGGTATCCTTGGAGGATGTTAAACAGCAGCTACTAATGTTAGACATGTTTAAACCAGCAGACCCAGATAACTTGCATCCAAGAGTTTAAGAGAGCTGGCTGAGGAGCTTGATAGACTGTTAACATTGATTTTTAATAAGTCTTGAAACACTGGGGAAGTTCCAGAAAACTACAAGAATGCTAATGTTGTGCCAATATTTAAAAAGGGTAAACAGGAATATACAGGTAATTATAGGCCTGTCAGTCTGATATTGATCCCAGGCAAGATAATGGAGCAGCTGATATGGGACTCAATTAATAAAGAATTAAAAGCGGGTAATATAATTAATACCAATCAACCTATCAAACTAATCTTGATATATATATATTTTTGTTGTGATAACAAATTTGGAAGATAAAGGTAATAGGATTGATGTGGTACATTTAGACTTCTGTAAGACTTTTGACATGGACATTTTGATGAAAAAACTAAACAGATGTAAAATTAACATGGTGCACATTACATGGATTAAAAGCTAGCTAACTGATAGGTCTGAAAATGTTATTGTAAACAGAAAATAATCAGTGAACTGATGTGTTTCTTGTGAGGCCACATGGGAATTGATCCTAAGCTGCTTAGCATTTTTATTAATGACCTGGAAGAAAATATAAAATCGTCACTGATAAAGTTTGCAGATGACACAGAAACTGGGGGAGGGGTAAATAATGATGAGGACAAGTTACTGACACAGTGATCTGGATCACTTGGTAAGCTTGGCACAAGCAAATAGTACATTTTTTAATAGGGCTAAAAGTAAACATCTAGTAACAAAGAATGTAGGCCATACTTATTGGATGGGGGACGTTTTCTTGGGAAGCAGTAGCTCTGAAAAAGATGTGGGGTTGCCAGTGGATAATCAGCTGAACTTAAGCACCAAGTGCAACACTGTGGCTAAAAGTGCTATTTCGAATAGGAGTAGCAGTAAAGACGTTATTTTATCGCTGTACTTGGCTCTGATGTGACCACTGCAAAATACTCTGTCTAGTTCCAGTGTCACAATTCAAGAAGGATGTTGTTCATTTGAAGAGGGTTTAGGGAAGGTCCACAAGAATGATGAAAGGATTAGGAAACATATCAGCTCATCAGACTCAAGGAGTAACTTGTTTATCTTAACAAAGTTTTTAAGGCTCTGGGCCTGAAGTTTGGTGTTCAGAACCTGAATGAGGGTTTGCTTTCAGGCTCCCAGTTCAGTTTCTTAAGAACTTAGGAGAGAGCAAGGAGACGCCTAAATGAAGAAAAAAGGCATCTCTAAACCATGCCTCCTCTTTTGATGGCGGCTCCATAACACAATATTTTTGGCTCTTGGACTGAAAAGATTGTACACCACTGATCTAGGGTTTAAAGACTGGCATGATCAAATACAAGCAAACAAATAAAATCATTCTTTATTTTTGCCAGAAAAATCATCTCCATTCACTACACTACAAGTCTTTTCCCAAAGAGGCAGTCAAATGGTAGAATTAAAACAGCACCACAAAATTACAGTAAAATCTCTAACAGAGCTACACGTGCTCAAATGTTATGTGTTGTTATCGCCTTCTGCTTGTAGCACACCACACTTTTTATTGGCTAGGTTTCCCAGCGTTTTACACTGGGCTTAGGACATTCAGTGCCATGAGGCTGGTAGAACGCAGTCAGTACTGAGGTGGTTTTCCTGGGGTCTCTCCAGAGACAACAGGGACAATTAAGCCAAAATGCACGTGTGTTAGCAGAAAGAGCAACAGGACAGGGAATGGCTGCCACAGACACAGGCCTCTCATTTTTGCCAAGCAGCTTGGGTCTCACTGCCTGGCTGCCGAGCAAAGGATATGATTAATGAAAAGATGTCACAATGATAATTCTTCCTAACAGGAAATAGTGGACAGAAGCTTTTTTTCTTCTTCTACTTGGGGAATTAGAAGAGAGAGATAGGGAAGCAGGCAAAGAAAAAGGAGGGGTAGTGAAGACTGAAAATAGTAATAATATATATACAAAAAATATACAGCCTCGCTTCTGCCCACCCCCTTTAATGTTTCTCTGGTGGAGTAATAAGATACCTTCAGCGTTATAAATAGCGGCACAGATGTTGACAGAAAAATGCTCCCTTAATTACCATACAAACTGCTTTACTTGAGTGAACCGTTTAAAGCGGCCTCCAAAGGAAGTTCACTCAAGCAATTCCGCAGATTACAGCTAATGAACAATATTTCCTCGCTCCTATTTAGTGCTCATTAAAATGTAAAAGCCTTTCATTTTCAACAGGCACACAATAAATAATTCCTCTCTCTCTCTCTCTGCCTACTCTGAGCAGCTAGGATAAAAGTGGGGAGGGGAAGAGATTGAGAGGAGAGAGGGGGAGGGGGCAAATAAGTGGTTTGGAGAGCAGCGGCCAATTCATTAAAATCCCTGGAAGCGGCGGCTGCTGCTGCTTGTTGTGAAATGCAATGTCTGTATATGGAGCTCAGCAGACAGTTCCCGATAGACCAGACATCTCACACCCATCCAAGCCCAACCTATGTTTCAGCAAGCAACCTAGCAAGAGGATAGACTGACAGACCAGCCACATCACAGGGACTAGGAGGACACAAATTATACGTGGGCTGAAACTAAAACCAAACAAATAACTTAAAGAAAAGAAAATGCAGTGACAAAAATTAACACAGATTGGGTTTGGGTTTGCTATGTGTCTTTTCAAAAACAAACTCCAGCTACCTTAGGCCCCTACAAACACTCATGCAAGTAACCTTACATTCGTGAGTAGTCCCACTGAGTTCAAAAAGGGCTGCTCCTATGTGTAAGTATTTGCAGAATCAAAGCCTTACTTTCTTCCTTAGACACTGGGAACAGAAGGGATCTGTTCAAAGCCCTTCATTCTCCTCCCCACCCTCACACGGTCTAAACTTGCTAAATATAAAAGATGTTGGTATATAAGAGACTAAAAGTGCCAGGGTATGTTCTATTGAGAGGGAAAAACCAGGATTAAATATCCCCAGTTAATGATGGATTTTTAAAAGAATAAAAACAATCATTAAACAGAATGACAGAGCCATGAACAATAGGCATCAGAGACTTAGGCTGGGTCTACACTGACGGTGTCAAATTTGCCGCCGTCACATCGATTGCTCTGGATCGATTGAGCGGTCTGTGTAGACGCGCTCAGTCGATCCAGCAAGTGACGCAGGAAAACCACCCCGGTAAGTGGCGTAGCGCTGCGTCGAAGGAAACGCTGTTCCCTTCAATGCAGCGCAGTGTGGACGGCGCGCAGAGGAGACGCTGCAAAGTCGAAGGGAGATATGCAAGTGATTTACGTCACTTGCGTATCTCCCGTCAACTGCCGCCAAATTGCAAAGGTAAGTGTGGACCGGGCCTTATAAAGAATGAATCATCCAGACAAACGGGATTTCTTATTTTTAACTATTATTTAAAACAAAATTACAGTATTCATGGACAAAGCATTCACATTCAGAACGCTCCCTCCTCCTCCCCGATAAACAGCAATGGCCAGAATCAGTGCTGAGGTGTCTATTTAGCCACTAAAAGGGCCTGTCATATTTATCATTTGCATGAATTATCTAAAAGATGAGGTTAAACACCATGTTAATGAAATTCACTAAGGATGCTAAATTTGGATAACTTGCAAACAACAGGGAAGACCAATTGAAAATAGAAAGGAACCTAGAGATGCTACATATATCAGGAGAAACATGCTTCCTTTCATCTCCATCTCTGCCATAAATTCTATCATACTCTGTGCTCACAACTTGGCACATTTTTGTCTCCTCTCTCTTTCCCCACATCCACGTTGTCATCATAACTTGTCAGTGCTTCCTCTTAATCCTCTGAATCCAGCCCTATTTACCTTCACCACCAAAAGTTTGGTTCTCTCTCACAGTGCCAGTGCTAGCCCACTGAAGGCCCTAAGCAGGAAAAATTTTCCTCCACCCACCAACACACGGTAATCATTAATAAGTGACCCCAGTGAGCTGCTCAGGGCCCTAAGCAATTGCTTAGTCTATTTATACCTAGGGCTGGCTCTGCTCTCTCACTTTCACCATCAAAACCTTCTTGTCTCTGGCTCCCTGAACAAGGAAAGGTATTGGTGGTAGTGGCTGCACATTGTTCTATTAAAGGCCTTTAGGGTGGAAGAGGGCGTCTTAAAGTCCTTTTGTATCTTAGTACTTTGGCCAGAGATTGTCCCAAACCAAAATCCCTGGTCCTAATATTTCTCAATAGAGACCTTTATTATTTGATATTGTCTCTGATTTTAAGCCTTAAAAAACTGATCGCTGTCCTCCATATCTTTGAATCCAGGCGAACCTTGCGCCTTTACTTTAAATAAGGCTGTATGTGGTGTTAAATTGTTGGGGGGGGGGAACAAAGGGGGGAAGCAAAGAAACTAAGATCCTATACTGAACTAACCTTCAGTCTTAGATAAACTTGACAGGAATATCACTTTGCGGTGACCTTATCTTTGTTAAATTGGGGGGAGGGGAGGAGAAGCTTTCTCAAGGCTTATGGAGGGCCTATGACTATAGCTAAAGGGAACCAGTTGGTTAAAATGCTGTGGTACCGCTCTGTCACTGTGGGCACAACCTGTGTTCACCATGAAAGTGCGGTTTCTTTAGCAGACTGAAGAGCAGCAGATTAGTAAAGTAATAAATAAATATTTGAAATTCCAGTTACAGAAATAACGTGGCAGCAGCACCGAACAGACGCTGACGACGCCTGTGTCAGAGGGTCTTTCTGAGTCAGGTACCTTCTGTGCATTCATGTTCTTGCTGTTCTCTCCTTCGCTAACGGCAGCTGCTGTTTGCGGAGCGGAGGAACAACGTGCGGTTTTAATCCCTCTCCCTCACCAGTTTGCTATAAGCCAGCAGCGCTGGTAAGAAGGAAGTTTACTAGCAGTGCAATATTATTGATGCTTTCAACACTCTGTACTTGGCTTTTAACTAAGGTCATTTGAAAATGGTCTTCAACACCCATCTCATTTGCTTTTTTATGCTTGCCAATTTACTGTTGTGTTCAAAGTGATTAATTAGTTTGTGGTGAAGGTTTATTAGGTAATCTTTCTGTCAATCAAAAATCACTGCGTTTTCATTGCAGAATAAAGAGCGCAGTGAATTTTATAAAGATGGGGAATTGATGTTGCTATCATTGTGTGCAAAAAATAGGAACATGGTTTTAATATGCTAGAGGACATAAAAGGCTCAGAAGTATTTTTATTTTTATTCATGCTCGAGCAGGATGAAAGAAATTTGATTCCTTCTGAATTTTGATTTACATTTTTAATAAGAGTTTATAAATGTGTATTAATCCTTTACCTACACATATGTTGGTTCTAGTGTAGAATTTGATGTATTTTTAAGGATTTAAAAAAAAAATCAAATAGTGAACTCTGGTTACATACACTAGCACAGAAAAATACTATAGCTCACGATCTGTGTGGGGGAAGGGAGTTCTTGATATTTAGTTTACTAACCAATATATAAGCCAAAGACAAGATAGTAGCCCATTTCATGGGCTTGACAGATTTTTCTTCATTGGACACTATTCCAAATTTTGACAACTTGGAAACACAATGAAGAAAAAAATTATAAAGTAGATTTAGGTTTCTCCACTCTTTAATTATGTGCATTATTGTACCTTATTTCACTAATATGCTTTTTAAATAAGGAATTTAAGAAACCTTGCTGAACTTGCTACTGATAGAAATTAAAAGATGTATTTTGTAAGGAATATGGGCAGCTAATTATTAGGCAATCTTTTTTTTCAGTATAACTGTATTCACAGTTAATTTTATTCCCAACATTGTATGGAATTTTACAGTAGTCCATGCTACACTGACACCTTATTTGTATTAAATTGCAGTTTTCTTCCTGCTAGGCTCAGATCAGGAAAACAAGAACAACATTAGCAGATTTTATTATTCTTTTTTCCTTCCAGGTTGGTAAAGTTACCAGGAACTGGATGCTTTCCTCAAGATCTTAAACTTTATTGTAAGAAATATAGTCAAGTAAGCTGTTTTTTTTTTTATCAGAAAAGGATTTATATAATGAAGAAGCACGGAAGAGCATCTGCTAGACTTAGACACAATTTTAGCTGATTAAATTACACACTACATAAATGTATGTCACTGATAACATTATGATTTTTTACATTATTAAGGTAACATGTAAAAAGATATAGATTTAATACCAAGAATTTGACTAGATTACCACTTTTCAGGGTCATGACAGCTTTAAATTACACTGATGCTGTCTGAACATTTAAAATGGTATATTCCTCTATGAGAAGAAAGCGATAAGTTAAATGGAATGCTTCCTCTATCACTGCCTTGATAAAGCTGTGCATTATTTTTATCATTCTATTGAACAATACAGGTGATGAACAAGCAGCACCAAATTCAAATGACAGCCATATGAAATTATACAGATGGACTAATTCTTCCCCCTCCCAGCTGAGTTCAAGAGTTCTTTCTGTGGGCTTTGGGATTATAGATCTGTAGCTAGAATAGGAAAAGATGAAGGGCACGTAGGACCGCAAATTGGATAACTTTGACATACGGGCAGATAATATAAAACCATAATCTGGCGTATATGAAATCAGAGTACATAAAAGCAGCTTTTCCAAATTAAAAAAAAATCTGTAGGTATATGACTGTGATTAAAATAATTACATCACATATTCCAAAGCTTTGATACACACCCACATATACGCAGTATAGATTGACTCAAGTTAACAAGAATACAGACAGACTTATTTTAGCTGTGAATTCACTCGTAGGCTAAGAGTTGCTTTCTAAAATGGAATGAATCTAAATAGAGTATTTTTACTGCTACAAATCCAAAGGTTATGGGAAAATGTGTTAGAAATGGTTCTGGAAGCCAAAGCAATGTTATTGCAGTGCACGTTTATTGATTACCATTTTGGGCTTTTGACTCATTTCATTTGACTGTGTTTTACTGAATTTGCTTTTTAGACAGTTGCCTTTTATAGTTTTAGAAACAGTGGAGAGGTTCCATTCAGACGTGCAGTTTCCTGCATGTGACACGAAATTGGAATAACTATCAATTTACACACATTATTCTGGCATATTGAATGAAGAGACAAAGCAGGAGAAAGAGACAAAAATTCAACCAGCTAGCTTACTGATCTTATTGCAGAAGACCATCACAAAAAGCAAATTAGCCGTTTTGTTGAGATTCCCTCTGAAAGATGTATCAGCAGCATTTTGTCTATGGGTATGCACTAGATGCCGGTACTCCTTGCAAGCCTGTAGTAGATGGATGATACTGATGGCAATCTAACTGGAACATCCTGCCTGAATATGAACAACAGATTTGTCAGTGTGTGACAGGCTGACAGCCCAGCTCCCAGCTGCTTGTCCACTGTTGTTAAATCAGTACCTTGTCTAAGTGTTCAGCAAAGAGGCAATCTGCTTCCTCCATTCGTACAGGCAGGTTGCCAGTTAAAAAACAAGTATTGGCTTTAGGCTGCAGTGCCATAATGCATTGAAAAGATGCAATCTAAACCTTTGTGTGCTCCTTAGGCACCAAATAGCAGGACTTGGAAGTTCAGGCTCCTGACTATCTTTTTCAAACAACAAAGATAACTCTAAATGAGATCAATGAAAGGAAACCACAAGAATTTAAAATCAGTGGATGACTTAATAGAACCCATTTAAGAAAGAAAATAATGGTTCTTGTTGGGATCAGGGAAGCAAGCTTTTGCTACTGTAGTTAAGGTTTGTCAGCATTTCCATTATAAACCCCTATTTTCAAGGGGTTATAATTACTGTCGGCTGAAATTTGGCATGCAAGGTCCCACCCCAGGAACAAATTGGGGGAAATAAATAAATAAATAAATAAAAGCAATCCACACAGCTACTATAATTCACAGAACACAAAAGAAATAACACCGGGGTCTTGGATGCTTTTTGTGCCCACAGAATGCAAAAAAGATTTTGATTTCTGAAATTCTGCAGGTTTTTAGTCATCCACATGAATTAACAATTGGGGTCAACAATTAAAAGGGCAAGTTATCAATAAAATTGGCTAAGCAAGTCCAAAAGCATAAAAAAAATTAAGTATTTTTACCACTCGGGTCCAGTGTGCATGTGAGGCAACCTTTGACATGATGGTCAATTATCTGAGAACTAAGAAGGATTTACACCATAGATTGTAACATCTCTTTTGGAACAGTTATGGTCTGTCAAGTCATTAAAAAGATATATTTAAGTGTCCCTAAGTACACATTTATACAATGGATCCCTAAGGGCTCAGGAGGAGCCATTACAGTCTGTTGGATCAATAATCACCATAGTCTCATTCAACTCCACTGAAGAACTGAGGCCTCACTATGGTGTCACCAAGCATCCTTGTCGTAGGTCAACATGCAGTCAAGTAGGTCTTGCAACACTCTTTATTTTGCCTCTGCCTCTTGGTTAATCTTGCCATCCATTGGTCCCCAGTAAGGTGTAAACACCATCACATTCACTCCCCTGTAACACAGCCAGCTTATTTCCCTTTACCTTTTTTTCTGTTGTTAAGATGCCCATCTCTTTGGTTCGATCAATAATATGCAAAGACCAGTAATCAAAAACATCATAAGTATGCATTTGCATATGCTACACAAAACACCCCAAACAGAATTCATTGTTTTATGATTTCTTAACTACCTCTTCTACCTGTTCCAGGTCAGGAAATAATTCCTATTAAAGATAGCACTTCTACACATATTGAATTTGAAATCAGCAGGACTCAGCCATGTACTCAAGTGTTTTCCTGAATTGGAGCCTCTGCCTATTTTAAAAATCTGCATGAAGTGAAATATATGCACACGCATAAACATGCATTTAAATACATGGGTACAAATAAGCTATTTAAAGTAATTATGTAGGTTTCTAAATTGTATTAGTTATTTTCCTCTCCCTCTAAAACCAATATAGTTGGACTCATGGAAATTAAGGGAAGAATCTATAAAGTAGTACCAATAAAACTCTCTGAAACATTTGTGAAATAGCTTTTCTGTAAACTACATGGTATATACAGAAAACATGAGGGTAAGAATAGGAGATATAAAAGCTCTGTTGGCACATTTTAGTCTGACCTCTCCACTCTTGAGTAATGTCCTCACCACAACTCTTTGTGGTGGGTTCTTTGTCCAGCTGTCTGGAAGACAAAAGGGATGTTGCTCCAGTAGGCTTCTGTAGTAGCCATCTCAAATTCATGCTGTGAAAACCTTTAGACCACGTTACTCCCTCATGTATTCTGATAGCTAGTGAGGCACAAGTAAAATTTACCAATAAAAGGAAAGAAATGTAAACCAAAAGCTAATTTTAATTAGGTACTACACAAGTCTCTAGCAAGTCCATGCCATCCTGTTTGCCCTGTCTCCAGTGTATCTGTAAACTGTGCTGTACTTGTATAGAAAATCATATTCAATCACAGTTTTTGATAGAAAGGTGCTAAAAACCAAGGAGCTGCTCCTTTTCCTATTGATTTCAATGGGAGTGGGAGTAGGCCCATAACTTCCAAATTCATTTGTAGCCTGGGCCATTGCATATTACAAAGCCCAGGTGTAATAGCACAATTTATGAGTCAAAGGAACGTCTGTTGTTCCTGTTAATCTTCTGTTTTTTTGTTAGCGTCTGCCATGGACCTAATATTATTTAAACAAAGTTGATTTGTGTTTGGAAGTATACATATTGATGACAAGAAAAATATTTTCTGCTTAAATATTTAATTTTGGATGAGCATTTGAAAAGTTGTAAACAGTTAATTAAATCAAAAAATGCATTTCACAAAGAAGTGAGGAATTAAAATAGCTACTTATTTCCTAGTCTCTAATATTTCCCCTTTATGCCACACTTGTTTGTGAAAAATAATTCTATAAAAATACTACCTTGGAAAATAAAATAAAATAATATAACTGTATCTTTGCAAATTTTAGACTATTTCAATACTTCCTGGATAAAATTCATACAACAGATTATTTCTTTACTTTTTTTTTTTTTTTAAACTAACACTGTTATGGATTATGAAAATGTTATTTTAAATATCTAATTTACTTATTTCTGTTTTTCCTGTTTGTTCACTTTTCATCTTAATAACTTGTTCACAGAAGCAGACTTGCCAATTTTACTTTTTTTTTTTTTTATAGCCGGTTTCACTTCTGATTCCCATGAATTAGAAGGAGGATGCAACATTTGCGTTGCAGTGGCTGTGTGGAAAAGTTTAAAGCAGCCAAACAAAATGGTTGCTAACATTTACCAGCCTATGTGCAACATGCACCCTTTACCATGAGGCTAGTGATAACAAAATAGTTATTAACATTCTACTTGCCTGTCAAAAAAATAAAAATAAAAATATTTTTGCCAGATTCAAAATCTGATCATGTCACTGGAAAAAATTCCCACTTAGTTCACTGGGCTTTGGATTTGGCAGTTGAATTAACAGAATTTTGCAAGACAAGTTTAAACTGAAATTGAAGCCTGCATTTTTATTCAGGATAATTTTAAAAAAAGAGTCAAAACATTTCTCTTGATATTAAATTTCTTTGTTGCCTTTTTTTTGTTAAACACACAAAAAAATCATCATTTTTAAAACAAAATTACTTGTATGTCCCTTTAAATATGAAGGAGAAACACTCCACAGAAGTTGATATGGCCCTATATCACAGATTATATCCTAACATACAGAAATGTATATATGCAGGTAATTTTCGTCTGCTTTTTTATTCAGGTAGATTTTGTACCCAATAACCTTACTATTTTTATTTTAATATCCTAAATTTTAAGATGATTTTCTGTGAGCATGACATTATGAATCCCATTTAAGTATACTTACGATCTCTCATTTAGAGTCAAGTGGAAGAAGAAAAGGCAAAATTGTCTTTGCAGCTGTTGAGAAGAAACTCATTGCAAGCAATCATCATTTAATATCCAATGCTGACTTTTTGAACAAGTGCTTTCTCTAAATAATAAATCAAATGAGTTGGCATTAACAATAATCTCTCAGAATATGAATGAGAAAAGCAAGAATATTAAAACAATAGAAACATTAACATACAAAAATATGCAATTACAGAAGGAATGCAAACGACATTGGGAAAATTAGCTTTTTCTTTTACTGAGATTTTGTGAATGCTGCCTAGAACTGATAACTCTTCTATTATAAAGACTGGGTCAGATCCTTCAATACCTTATTCAGGTGACTACTCCCATTAATCACACACCTGAATTTGCAGAGTTGGCCCTTTAAGCAGTAAATTATTCAGTCTATCAATATATTAGGCTAGATTATGTAACCCTTCTTCACACTGATAAATGCTTATTCACATAAGTGAATTCACATTTGAGTGTGCTGAGGAATGTCCACCAAAAACACCTTGCTTCAAGAGTTTTATGTTGGGCGCTCATTGTAAAGTGAAGTATTCTTTGGGGTGGCAGGGATGGTTTTGAAGCAGAAAACCAGGACCCTTAGACTAGATCCAGGATTGAATGGGGAACCAGTTCAAAGCAAAAGGCACAGATATGTTATTCTGTCACTGTTCTGCCCTGAATAGGAGGTGAATTGTGGAATGTTGGACCCATTCAAGCTTTCTATCAGCCATAAAATAAGTCCTGGGTAAATGGCATTTCTTCAGTCTAGCCTAGGTAGGTGCTTAGATTTTGCCATGTCTAGTGGGTGCCATTTATGAACTCAGAAAGAGAGAGGTTAGGTAGATTGATATAGATCATGGGTGTTAAGCCCACCTCTGAGTAGATGAGTTTCAGTCTCCTTGCTAATCAAAACTAGAAATAGCACTTTTTACTATAGCTGATATTTGGGTGTCTGGCTGTTGAGGTAAGTTAAGATTTGGCAACCATGTATATATTTAAAGCCCCATTATTTATTTGATATTACATGGACTGGGACAAAAGGGTAAATAATTCTGCTAAGGCATTCCTAAGAGAATATTGTCTATTTCTTCTCTTGTTTTGTTTTATACTAATTGTGTGGACTTAATCAAGTCCTGTAAAAGAAGCACACAATGAATTGGCCATGGCCTTGCTATGATACCCCTGAATCTAGATGTTAAACCTGATACAGAGTAAGTTTAATTCAAATATCCTGGTGTTTATTTGACTTTTCAGTAACCTACTGGAGTCAAGAAGCTTCATGGTGACTCTTCCTTCCTGCTCTGACTGCCCTCTACATTTAGACTGTCTAGAAACACACCTCCTGCACCAGTCAGATGATCAAAGTTCCTTTGGCACTGCTTAAGACAGCAAAGTTTTATGTTTCAAAATCTGTTTAAATATTAGAAAAGGGTACGTTGGTTTAAGGGCTGTATTTTCTAAAGCACGTGAAAGAGCTGGGTGCCCAACTCTTACTGAAAGTCAATGGGCGATAGGCACCTAATTCCCTTCTGGGCTTTTCAAAAGCACCTTTTAAAAAAAAAAAAAAAAAAAAAGGAAAGAAAACAACAACTTCCTTGCCCTTGAGAGTATTTTGTTGGAAACATTTTTAAAGAAAAAAAAAGTATAATATTTGATTTAGTTGGGGTTGGTCCTGCTTTGAGCAGGGGGTTGGACTAGATGACCTCCTGAGGTCCCTTACAACCCTAATCTTCAATGACTCTAATGCACCCAAGTCTCCCTCTGTTGCTTGGCCTGGTTGCAATGATAAGTGAGACATGCCAATGCTCAGACTATGCAGACCTTAGATTTACAGAGTTCCATGTTACGAGGATTTTTTCAGTAAAAAATCTAATCCAGCTAATCTCTTAGTGCTCTCTAGCTCTTGCAAGTGATCTGTGCCTGCTTTGCTTCTTTGGTGGAGTTCCACAAATAACAAGTTTTTTGGTTCATTGACAGTTCTGGGGGAAAAAATTGTTCCTGTTGAACAAAAATTGAATTTTTTCAGAATTTTTGGCAAATCGAAAAATAAGGAAAAGTTTTGTTCCAAGTCAGACAAAATATTTTGTTTTGTGTATTTTAAACCTTTTTTGATAAAAGCAAAGGAAATGAAAGGCTAGATTCATGAAACCAAGGAGATAGTGTTGGTGCCACCCCTCTCCTCCAATACTCAATAACTCAGTGGCAGGGACACTTAGCAAGACTTGATTCCAAGTCTCTTTCTGCCCTGGATGAGTGCCCTAACCACTGGACTGTAGGATATTTTGAGGTGGTCTCTCAATCTCTCCTACTGAAGCCGTTCCACTTTGCAGAAAATACTTGAAGAGCCATTGGACTAGAGAGAGAGAGAAAATATGGATACATAGCCTGGTGGTGAGGGCACCCACCTGGGAGTGGGGATACCCAGCTTCCAGTCCCTGCTCCAGAGCAGGGATTCAAGCCTAGGTATCCCACTTCCAAGCTGAGTGCCCACATGACCAGGCTAGTGGGTGTAAGTGTGGCAGAGGCAGCCCAAACTCTTAAGCACCTAAAACCCCTTTTGCATCTAACCTGAAAAATCAAAACATTTCATTTGGATAATGTCCATTCATTTTGACATTTCTAATTTTTTTTTCTTTTTTCATTTTGACCAAAACAATTCACTAAAACTGACACAAAATTGTGAAATATTTCCATCTATCTGAATCTGCATTTTTCAGCAAAAAAAGAGTTTCAGCCAAAAATATTTCGCCCAGTTCTGGTCACAGCCACCAAACACAAACAGTCATCACAAGTTCTGAGAATGTTGGCCATGATTTCAAAGATTTGCAGCTCTTTTTTAAAGCAAGCCAACCTACCAAGGAGACTCTGCAATCTTTCAAACCACTTTGAGCTAGTTGTGAGCAGCCCTCAGCCTCCTCAAGAGCTGTGTGACTAGAGGCCAGTTTGGCACAAACAGCCTGCCCCTGAGGCTGATTCTCGTGTGACACACCTTCTATTTTCATTATTTTATTTGTGAATGTGCCAATATCAGCAAGAAATGAAAGGAATTAAATCTAATTTTCCCTCAAATTATATGAGTAACATAAGCAACCCAGGATATATGTGGTTTATAATGGCTACACTTGTTCTACAGCCACCTTCTGGCTTAGCATAACTATTATCTGTGCCAATGGGCAAACTCTCGTTTTCCTTCATTAACATAGATAAGCCGCATGGGGTTTCATGGTCTTGAATTAACTTGCTGTTTCTTTCTCACTAAAATGGTCTTGCTTTATTCAGTCTTAGCTTTCTCCAGCCCCTGTAAATGATGTGATGAGGGAATGTGTTACTATGGCTTTTCCTTCTTCATGAACATTTCACATGCCCTTTTTCATCAGTTAGAAGCTGCCCTTGTTAGTGCTCATCCTCATTTGGCCCCTGCAAACCAGAGGGGGACGAAGTTGTGACTGAAGATATAGACTCTAAAATAAAATGTGCAACTTCTAGTTCAGTGGATTTATGTTTAGCAAAGCTGGTTGAATTATTTGTTATGAATAGCGTAGCAGGGTCACGCAGCCCCCCCTGCTGCTCAGGTCCTCTGTGCCCACAAACCATGCACAGACGTCAGCTTTGTGCGCCCACCAGTGCTCTTTATTTGCAACTAATATCCCACCACCATCTATTAATATACAGTCCGGCCTACCAGCCCCAGGGACCTCACTGCTCCAGCCACAGGTCAAGGGACGCGCATCCTCCTGGTGCAGCTGCTCCCTTTGCTGGCTGTTTGCATCCCTCCACTGCACTTCTTGGGAGCCTTTATAGTGCCTGGGCTAACCAACCCCACAGCTGCTCCTCATTAACCCATCCTGTGCAGGGTTTACTCAGCCTTTTCCATTCCCTCTAACTAGGGCACCAGTACTATTTGGGTATTGGGACATGCTAAAAGCCCCTCCACCAGCATAAGGGGAGAAGCAACTGAACCTGGGATTCAACTAATTACGGGGGACACTGAACAAGAAACCAGAGATGGGCATGAAGGTCAAATGGCTAAATGGAGAGAACCTGAAGGGGATACTGAGCAGAGAACCCACCACTCCTCAAAAGTAGCCAAGGAGTCAGCGGATAGGGCTGAGGAACTCTGCTCGGAGACATGATTCAACAAAGGAACAGAAGTAGACCCTACAGTCACAGAGCACCTCCTTGGCCAACATTCTCTCCCTGGTGCCATAGATGACCACCTGGCCAATGTGAGGAGGTTGAAGAGGAGGTTCCGTGACTTTGTGAGGCCATGGATGAGGTGTGCGTAGATCAGGAGGTGCGGGGAGAAGTGCAGAGAGAACCTCAGGAGAAGGTTCTGGAGGAGCCAGAATAGGGGTTGCAACCTGGTGCACTCCAGGTAGATGTGCACCAGGGTCTCCCTCACACCGCAAAAGGGACAGGCTTCAGGATGGGGGGTTGAATCACTCCAGATACACACTCTATGAAGAAACCTCCAGCTGATATCCCCGGCAGGCTGTGGAACCAAGGTGGATTACAAACTGGCCCACCAGTAAGGACCAGGTAAGAGGTCCTGCCACTTGGTATCAGGGCGGGACATAACGGCGAGAAAATGGAGAGTGTGGAGCACGAGTGTGTGGAGATGTGCCGATGGTGTGGTTTGGAAGTGCACGGGCTCAGGGTGTGTGGAGGAGGTGGCCGGGGGTTGCAGGGAAGGGGTCCAATGAAGAGGTCTGCTCTCTTGGCAGCCCCCTGCACCTAGCCGTGGAGACCAGCTTCCAGGTCTAGAGGAGATCCAGGTAGATGACCAACAGCTCGGAGAGGTCTCATGGAAGACTCCTCAGGTGGAGGTAAAATTGCTGCCGGTTATATCAGAGCAGTCTGAGGCAGCAGAGGAAGACATGTGCCAGTGCACTCCACACCAGACTACTTGCAAAGGAGTCTCTGTGGGGCCTGAAGGCAGAAGGTGTGGACCTGGCTATGGACAGAGCACAGGCCCTGCCCCCTTCCTCCAGGAGGAGATTCAGGACCCCTGCAGAGACCCGGTGCAGTCCTGGCCAGAACAACTCCTGCATTATCTTCTGGAGGTCAGCCAGGAAACTCAGAGTAGGTACCAGGGTGTTGAGTTGGAGCCAGAGCATGGACAGGACCAGCTGGTTAAGCACCAGTGCCCGCCCCAGCAGGGAGAGGGACCGGAGCAGTTCTGTCCACCTCCAGAGCTGCTCAGCCACCCTGCCCTCCAAATCCTTCTAGTTCTCCGGCAGAGATGGATGGGTGGCAGAAAGGTACACACCCAGATAGAGCAGTGGACCCAGGCTCCCCCAGATGGCCTGAAGGTGGGAGGGAGCTCACCTGCCACCCAGCCCCGACCATCAGGCCAGAGCTCTTGACCCAGTTGACCCGGGTGGAGAAGGATGCTGAGTAGATAGCCTGGCAGGCCTCCACCCACAACAGGTCACCCGGGTCCTGGACCATGAGGAGCACATTATCAGCGTATGCTGACAGCACCACCTGCAACTCTGGTTGGAGGAGCACCAACCCCGCCACCCTCTTGCGAAGGAGGTGGAGGAAGGGCTCAATGGTGGTACCAGTGGCAGGCAGCTGAATCAGCCTGGTATCTCCAAGCACCCTGTCACAAATAGGTTATCCAATTTAGTTCTCGCTTTCCCCAGCTATCCTGATTTCTGCAGAAGTATTCAGCCAAATATTTGGTGGGGGGTGGATGGGAAGAGGGTTATGGATGGGACAAGGGCAACAGGGCTCAGCTATGCCAATTCTCCACTGTCTGTAAGTTAGAGAAGCCCATTGACTACTCTAGCTAATATTGGGTCCTGGGATGGCACTGAACGAATGGCCCATTATGGAGACCAGGGCAGGAAAATCAGGATTCCTTTTCATGGAACTGAGCCGCAGAGGTTAAGTGATTTGCCCAAGGTCACATTTGAAGGCTATGGCAGAGCTGGAAATGGAACCTATGTCTCCTGAGAACTAGTCCATTGTCTTCACCACAACTATCCACATCAGGTTGTAGGGCTCCTGAGCAGGGGATCCACAACCCAGCCATATTGTGAAGCTGTGCCCTTCTGGAGGGTTGTTATGAAAGTAACCTACTTATTTACTAGTACATAGTTTCATAGTAGCCTAGAGATCTGTGCATGTGGGACCCATCTCCATCCTGGCCTCTCTCTGCTTCACACAGAGTCCTGGGGACCATTGGTTTGGCGGCCCCTACTGCAGCCCTGAGGCAGGAAGCAGCGGTGCCATTACTACACAGGTCAAGGGGATAAAAGGGTGGAAGTCTGTCATCCTGTCTGCCATGAGACTTCCCCTGGTCTAAAACCTGGTAACTCACATGTAGGGTAGGGTGGGTGATTTGGACAGTAATCATTCTATTACTAATATGAAGTAGATATATTTTAATTCCTGTTATTAAAGTCTCTCTTTGGCCACCTGATGCTAGTTTCCAGCATTTATGAGGATTTTTTTTGGCAATGAGTGCTTTTAAGGACTCCTGATAACTGCATTTGATCCTGATTATCTATGAGCTTTCTACATACCTTTGCTATGATTTTCGCTTTATCAGAATCCCTTATTCCTTCCCTTTTGCCCTCATAGGGTTGCATACACAGTACCTCCCATAGTGGATATAGATAGGAGACGAAACTAAGACTTTGGAGTAAATTGCAAAATCCCACATTTGTACATCAGCAGGTAATAAGTGAAGAAGCTTAAGCATTGCATTCCTACTGTCTGATGTTCCAGACCCTGCAATCAAATAAGAGGCCATATTTGGAAGCAATTGTACAAGATAACAGTTTATTGTGGAAGGTTCAGTACCACTAAGAAATCCAGACCAATAATAATATATATACAAATAATTTCTTCATAATTTCTCCCAGGATAAACTGCAATTTTTTTTAAAGGTGATGGCCAGCCATTATTCAAATTTTAAAAGCCATTTTGGATGCTTGTTTAAAAATCAGGTTACAGGGGCACACCTAATACTGTGCTTAGCCTTAGTAAGGCAGCAGGGAATCTTCAAGCAGAGAAAAAAATCGGTCTGGCTTTGCCAAAGCTAAGAACTTCACTCTCTCTCTCTCATGTGTGTATATATAATTATATGAGTAACCTCTGAGGGCTGAACTGGGAAATTGTTCTAAATAGCATTAAAATTTAAAGGCTTCTCTTTAGCAGCACACAAATGAAATTTTAAAATGTGTAGTGGCTCAATTGTGTAATGCCCCCAGAAACAATTCAACGCAGCTTGAGCTGCAAATTTGATAGTTTAAAATATCACTTTGGAAATTAGCTAACTCACAGGGGAGGTCACCCACTAAGAGAATGGCTTATGTGCAGAGGTTTTGCATAGCCACAGGGGGCTGCTGCACTAGGGAGAAGGAAAGATTTATAGCCATAAGGAGACAGCACTGGCATACTAGGAAGAATCAATTCCCCACTGCCCACCTGCCTCCCTCTGGATGCCTTTCTCCCCCAGTCTGTGGTCCCACTCTAAAATGTCCTTCCCACCCCCCATTCATGACTTCTTCCTCTACCTAGGAAGCAGCAGAGTAGGTGACACTCAAAGGAGTGTTTAGGAACTGATACAGAGCTTAGTGGTAGTGAGGTTGGTGGCAGCAAACAGTTAATGAGAAGATGTCACCCCCTTGAAGACAGCTGTTGCCAAACTTGTGGAAGTGAGCATTAGTGTATGTGGGGTGTATGGAGGAAGGGTTTTTTCTTTAGACAAGTGTCAAAGAAGGCATGGTTCTCACTCTAAGACAGAGGGGATGCAGGTGGGAAATGGAAGGTTTAGCTTTATAAGCTTGAATTCTTGGATCTTCTCAGGATGAATACATCTGGTAACAGTCGCGAAGTGGATGAGAAAGGATGGACTCCAGAAGAATGTTATTCCTTCACTGAAGAGAAATGGGTGCGTACAGGTATGGAGTATTGTGTTCCTAGCCTTTGACATTTACAGGTGTTGTGGTTACAATCTGCAACAGGGATTTTGATCTCAAAAGTAACAATAAACAATGCCAAATACTTAAAGTTCATGGATAAATCTCCATTTTCAAAATGCTAGCCAAAGCAACTACAGTGTCTGAATACCTTGAGCTAGCAGCAGCAGTTTCTCTTGTGGCTGTTCTCCCAAGACACTCTTTCCAAAACCGTTTTGCATATTTCTGACAACTTCAATCTGAAACACATTAACAAGCATTTATGTGATGTCTATAGGTCAATGCCTTACTCACAAGGTCATGGGGCTAACCAAAGCTAGTTTAGGACAGTGGGTTGTGCATCTGCCTTGGTGATAATAACTGGGCAATGTTTGTTTAGCCCTTTTTCCAAAGCACCGCTGTAAAAATTATAGTAGATGGCGACCATCCAGGTCATCTAACCCATCCTTCGCCACACAATGAAGGCTAGTTTCCCTCAGTCAGTCAGTAAATGTAAGTACTTCTCTGGTCCTCATCACCATAGTATTTACAACTGATTTGCTAATGTAGTTTTAAATAACTCAGGTGGTGGAGTTGCTACCACTGCCCATTGGAAAGCAGTCCAAAATTGAACCTCTCCCCTCTTTGCCAGGAAGTTTTTTCTTCTATTTATTTTCAGTCTATTGAAAGTAGTCTTCAAACCTTTATGAGCATGTGCACCATCCCTGACCACAGAACTATTTTTAAAACGTTCAGCCATTTCCCCCTCGTTTATACAAATGGTTGAAAAGCGGGGAGAAGAGTGATGGTACTCAAGCAGGGCTAACAACCCCAAACTTTGAGCACAATCCTACATTAAATGGATGTTTCATCAAAGAAAGAGTTAACACTTTTATGTTTATATTGCCATAGATGGACACCAGGGTCAACATCCTATTGGGATGACTGGGAGCAACTGATTCTAATCTTGCACCAAAATGAAACAAGAGTAGCTCTACTGAAGTCAATGAGTTACACCCATGTTACAGTGGTACATGTTACAGTGGTACAAATGACCAAAATCAGGTCCACTGTTTCCATTGGCAAGTTCAATAAATAGCATTGCTTCGTCTTCATATACAGGCTAGAAATTTAGTGATTTTATTTATTTAAGAGACCTAAAATCTGACAGAAACCGGTAAAGCCATCATCATAGTGCCAGAAAAGTGTGTATCTGAATATAAGTCCCTATCTGCTCCTCTTGTAAATGTTATTCTCTTTGCTGTTTATGTTCTTTAAATATTGTACATGATTATAATCCACATTAGTTACAGTGAAACCACCAGGTTATATTTAGTTCTTTTAATATTTCCTTATAAATTGGTTCATCCAGTGCCTTAATCATGTTTGTCACCCTTCTTTAAAATCGTTCTGATTTGATAACATCTTTCTGGTGCTGAGGTGGCTAGACCTGCATGTAGTATTTTCAGTCTCTCTGGACCTTTAAAAAGAAGGATGGTCCCCCTTCCTGTTCTGTGATCCCTGCATATTCACTGCCACATGACTGTACTGGAGAGCACATGCTCGGTTGTACAGGGTGCCTTGGATTCTGGGCTACCCTGCGTGGGTACTGCCTCTTGCTCACTGACCCTTTATCAACTGTCAATATTGCTTCTGAAGGACTTTCTTGGTACCAGCCTGGCTGAAACTTAGATATTGATTCAGTGGTTCCTAAATGGGGAGGAGCAAGGGTAAATTATTAGCAACATGGTTTAAGATAAAGGGGAAAAAATGATACCAGTCATTTATAATATTCACCTGCAACCACCTCGGGTTTATTATAACCGTAATCTAACCTGCAATAACTGACCTAAAACTGTAAATCTTTAAGTGATTACGTGGCCAGAGAAGTTCAGGCAGATATAATTTAATCAGTTCAGAGCAGATTTAGCTAAGGGCTGGCTGCTCAGATTGCTGGCACCTAGTCATGTTTCTGATACATTTAAAAAAGAATAGCCCAAAAAAATCAGTCTTGACTTTGATGCAGGCAAGCGTTTAGTAACTGCCTAATTGTATTCCTTTGTGACAAAATCACAGTAAAACATCTTCATCAACCCTAATGCACCTTTGTAGTATTCACACAGGCCCAGCATAATGTGGCACTCTGGATAGTTTGACAGTTGTATTTGCCATGAGAGCTTAGAATCTCTTTCCTTGGAAAAATGTTATCTTTACATAGGCATAAACGTATACATACTTTTTCCATCTCATTTAGGTTGCCTCAGTTGGATAATAAAATGGAGTTAGGCTCCTCTTAGACTACAGTGGCGCCTGCTGGTGGGAGAAGAGGCAATTGAATGAAAACTTCACTCATGCTCACATCAGCCAAAAAATGTGCTGCTTTTCTGTTCCTGCTGTTCACAAACCAAAGAAGAACTGCGCTACACACCTTCTGATTCTGAAGAGGTAGGCCCGAGGGGAGATTGGCTTCACTGGCCAAGTAATCTTGGAAGATTTAGAAAGCAGAGCATCCTATTCACTAAGCAGCCCATTTTCTTCCACATGTGGGAGGATTTATTTGCATAACCTCATATTAATGTTAGCGGGAATTATGCAAATCAGTCCCCCCTTTGTTTCCCTGTTGAGAACAACAGGCACCCTGATACATTACCTAATGCCCTATGATCCTAGCAGGACAGCTATTACCAGAAACATTTGAAAATGTGTGTTATTTTTTTAAAAGTCCGTAATAATCATGTAAGTAATCCTGCATTCAGTATTCTATTAAATGGTACCTGATGCCAGAAGCTACTTCTACTAACCTAAGTTTGTGCTTTGTGTAAAGAATATGTGACAGAGCCTTTCACTGCAGGTGTTGATGTCTCTCTGCAAATAAACACTTTAGGCAAGATTGATCTGAATAGTCTTAAATGGTGAAATAATTTAAAAAAAAAATATTGGTCTCTATTTACTTTATGTATTCTTGGAAAAGCCTGCTTGTTTAAACACCTTGCACATTCTGAATTTGCTGGTTATGAGAAAAGTGAAGAAAAATACCATTTGCTTTTAGGTAATCGGATTCTGTGGGATCTAATCCTATATCCTATTTATGGCTGTGCTAGCTATTCAAAATTAAAATGAACCTTTCATCCATGTGTATCATAAATGGGCATTTATCAGGATTATATGATTTTGCAATCCATCTGAATATGTAACCAGAATTTGTTTTCTTTCTGTTTCACTATGTAATTACCATGCAACAATAACAAAAGTGACATGTTTGAAGAACAGATAAAATGCTGTAAATTGGCCAGTAATGGTGATATTTCCTCATCTTCTGAAAAACCCATTTATTCTCTCTCTCAACAAATCAAGGCATTGTCAGCCCATACTCATCTTGTGGCCAGAGGGGCCCTACCAATTTCTAGATGTAAGTGAATACTGGAATGCAGATGAGGCCTACTAACTAAGGCTTTCAACTCAGGCAGCTGGTCTTAGCTTGCCTCAATTTCTAAATCATCCATAATGGGGCCAAGACCTCCGAAGCACTAAAAAGAGCGAGCTGACATGCTGGACAAACTGTTAATTTTTTCCTGAAGAAGCTGCTATATTGCACATCTGTCACTGCTGTGCAGACAATTACTCACAGAGTGGAAAAAATCTGCTGCTTGTTTCTAGTCTAGCTGTTAGCAGACGCAATGGAGAAATACAATGGTGTAAGAATCAAAACAGGAAGGTTTCTCAGAGTTTTTGCCAATTGCTTTCTCATTTTGTAAGTTGTATTTAGAAATGTAAATATTTAAAACCATCCCATTCTCCACATGTGTAAATCTCAGATTTGCTATGTTTAAAGAATATATGTTAATATGCGTTAAGTGATTAACTGATACTGCATGACTATTTGAGATATTAGCTGCATACTTTTGTACTAATCTCCTTTAACATCAGTGTCTATAGCCATTATATTAGTTTATAAGACAGCCAATAAAAACCGTCTAACAGTATCATTTAAAAAAAGGTATAGAAATGAGCATAATGAAAATGTTAATTTTTCAAGAAATTAATCTTAATGTCTATTGAAATTGTTGACATTTGCAATATTAAAAAAATCATTTCTTATTTCTATAACAACCAATATTTTTAGCATGCGAAGTGCGTGAGAAAGTGTCTGTCATCAGTAAAGCCACCGATATTCTAATCTGAAAGGGGAAAATAACATTTAAAAGAGAGTCAAAGGCATTCTAAGGAGGAGTGATCTGAAATTCCTGAATTCAGTCATGGAGAGTCATTGCACTTGGAAAGAGAGTGGGAAAGTAAAGTATCCATGTAGGTCATTGTAACAATATCTTTTGAAGATGGTAGGAGGCCAGTGAGGATGTAGACAAGAATTAGGTACTTTTGACTTTGTGGTTGGAGGCTTATTGGTCGTGCAACTTAACAAGCTATCTCCTAAAGGCAAACTTACCTGTCAACTGTGAAAGGGGGAAGGCCTCATCACTTCAAGCTGTCCCTAGCCTGTACCCTTTTCTGTAGTAAATCAAACACATCATAACATTCCCGGGTCTGCCAGGTCCACATTATTTCTAAGTCTACAAAGACCGGCAGCAGCCATTCCAAAGTTTGATCAAGTCACAGCCTCAGAACTGCCAACCATAATGATTCAAAATCATGAGTCAGGCCCCCACAAAATCATGAGATCTACTTAAAAATTATTACATTAAATTTGGGACGGTTCTTCTTTCCCTTCTAGGTTCTGAGCCCTTAGGGTCACATTTGGGTCATGTTTTTCAAGCTTTTCTCCATACACAGGAAGGCTAGAAATGTCCTTTAAAAAACTGAAAGCTGAGATTCTTGTAAAATGACATGACTCCAGAAGCTGGGGCTTTAATCAGAATGCCTAATATGGACGCTGACAACACTACAGCCCCATGGTTACATGGGGCAGCATTCAAGCATCATGTGACTGTCCAGCGCTTTCATCAAATCCAATTCCCTTGTCTAGTTAAGATTGTCTGATGCCCAGTTTGCAGGAAAGAAGCATTACTTCAATTAAGCGGAAGAAAAAGCAGCTATTATCCACTGCACGATAATCCTATGGGAAAGGTGTAATTAAAAAAAATAATTCAGAGTGCACAGATAAAAATGTGACAACATGAAATATCTAACATTCTGCTGAAAATTTAAAGAGTCATCAAGGAACACTCTTCCGCTGCAAAGCTAGTGATGTCTGTGAATCGGAGGATGATTTATGCTGTCTGACAATTCAAAGACAGAAGACAACTCTAATGTACGGATAAAACCAAAAGGGGCAATAGTAGATCATACGATTGGCAGTTAATAGCACTGACTTGCTGGAGAGAAATCTGGATCTACTTAAAATGTCAGGTGTGTAAAGTAATGAGTCTGTGCTTAGTAGGAGACCAGCAGAAGGAGCCTTCATGGTCCACTTGTCAGTTGAGTATATATTACCACAAACCTGTTAAATAAATGAGTATTTAATACCTACTGACTCGATAAAAAAACAAAAGAACCCTCCTATTTTTAAGAAAACTTTTAATTAAAAAACAAACAAACCTTGTGGCATTAAACACATTTCTGAAAAAAAAAATATCATTCAAAAGGGTTAAAAAACCCAAAGCAGGCTAACATGTTTTCGTTGACTAGAATAGTGAGGGAATGAGCAATAATCATCCCTAGTATCATTTATGTAATGTGAGATTAGTTTTTAATATTTACAGGGTGGGATGGTGGTCTAGTGATTAACGCTGGAGTCTTGGAATCAGAATTCAAGGATTATATTCTCAACTGTGTCTTTGACTCACACCAGCCCAATACTTTGGATCAGGCCCACTGTGACCTTGTGCAAGCCACTGAAAGAGACATCATCAATTGAAACCCATCTTCACCCTGAACCTGAAAAAACATGGTTACTTATCAGTAACTGTTGTTCTTCGAGATGTGTTGCTCATATCCATTCCAATATAGGGGAGTGCACAACACCGTGCACAGGTTCCTGGAACTTTTTTCCCCTTAGCAGATCCCATAGGGTTGGCTTAGGTGCCCCCTAGAGAACCACGCTCATGCCACAGTACATAAGGCGCCGCTGACCCTACAGCCCCTCAGTCCCTTCTTTCTGCCAACTCCAACAGTGGGAACGGAGGGTGGGTGTGGAATGGATATGAGCAACACATCTCGAAGAACAACAGTTATTGGTAAGTAACCATGTTTTCTCCTTCAAGTGATTGCTCATATCCATTCCAGTATAGGTGATTAAAAAGCAATACCTTGGAGGTGGGTAGGAGTTACCAATAAACTGCCATGAGCACGGCTCTGCCAAATCCCGCATCCTCTCTCGCCTGCTGAATGATGGCATAGTGGGACGTAAAGGTGTGGACCGATGACCAGGTGGCAGCTTTACAGATGTCCTGCCAGGGCACTTTTTCCAGGAAGGCCATCGATGAGGCCTGGGCTTTGGTCGAGTGTGCTCTGATGACTCTGGGGAGTGGTATGCTCGCCAGCTCATAGCAGTGCTTGATGCAGAATATGATCCACTTGGAGATGTGGTGGGTGGAGACAGGTGATCCTTTCATCTGGTCAACCATGGTGATGAAGAGCTGCATTGTCTTCCGGAAGGGTCTCATCCAGTCGTTGTAGTAGGCCAGGGCCGCCTCACATGCAGGGAATGCCACCTCCACTGCTCCTCCGAACTATGTGGTTTGGAAAAAACACAGGGAGTAAAATATCTTGATTATAATGGAACTGGGAGACCACCTTGGGCAGGAAAGCTGGGTGGGGTCTCAGCTGCATCTTATCACTAAAGAACACTGTATAGGGGGGCTCCGAGGTCAGCGCTCTAATCTTGGAGATGCTCCTAGCTGATGTAAAGGCCACCAGGAAGGCTACTTTCCATGAAAGGACAAGCAGCAGGCATGAGGCCATGGGCTCAAAGGGGGGCCCCGTTAGTCTGGGGAGGACCAGGTTCAGATACCATGGAGGCTCTGGATCGCAGACCTGCGGGTATAGCCTCTCCACCCCCTTGAGGAATCTGATAGGGTGCGAGAACAGGGATCTCCCCTCTAGCGGTTGATGGAAGGCTGAGGTGGCTGCCAGGTGGACCTTCAGGGAGGCTAGGGCCAGGCCTTAGAGTTTCAGCTGTAGCAGGTACTCCAGGATGGCCTGAATAGGGGAGAGGCTTGGAAGCAACTCCCAAGACTCTGTCCCGCAGGTAAACCTTCTCCACTTGGCCCGGTACACAACCTTTGTTGAAGGTTTTCTGCTGCCCAGCAGAATTTGTTGGACCTGCGCTGAGCTGACTCTCTCTCCCTCCATCAGCCACAGAGTCTCCAGGATGTCAGGTGCAGGGAGTCCAGCTCCGGGTACAGCAGGTGACTGTGGTCCTGGGAAAGCAGGTCGTGCTGTCTCAGAAGCTCCACTGGTCGGCAATCAAGAGTTCCAGGAGCATGCTGTACCAGTGTTGCCTTGGCCAGGCTGGGTCGATCAGTATCATGTCCGCTCTATCCCTCTTGATTTTCAAGGACTTTGGGCAAGAGTGGAATGTGGGGAAAAGCATACATGAGGGTCCCCGTCCATTCGATGATGAACGCGTTGAAAATTAAGCCTGGCTCACAACCTTAGAGCAAGCAAAACCTCAGGCACTTCTTGTTCCAGGATGACATGAACAGGTCCAGTAGGAGAACACCCCACTTGCTGAAAATGAAAGCCGCTATCTCTGGGTGCAGCGACCAGTCGTGGCAGGGTAGGAAAGACCTGCTGAGGTGGTCTGCCTCATTGTTCCTGACCCCCAGGAGGTGAGAGGCAGATAAATGAAAGTCATGTCTCACTGCAAAATCCCAAAGTCGAAAGAACTCCCAGCACAGGCCCGAAGACCATTCCCTCCCTTGTCTGTTGATATAGAACATGGCTGGGGTGTTGTCCATCAGCACCTGTACCACTGTGCTCACTAGGAACCTGAGAAACACTCTGCAAGCCAACGTGACTGCCCTGAGTTCCCTCACATTGATATGGAGGGTCTTCTCCTCCTCCAACCAGAGACCCTGAGTACTCAGATTGAATCCGAGGCGTCGGTAATCAAGGTGCCGACAGGGTCAGATCCCTGAAGGGAACTCCCTTCAACACCGCCCTGGGGTTCCTCCACCAACTCCAGGAACCCAGTACCTAAGGGGGAACTGTGACCACCCTGTTCAGGGGGTGCCTGCTGGGCACATACACTGAAGCCAGCCACGCCTGGAGCAGCCTGAGCTTGAGGCATGCTAGCCTCACCACATACGTGCAGGTTGCCATGTGGCCCAACAGTTGGAGGCAATGCCTGGCTGTTGTGTTGGGGCACCTGTGCACAGTTGGGTGATAATCGCAGCCATAGCTTCGAACCAAGCTTGCGGGAGGAAGGCTCTGGCTCTTACCACATCTGGGGTGGCCCCTATGAATTCTATTCATTGTACTGAGGACAGCGTGAACTTTTGCTCATTTATGAGCAGCCCCAGCCTGTTGCATGTGGCCCAGGTAAGAGACACACTGTCCTGTACACGGGCCCTGGACTTGCCCCTTATTAGCCAGTTGTCCAGGTAAGGAAAGTTCTGTACCTCCCCCCGCTGCCTGAGAGGGGCAGCCACCACTGCCATGTACTTGGTGAACACCCTGGGGACAGAAGTAAGGCCAAATGACAGTGCCGTGAATTGGTAGTGGGAACCAGCTACCACAAAATGGAGAAAGCGCCTGTGGTTGGGAAGGATCGATACATGGAAGTATGTGTCCTTTAAATCGAGGGCGGCAAACCAATCTCCTGGATCCAGAGCTGGAAAAATGGCAGCTAGGGAGACCATGTGGAACTTTAGTCACTTTATGAATTTGTTTAGGCGCCGTAGGTCCAGTATGGGCCTTAGGCCCCCCTTTGCTTTTGGGATAAGGAAATATTGGGAATAAAATCCTCTCCCTATTTCGTGCAGGGGAATCGATTCCATCGCCCCCAGGTCGAGGAGGTTGTTGACCTCCTGTAAGAGAAGTTGCTCATGAGACGGGTCCCTGAAGAGGGATGGGGGGGGTGGGTTGTTTGGCGGACAGGCCGCAAACTGTATGGCATAACCTCGGCGTACTATATCTAAAACCCAGCGGTCCAAGGTAATGCTTGCCCATTCCATGAAGAAAGGGTGCAGCCTGCACAGGAAAGGATGGGATAGATCCAGAGGATCAGGGGAGTGCCACCCTCAGGCGCACCATCAAAATTGGCCCTTTTTATTATTTGGGCCCTTGGAGGGTCCTTGCTGAGTCCCAGAGGAGGAGCCAGGCCTGCTGCGACTGCTGTACCCTCTATTCCTATCTTGACCCCTGCTGGGTGGATAGGATCTAGGCAGTGGCCTAGGTTGCTGGCGTGGTTGCTGAGGCAACTGGTGTCTAGAGGCCTGAGGCGTATATAGGCCTAAAGAACTCAGGGTGGTTCGTGAGTCCTTGAGGGTGTGCAGTTTCTTATCTGTTCTGTCAGAGAAGAGGGCCGACCCGTCAAAAGGGAAGTTCTGAATAGATTGCTGCACCTCCTGGGATAGCCCCAAGGACTGCAGCCACGAGCACTGCCTCATAGCCACCGCAGACGCCATAACCCTGCTGGCAGTATCTGCTGCATCGCTGACCGAAGAAAGGGCTGTGCCTGCCACGATGTGCCCCTCATCTAGCACTGAGGCAAAGTCAGCCACCTGGTCCAGGGACAACGCCTCTGCGAACCTCCAAAGTGAGTTCCAGAGGTTCAAGTTATACCTCCCCAGCAGAGCCTGGTGGTTTGCTATACGCAGCTGAAGAGCCCCAGTGGAATAGACCTTCTGCCTGAACAAGTCAAACTTTTTATTGTCCTTGTTCTTGGGCATGCTGCTCTGGAACCCACGTCTGTCCCGCTGGTTGGCAGCCTCTACCACCAGAGTACCTGGGGCCGGGTGCATGAACATGAACTCAAACCCTTCTGTGGGAACACAGTACTTTTTCTCGGTACCCTTGGAAGTTGGGCCTACCAAGGTGGGAGTCTGCCATAAGGTCTTTGCCAGCTTTAATACCCTGTCGTGAACTGGCAGGGCCACTCTGTAGGAACCAAACAAGGGGTCCTCCTCCTCCTCAGTTAACTCTTTAACCTCTAGGTTGAGGTTAGAGGCCACCCTCTTCAGTAGCTCCTGATGGGCCTTAAAATCTTTTAAAGGTGCCCTCTGGTCCCGGAAGGCTGCCTCATCCGGGGAAGAGGACGACGACTGTGGTGCCTGCTCCTCTTATGAGGCCCTGTAGAGAGGCCCTCTCCAGGGTCCGATTCCTCGTCCGAGGAACGGCCTTCATGCCCCTTTTCAGTTACAGGGGGCACTGAGTGGGCACCAGATGATAGGACCGACACCATGCCCGGACCCATCTGAGCCCCTCATGGTCCCCAGTAAGGCCACTGACATGGTCCTTGGGGCCACCCCAGTGCCGGTATCAGTACCAGCTGCTGGGCATCCTGGGGATGCTTTTGGGATTCTTGAGTACCCTTAAACTTCTGGGGACTCAGGTCTGTGGAGCGGAGACCTCTGCTTCGCCTCCACCAGCTGCTCCACACTGGGGAACAGCCCCTCAATGACTCTGAGGACGATATGGAGCACCAGTGCCGACACGAGCCGTGCCACAACAAGGTGCGTTCCGACGATAAAGATGAGTGTCATCTCGGCACCGAGGATTTTCAGTGCTGCTTGCCTTTTGGCGAACATGACCAGTGCTGACGGGATCTGCGCGGTGCTAAGCTTGACTCCGTTGACCGGGATCTGTGGTGCGGTGCCAGGGAGCCCGCTGGTGCCAGACTCCATGTCGGTGACAGGACCAGTGCCACGACGAATGGCTCCGTGCCAGGAACCTCAAGCCCACGGTAGATGAGTGGCACCGGGCAACCCTCGAACAGTATCTTCTGGTGCTGGAGGACTCCGATGCTAGGGACCGTCCCCAGTGCGGAGAGGAGGAGGTCGACGAGGTGGACTCGGAGCTAGACGGGGAGTTTCTGTGCTCTACCCATGGTGACCGTCGGGCAAGAGACTCTTCCCTGAGTGGGGGTCTCGACCAGCCTCCTGGGGCACCCAGCATGGGTTTACCCCTAGACACTGGCCCCTTCTCCCTTGGCTGAGGGGGGCAAGGCGGAGGCGTGGGCAGGGCCATCAGGGCTCTCACTGCCCGGGAAGCCTCTGGTGTTGATGCCACCTGCAGAGGTACTCCCCCACTCCCAGGAGTCGGTGGCAGGCTCTCTGTATGGAGATGCAGGCTCTGAAGCACGCTCAATGGGCCTTGGTTGGTACATCTCCGCACTTGACCCTGCTGGTATTGACGGTACGGGGAAGTGAGCGTGTGCCGCGTGCTGCCTCTTCTTCCTCTTCGGTACCAGAGACTTACGTTAAGTCAATGGCTGCAGTGCTGGCGGTGCGTTCTGCACCAAGGAAACGCTTAGTGCCGATGTGGAGCGTGGCGGCTCAGAAGCTGGATGGAGTGCTTCCTCTATGAGGATGGCCTTCAACCTGAAGTCCCACTCCTTTTGAGTCTGTGGCTTAAAAGCCTGACATATCTTACATTTTTCCTTGCGGTGCTGTTCCCCCAGACACTTAAGGCAGCGGTTGTGGGGGTCACTCACAGGAAAAGCCTTGTCACAGCCAGTGCAAAGCTTGAAGCCAGGAGACCCAGGCATGATTGGGTCCCTGTTGAGCCTTTAAGGGCTCCTATCTAATCAACTAACTAACTACAAAATGGCTTAAAATAACAAAGGGGAAGATACTTGCAGTAGCAAGGTTGTTCCAGTAACCGTCACGGGCAGAAAGAAGGAACTGAGGGGCTGTAGGGTCAGCGGTTACTTATGTACTGCGGCATGAGCGCGGTACTCCAGGGGGCGCCTGAGCTGACCCTACGGGGTCTGCTAAGGGGAAAAAAGTTCCAGGAACCCATGCACGGTGGCGTGCACTCACCTATACGGGAATGGATATGAGCAATCACTCGAAGGAGAACTACTGTTACAAGTCACATTGAAGATGACTATACCTGAAAGACTTGAGAGGAAAAAAATTATTTTCTCTATTTTTCCAGCTTGTTACTTTATACACAAAGTGCTCTCAAATGCAGAGTTGATTGGGTCAATTTCCTTTTTTGTTTCTGAGGTTCTTTCACTCAGCAATATGGGGGGAGAGGAAAACCATTTAAAAATAGGAAAACGTGATGGTAAAATCACATAGATTGGCAAACGGATTTGGGGGCAGGTGTTGTATGTGAAATAATGTGGTCATTTTCTTAAAAATAGACTGGCTTTCAAGTTGAGTGTCTCCTTAAACTCTGTGCCTCATCGTGACCTCCTGTTTAAGGGGGATATTTTTTCCCTGTCTGACACAGGAGTTATAAGATTTGTTTGTAATACACTCTGGGATCCTTTGAGAAAAAGTGGCCATTTATGAAGGATTATATATTTTTAAACTTCCCAGTCCTCTCACATTTTGCCATCTTAAAATTCGAACAGGTTTTAATAGATAGAGCTATGCACAAATACAAAATTTGTATCTGCATCCAATCTGCGATCTGCAAACATGGTCCGCAGATATCCAGATTTGCAGGGGTCTATTAATAGATACTCAATAGTGATATTGTCTGTTTACTTAGTGCATTTCATCCTGGAATGTGTAAAGGTGCTGTAGTGAATACAGAACCCTGGAAATGCAACAGCTCAATGTAGTGGAGGGCAGCAGCCAAGATGATAATCAGCATCTGACCTAAAGCAGGGGGAACTTTTGGCCAAAGATCTCTGTATAAACCCACCTTTATACAAAGGGACTAAATATCTTTAACATCTAAGTGGATCAGAACAGACCCATGTTTGGAAGTTTCCATCCAAAAGATTCTGTAGCACACAGTTTACCTTTCTTGGAAGGCTGAGGGGCTGAGCTGATCCGCTCAGCATTTTAACTTGAGGTTCCAGGAACTCAACATTACAGTGGCAACCTTAAGATGCATTACTAAGCCATCAACTTCAGCTAAAGAATAAGAATGGATAATTGCGGCACTACCATTCCACATTCCTTATGAGGATGGAGGTATTATTTTTCTACAGCATCTTTAGCCTCATCTTGCAGATATGGAAATTGTGACTCACCACTAAAATAAAGAAGGGAAGTAGGGTACGGGAGGCTCAGTACAATGTGGATGCGTATGGGGAAATGTGGGAAAGGGGCATTTGGAGAACGCCGAGCAGGGAGACCCTGAATGGCCTGAAACCCCCTCTGATGCCTTCCCAGAATGGTGCTATGCTCCCTTGCGAAAAGAATTACAAACACTGGAGCTAGACACGCTGCAAGCCTATCCTGTGGCCCCCATTATAAGCAAAATGATAGTGAAAATGGAACACATCCCGAAGGGTGCAGACCCCAAGCCCAAAGGGGTACAAATAACAACAGAGCTGACCCTGGAGCAAATCTAAGCAGCTGCCCAGAGTCTGGGACTGTTGTGGGAAAATGGGGACGGATGAAACAATTTCCTTGCAGGGGCAATAATTAAAGCAATTTATTAGTGTGCTGCCCTGAAGACCTGGGGAAGAAGGGGCAGATAGAAAACAGGGACCTGTGGGTGAAAAACTGCCCCCAGGCATAGGCCAGTAATAAACTGGAATGTGGGAAAATTGATGCTGAAGTGCTGATCAGGGGACCAGAACCCTCTCCCCACTGCAGCTTCAGTACAAGTATCCCCAGGAGGCAGAGGAAGGGATTAAAGACACTACAGAAAACTTACTAAGGCAAGGTGTCATTGTGCAAATGGCTAGCACTGATAATGCCCCTATTTGGCCAGTGTTAAAGGGGGATGGGAAAACCTGGAGAATACAGCAGATTTTAGAGCACTAAATGCAGTTATTCCTGCACCCACTCTAGTGGTTGCAAAATAACAGGAGATAGTTGCTTCTGGGGCAGCAGGGTCTCAGTGATTTTCAGTGATAGATTTGGCTAAGGCTTTCTTTGCAATTCCACTTCAGACAGAATCCTGATATAAATTTGGTTTTACCTATCGGGGTCAGCAGTTTTGTTTCACCCGAGTACCACAGGGATGTCATAACACTCCAGCAATCTTCCACTCATATGTGATTCGAATGTGGGGAGAGCTAAGTTCAGAGGATCAGAAGAGAGTGATTTCTTATGTGGATGACATATTGGTGTATGGCAATAGCAAAAAGGAGGTTGGGGAAACCAATGAAAGGGTGCTACAGATTTAAGGCCAGCTTTAGGGCCAGTCAAGCAAAGCCCCTAGGTGCAGCAGGAGGTAAAATATCTAGGGGTAATTTTGGGAAAGGAGGGCAGAGTTAATTGGAAAGCTCCCAGCCCCCACTGATGTGGCTTCTTTAAGAGCAATCCTTAGAACATTAAATTTCTCTCAAGATTTTCTCAAAATGTATGCTGAGAAAAGCCACCTCTTGTACTTCCTCATAAAGAAAGGGTGACATTCAGAATGGGGACCCGAGCAAGCGGCAGCCTTGCAGACTCTGAAGCAAGATTTGGCCCAGGCTCCATCTCTGGCTTACCCAAAAGCAGAAGAGCCTTTCTTTCTACAGCTAGCCAGTACCGATGTGGTCATGGGGGACGCTTTGTTGCAGAAGCAGGATACAGGTCAACTACAGTTGGTTGCCTATGGCTTGAAAACCTTGAGCCCTGCGGAACACAATTTCACACCGTTGTGAGAATGCCAGCATTGGGAAATTGCATAGACTACCCATTTTCCGTTCAAATATATTCTTTCAGGAAAAGCACAGGGGGCAAGTATCCAACCCCTGATTGGCACCATGGACTTCAGCACTAGTGAACCTGGGAATCACAGTGGAAAAAGGAAAAGTGTTATCCCCTGTGCTATATGGTTTAATAACCCAGGGAGAGGAACATGAGTGCCTCCTTCCAGAATACAAAAACCTAACAAGACCAGTTAAAACTGGCCTGACTCGACAAGAGACACTGGAGAAAGAAATGCACATTTGGTTTGTGGCTGGGTATTTACCATCCAAGAGTTAAAAGGGCCGGGGAGATCCCACTCAGCCCAAGCAGCTGAGATAACGGCAATACTGAAAATATTGCAAAAGGAAAATAAGGAAAGCAATGTAGCTATATTTACTGACTCTGACTAATTGTGCAGAGCAGTCATGGTCTGGCACCCAGTGTGGGCAGCCAGAGGGATGTGCACTGGAGATGGAAAACCAGTGGCATATGAGAAATCCTGGAAGCAAGTAGTGACAAGAGTACAGGAAAGGAAAGGAGATATCTATGTAACTCATGTTAAAGCTCATAAAAATCCCAGCAGTCAGGAAGGATTTTGGAGTAACTGGGCCAATGTCCTGGTTAAACAGGGGGCCCTGCTAACCAGTAAGCACCAAGAGGAAGAAGTTACTTTTGCAGTAACAAGATCAAAGAAACAGGCAGTCAATCCAGAGATTTTTGATTTACAAACCTTATGAGAGAATGATGAGGAAATTGAACGACTGCTGGAAAAACGGATGATAAAGGGAAAATGGGAAATTCACTGGGATTCTGATGGAATGGTTTGGTCTTTAGAACATAACAGTAAATTGAGGAAGCAGCCTAAGCATTGGGTAATACCCTAGAGGGTTCTGGACCAAAATAATACAATATGTGCACGAAAAGGGACACTTTGGAACAAAGAAAAATCTTAAGTGCCATAAGGAAACAGGCTGGTGACCTACTATGGGCGAGGAGATGAAGCAATGGTGTGATAACTGCATACAGTGTGCAATGGCTAATGTGGACCCACAGGTTAAAAAAAAAAAAAAAAAGGACCCTTGATGCACCAATGGATTGAAGGACCTTGGGCCCAACTACAAATAGATTACATTGGGCCCTTACCAATTACTCCATGTAACAACAAATACTGTCTATTAATTGTGGAACCATTTACCAAGTGGGTGGAAGCGGTTCCCACAATAACAAACACTGTTTCCATAACTGCCCATCAATTTTTTAATGTGGTGTTCATCCAATGGGGATTGCCTAAGGAAATTGGTTCAGACCAAGGCCCATATTTTACTGGTGAGGTCATGCAAATTTTATGTGCTTTGCTGGGGCTCAAACATTTCCACATTGCAGGGCACCCCCAATCCTCAGGGTTAGTGGAATGTACTAACCACAACCTAAAAAAGGCACTACGGAAAATGGTAAAACAAAATAGAAAACATTGGGAGAGGCTCCCAATAGTTCTTATGGCTTTAAGATTGGTGCTTGTGAGCTATGGATATACCCCCTTCATTGCCATGACAGGAAGAAATATGAGGGGCCTGCAGCAGTGGTTGCTGGGTACAGAAATCCCAGATGAATGGCAGCCTAGAGTATTGACCAACCAGTCGATATAGGACTTGTCCACACAACTGGCAGAGATCCACAAAGCCATTGACACCCAACCAGGCCTGAATATACAAAAGATGGATAAAAGGTTGGGATGGGTTAAATACCCCATCAAATGAGAAATAGCAGATCAGGTAATGTATTGACAGTTCTCAGAAAAGGATCATTCATTGGACATGAAATGGGAAGGCCCAGTAAGAACTGTGAAAAAAGCGAGCTCAGTGATATATCAAGTAGAAATTTGGTCCAGGAAACACAATTAACCTTGGGTAAAACGGTTTCATTCCTCACAGCTTAAAACATGGAAAAGAAATTAAAACATTATTTGATCTAATATATATATTCCATGAAGGGAGAGAAAATGTTTATTTTGTTTTTCAGGACTTCCAGGAGGAACTGGGGCCAGTCTACAAGCAACCTGGGCACCATGGTGAGGAAGCTGCTGTCATGACTGTGTGTGTCTGTTTTATGTTAGATGTTGTTTGTCTGGAAATTAACCATGTCCGCTGGCCTGTTGACATTCATACTGTAAATGTATGGAGAAATGATTTCTGGATGATGGTACAATGTTGGATTAACCCATCAGTATTCAATTACACCATCTGCTTCTTACGTTGAGAACACTGGTTTGCCCGTTACTATAACCTAACAGCTATCACCAGAGACCCCTTCTCAATCTAGAATTAGTGTCTTTAGTGACTGGATATTTTAACACCATGATGAGAAATTGTACAGGACCTGATGCCACAATATATGAGATCATCTGCCTTAAATTGGTCATGACATTCAAAGATAGGAGTCCAAACCTATCACGTTAACTCTCCCTTCTGGAATACAAGTGGAGGCATTGGTAAACTGTATGCAGAATCCGTGGCAAGTGGACCCATGGGACACAGAGGAAATGGGACCCCCAAAATTGGTCATGCAAATTGAAAATAAGGATTGTAAGAAAAAAGGGTCCAAAATCTTACTACACTACCAGTGCATGACAGTTTTTAATAATGTTTCTCTTTTAAGGGGAGTGTATAAATTACAAAATGTAAATATCAAGCTAAATTTCAATATTATTGCTACAGAATTTGATATGCAAAGGCCAGAAGGCATTCCTTTAATGGGCCTCACATGGTAAAAATGGATCATGTAAAGGAAGTCATTGTAATTCCCATACACTCCTTAAAACAAATTAATTTATGTCTTGCAGGTTTAAATTTATCTAAAGAAATCCCCATATGTGCTCCATATGTCCAAACACTTCATAATGGATTGGCTGCTTGCTGGAAGTTATGATACAGTAAGGAAACGGGGGAAAAAAAAAGCCTTAAGGAATATATTGAGAACTTCATAGGGCAGAACCAGCCTTGGGGTCAGAATACTAGATGTCACTGACATAAAAGTATTGTCAAATAAAAAGTTATGTCACTGCTGAAATTAAAAAATTGGGAAAGCCCATTTATGAATCATTATCAAAATTAGGGATGGAACAATGCTTTATATATGAAATATTGCCCATATGGCAAAAACAAGAGAAAAAGTATTTGTTGATACTAGCAAAAACATAGAAGAAATACAGGCTACTACATGCCTGGCTCTAGCATGTACACAAAATCAAGAAATGAGCCAGCAATTGATTATTCAAATAATTCAGGAAGGTCTGCAAGGGAAACTACCCTTAGAAATAACAAAAAAATGCTGAGGAAAATGTCACTGAGAGAGAAAGGCAATTGGTGTCCTGGTGGAAATTGGTAAATTTTACCTTTTATAAAGATCAAATGGCTATTCACGCATAGACCATAACCATCTACCCTAGTCACACTTTTATGTATATCCAATGTTTCCAAGAGGAATTCAAGTCACCAAAATTTAGTAATGTCTTTGGCAGACTACCATGCATGGGCAAGAATATAAATAATATAAATAATAGAAAATCACATCCCACTATATAGCCCATGAAGATTTAGGATATACATGAGAGGACCAAAATTTGCAAACAAGAGATGAGTGCTTTTACACTAACATCAAGGGCACTCAAAGGTAAATGTTTAATATGTTTTTCAGAACAAAAATTAGCTGTAATTTATGCAGGTAAAGGCTGTGTATGTGTTAGAACTCATTGTCCAGAAATCACTGTAAATAATAATGAAGTATATCTTATGACATATTTAATTAATAGATGTTTTGTCATGTTAGTAATGTTAAGGTTTGTGCATATCATGTAACCCTTTGGATTGTAGAATATTTACAGTATGATGTCTGTATAATAAAAGACATAAAATCTGTTAACACAGGTATGAACATGAGTTTAGTTCAACAATCGTTATTTCCCTCTATGCTGCAAGATCATTTGCAATGTATAAAATGCACCGAGGAACAAATTTGCACTGAGGTTCAGCACAACTGACAAGTGACTAAGGTTTTAAAAATCATTATTGAAATCAGATATCACTCTTGGTGGGAAACCTTGCTGGGCTGGTTGCCTGCAATGACTGGAGCTATTAATATAATGACTCACCCCATTGTGGCGATAAATGGAATCTAGTTGGCTCTGCTTTTACGCATGGCGGAGGTGTGGGTAAGAAGAACTATTCAAAAGATACAGATGGCCAACATGTGAGGTCAACGAATACGGCTGCTGACTATACCCAGGAAACACACTCAAATGATGTAGCATGCATGCCTCATGGTAGTTATAACTGTTTTGGTGAAAGCGTCAACAAGGAGGGGTGTGCAGGCCTGGGATTTAACTCACCCCCCACATTAAACTAGCCTTGGGCGAAACTCAGAGATTTCACCACTAAAAATCAAGAAAAAAATGCTCCACTGCTGGTAAAGCACATCCCACCTCAGGAATGCCCCTACCAAGAGTTAAAATATCAAGGGTTGTAAAGTAGACACACCCAGGTGCTGGGAAGTTTAGGGAGGATACAGAAAGACCGAGCAAGTGGTAAAATAAATAAAATAAGTTCTGACCAGCGAATTTATGCTGACCATCTGCACAAAGATCATAAATAAGTTACAATTTGGGCATAAAGGATAAAATGGAAAAAAGACTTATGCAGAGAGGAGAAAACAAAGGTGCCAGCACATGATTGGTTAAATTTTGTACCTAAGGGTATTGGATAATGGGATAGGTTTAGTAAATTTAAAGGTGGTAACTAGTTTTACCTATAAAATGTAAATGAATTGGGCTGCAGTTTAGTATGAATATGAAACTGCTGGAACTCTTACCCTTTGCATGACTGTGACATGCAGAGGCATCACCAGCAACCCCAGATGAGTTGACCCTGACTGGCCATTGGGTAAAGTTTGTCTATGTATTGGGAGTGGTGAGCATAATACATTTGCTTGGCATATTTATTCTCTGTGTGTTGCTAATAGATGTTTAGAGCACAGTTGTGAAAGGCTCTTTCACTGGGAAAAGATCCTGCAGACTGTAAAGCCCTGAGCCCTATGGATAGAGATGTACTTAAATTGACCAGGTTTTTCCTGGAGCCCCATGGGAAAGGTTAGGTGGGTAAGCCCTTGGTAGGGAAGAAGGGGGGAAAATTAAATTAACTGGGTCATGCCTTGAGCCCTTAGTAGGGTATAGGCAGGGTGCCCTAGATTTTTTGTGGGCAGCAATGCCAAAGTTATCTCCCTTTCCCATTGTCCCATCGCATTTCAGCCCCTTCTTGAAATCCCTAATTTGCTTCTCATGTCTTAACAAATCAGATTTAAATTACTACTTACCTATAAAGTCCCGCATAACAACCACTGTTGACAACCTTGACCCTTGTTTCCTCCTGCTTTCCCTCACTTATACACCATTAATAAGATAGCAGAATCTGGACCTTTGAGAGCAATAAGAGAGCTGGGCCATCAAGAGATCTCACACAGTGATCCATGTTTTATCAAGTAAAATTTCTCCAGTCTGATTTTCTTCAAAGATGCTTTTCAGAAACAATTAAGACCACAAAGATAGTACATACTAAGTGTCACAGAATTTTTCTATGACTTGAAAATTAATTATCAACTTATTTGCATTGTTAAACGTTAACAATTAAACCATTAGCTATGAATGGTAATTTTTTTCAACTCTGCAATAGTTCAATTTCTCATTACAAAATAATTTCAGCTCTATTAATTAATTCTAACAGTAACTCATGATAATGGATGACACCTTAAGTGAGCTATTAAATGCACTTTACCACTGATGAGGAGAAAGACAACTAAAAAAACCCACTAGGTTTACATAAGGACAGAATATGAAACAATACATTACAGATTTATTGACTTCCATGTAGGCAACTCACCTCTTTTTAACAGCAAATAATGGGGGTTAGCAGAATCATATGCTTTGTCACAGCTATGTACAGTTGGACACAAAGACTTCACATTTGATTCCATGATTTAACAAATGGTCCAACTTTTATCAACTTATTCCATAAAAGTGTAATGATTTATAAATAAAATAAAAAACATTCTCTTCTCTCAACCCAGCAGAGAAAAGTCCAGTGGGGTCTCTTTAGATTTGGCTCGGTAGCATCAACAGGGCCACAGATAAAAGAACTCACAATTAGGATTTGGTCTTGACTGAAATTCTCCAAACAGCCACTTCCCTGTGCAAATGATTGGACCCCCAAAAAGGGGATCCTGGTGTAAATTCTGCCGTGATAATGTGCCACCATACTTGCAATGATTAGATTAGAGATAGCCCTACCCAAACCACCTCTCAGGTAACAATGAGCATCTCCAACTGTAAGTGGCCCCCTCAAGCCATGTGTGTGAATGTTACAATCCTGTACACACATTATTCTCTATTTGTCAGATCGTCTGCCAGCCTGCTGGTGGGTCCAGTGAGCAATACTGGTGGCCCCATGACCATACCATCAGATAGGAAGATGATCCCTTGGCCCACGAAGTGCAAATGAATAAATTATTTGTATCAACAAGCTAACTAGCAAAACACCAGAGAACCTTTGGCTAAGCCCTTCTCTATCACTGAGACTTTCTGTTTTAAACTTAGGGTTCTCTAACTTATGGCCAAGGGCACTCACCATGATGCTAGGTTGAATGTCCTGAGACTGCACAAAAAGCATAGTTGCCGATCTCACTGCAATAATCCTGAAGCAAAGCCAAGCTCCAATGGGCAAAGCCCCATGAAATTGGTATGTTCCTTTAACTTGCAAATAAACAGATCCTCATTAAGTTCTTACCCTCCTGCTGGAGGAGTAAATAGGTAATGAGCAGCTTTTTCTAGGGAGATATCCCCATCTGTGCACTCCATAGTACAATCTTAACTCTACAGTCTACTTAATCTGTCTTGGAAAGCCTACAAGTCCAAACTACAGCCCCTCTGCTCCCTATAGGTGCCCCAACTATTGGGTCTCCTGAGGACCCATGGACTTAAACACCAACTCTGAATGCTCTTAAAAACAATTAAAAAATGACGATCTAAAACTGCACTTCAAAGAACAAACACACCAGATGGCTGACATCAAGGGCTTCAAGAACTCCACCTACCGCCCCATCCTTCTAGCAGCCTTCACACAGAAAAACCTACACAAATTGGCAAAGACATGTCTGGCCAGACAGACAAGGAATGTACGGTTTGCAAGAAAGACACTGTAGTTGAGAACATTTTCTTTCTGTTCAAGTGCTTCTGCAAAAACAGGATCACCTCTAGATTTCTCCCTCTGCCATAGCCCTTCCACCACTGATGTGGGATAGGCATTCTTAAACAAATATGTCTGTAGACTAAATTTAAGGGTTAATATAAAAGTGCCCTTGATGATTCAGAGAGATCATCAAATATCATCCTGACTAAAAAAAAACCAAATAAAAAATAGATGTAGCCATAGGTCTAAAAGCTGTACTTAATACATACAGAGCTAGGAAATGTATGCACAATGTTCTGACTGGATTTTCCTTCCCCCAATGTAAATGATCATTGGAGAACCTGAGACGAAGGCTCAAAACTGGCTCAGGGCCACTGTTTTTTTTTTTGTTTTTGAGCTCATCTTGGTCAATAATGAGTAGAAATTGCCTAAATTTAATTTATCACAACTACAATTCATTACTCATAAGGTCACTGACAAATGAAAACATCTATACTAAACCCATATATTGGAGTGTGTGTAAAGGCACTTTGGCAAAATGTGTTAAAATTGATGTTACTTATTATTGTTTGCATGGCTATAAAAGGAAGCATAAAAACAAGCGTTGCTTCATTCTCAAAATTGCTTATCTCACTGACTATTATAATGTGGGATATAGCTAAATGAAAATCTCTCTCATATTACAAAAGTGATCTTTCACATAACAGAGCTACTTAAATTTAATCCAATTTAACACATGGAGTGCTCTGGGTATAACATATGTCATGTTCAGAAGAGCTGTACTCATAGGGTTCAGTACAATTTTAGCTATACTTGTGTGTGTATACTCAGTGAATTATATTGTAGCCCTTGTCCATTATTAGCAGAAGTTGACTTATGCCAAAAAGTAATGGCAATTTGTGTACTGAGGGTTTGGCACTTAAAGAAGTGTAAGATCTTGGTTAAGCATTATATTCATAAATGGCAAAACATTGAGATGCCCTAATACACGAAGATGTGACACGATTGAAAAGCAATTAGACAATGCTCATCAAATTAACACACTTTCCCCAAAATGTTCAGGTCTCCAGAAAAGAGCTGTGTGGATCCTCTCTCACCACTTATACTAATCACTACACGTGAATGCACAGCTAAAGAATGATTACACCTTACATTACGCAATTCTACAAAGATAGCCAATCTTCAATAGACTTTTGTTATAAATTAACTGGAATCTTGAGGACTGGACAAAATATCTGCAGAGTGGCTGCAATCAAGGCGTAAATCTAGAGCTTGCTTTACTTCAGGCCTAACTGAAAAACGTTAGCCTTGCTATTTCAAAGAATATCCTTGCATCACTGAAACTGTTAACTGCTTTATATGATAATATGTTGAAAACATGTTATATGCAGGTTTGGGGGGGGGATAAATAAATCACAGCTCACTAAAATAGAAAGCAACCCTCATAGGAGTTGCCACAGTTAATAAGATCACTATTGGACACCAGTGACAATACCAGATGTTTCAGAGGAAGATGTAGAAAGCCCTATATCAGATAAGTATAGAATAACCTGCCGCAGAAGGGTTTTCTTCTTGTCAATCTTGCTGAACCTCTGGCCTCAATATCCTGTGGCAGTGAGTTTCATAGGATTATCACATGCCATGTGAAAAGTATTTATTTTTCTCACTTTTCTCACAACAAATGTGTTGCCTTCTCATTTCATTCCAACCACTGGGCAATGAGGTAGGTCTCTGTCTCAGCTGTTGAAGCTGTTCCACAGTGTATAAAATCCTAAAACAGTCATTGGGCCAGAGAGAGAAAATAAATGAGAATGACTCTGAAGCTTGGTGTTTAGGACATCACTTGGGAATAGGGACATCTGGGTTCCAGTCTTTATTCCAATGACTATTGAATTAATTATACAAAGTGGAAGAACTTGCACAGAAGAGACTGAGAAAAATTTGCCTCAGAATACCTTAGCCCAGTGATTAGGGCACACTTCTGAGGTGGAAGACCCAAGTTCCAATGCCTACTCTACAGAGGGAGGAATTGGACTGGGGTCTCATATCCTGGTAAATACCCTAACCTGAGGGCTAAAGGTAGTAAGGGTAACAGCTCCTCCCTCTGGCCGTTTTCTGAATCTAGCCTTTTAAAAATGCCAGAAACAAAACATTTTGGTTCAAACCACATTATTTGTTCAATCCAAAATTGACTTTTTTGATTTGCCAGTTGTTTTTAGAATTCTCAGATTCAATTGGACTGAAATCAATTTTTAAAATGTTTTTGCAAACCAAAAAAAAATCAGTTATTCACAAGCTCAACGCTCCTTATGTATGCACAGCATATACTGGCAAAAAATGCCGATATAGCTTATACCAAAATAACTATTCCGGCAAGGACAGATTCATGCCAGTACAATTGTGTCTATAGTAGTGACATAAAAAGATCACAATCCTAACAGACATTACTGCACCAGCAAAAGTTTCTAGTGTTGGCCTCTCAATAGTTTGATGATCAGGGAAGGTGGGGAACGAGTCACAGCAGAAAAGGTTCAGTTGATCTGGCATTTGAAATGCAACAACAACAAAAAAGATAACTTTTTGCAACTCTTTATCAGGTTTCTACTTGACATATTGAAATTTGGACTGGAAATGGTTCTCAATGAGGTCTTCTGAGTTGAAGTGCACTCTGCACAGTACATTTTTCTATGGAGTCTTTTATCGAGTTCATAAATATCTACTGTGCGGGGTTAACTTAGCTATGAAATGAAAAGTACAGTGACTGTGCAGAGCTTGGCATTGCTCAGGGTTTAGCTGATCGCCATATTTGGGGTCGGGAAGGAATTTTCCTCCGGGGCGGATTGGCAGAGGCCCCGGAGGTTTTTCGCCTTCCTCTGCAGCGTGGGGCATGGGTCGCTTGCTGATGGATTCCCTGCAGCTTGAGGTCTTCAAATCTCACTTTTGAGGATTTCAATAACTCAGTCATGGGTTCGGGGTTGTTATAAATGTGTATGGGTAAGGTTTTGTGGCCTGCCTTGTGCAGGAGGTCAGACTAGATGATCATATTGGTCCCTTCTGACCTATGAGTCTATGAGGTGCGAAAACATTTGAGAAGTCTCCACACTTTAGAATGAGGAGCGAGCCTTTGTCTGATGTGCACTGAGGGCCACACAGACCAAAAGAGAAAGATTGATGGCAAAACATTGGTCACCTGAATTCACAGTTGACTCTAGATTAACTACCTCATCCTCTGAACTGCACCTACGGAAGGCTCCATATTGAAAAGAAAGTGTACAGTTCTGAGAAAATTATCAAAATATACACTTTGGAGAGAAGGAAATTTATATATATATATAAGTCTAAATCAATAGATGAGACCATTAGGACAATGAAAATAGTGTGATTATCTTAACTGTCATTTCCTGACTTTTGGGTGTTTGTTCAACCTTAATGCTCATTTAATATGATTATTTCTATAGGTAATTTACACAATTAATGAAGTGTAACTGTCCCTGCAGGGGTATAAAAAGATATGAAGGGGACATCAGTAAAGTTTCACAAGCCTTGTAATCACATTTAATTGTTAACAATATTAGCAGCCTTAACTATGTTACAAAAAGATGTCCTTCATCCACTCATCTTAGCAATAATATTGCTGTCAAAAAAGCAGTTTAAAGTACATGAGACACAAAAAGAACATGAAGAATGAAATCTTTGTTTTATTTTATTACATCTTGGTTGTGTTAAAGCAATGTATTCTACACAGATTGTTTAGCCATTTGCTATCAATTCAACTGACTCATTACAGACTAATTACAGAAAAGACAAAATGCAGGGACAAATGTTACATACTAGCATGTTCACAATGCTTTTCTGACATCAATAAATATTTATTTAAAAGGAAGATGCTGCCAGCAGTTACTCATCTGTTTAAGTAAAGGTTAATAGCCCAATTCACAAAACTTCGAGGTATATTGGTAGATGTAGCAAAACTCAGTGTACATTACTTTAATGTGTTTCTTTTACTAGACTTCCATGCAGGCAGAATAATTTGGGCTACTAACTAATCAAACACCTATATGGAAAGCATCAGGTGGATGGCAGGAACTCTCAGATAGGAGAGGGTCGCTTATCTATTAAAAGGAAAGTTTACTTCAATGTAACATCTGGTAGCAGATGGTGTATCAAAATACATATAGATTTTAAAATAATGTGAGGCATCACTGTAGTAGTTATTAAGGAATTGTTATAAACTAGTCATGGAAAAACCTAAGAGGCAATTTTTAAGACATATTGTAAAATAGTGACAGGTTTTATCACAATTCCAAAGCCAAGTGTCTCCAAAAAGTGGGGGGTGAGTGATTTTTTTTAAATACACTAGCTCTACCCATACAAAATCACACTAGGAGAGAAACTGTTGGCACTGTAAAGAGGCCTAGGAAAACAGAATTGAAAACGGTCGCATGAGGTAAGGAGAGAATTGTACAGCAATATAAAGAAATATATCACTTCTATATTTTAGCAAATCATTTCGCTCTACTGATTCACAACCTGGATCCCAGTCTGCTCTGGCATTTATAGGCAATTCCAGTTGCAAAACAAACTAGGCATATTTATCTCTAAATAAAATCAGTTGGAATAGTTTTGATATCTAATCACTTCTTTTTAGCAGACTAATTTAAGTATCTCTCATTTTTCATATCTGTCATCAAGCTAAATAAATCCTCCACTAAGGGAGTTTACATAGGTTGATTGAACCTGTGTATGTGGGGCAAATGGGGAGCAGAGTGGGAACTAGAAAGCTTTTATCCTAATATTTGTCCATGCAGTTTTTTATTTTTAAATTCTCCACTAAAACAGCAAATATTTTCCAATACTCTTGAAGCTGCAGACTGATATTTCTTGAATGTCTGTAACTACTGTATATAGCTTAGAAATACAAGAAACAATGTCATTTGTACGAGTCACAATTACCAAATGATAATACATGGGCTTTGTAATCAATCATGAGGGAATTATAATAGGAAGGAATAATTATATAGAAGGAAGTTCCTTAAACTTTCATTAATACAGCCATAATAATAGGAGCCTTCAGCTTTTAATTAACATTGCCATGTGTTGTTATTAATTCTCAAGTAGTCTATAAGTTCAAGCAGTTATTGACTGCTCCATATAATATTCAAAACAAATCTTTGGAATTCAACAGCACTTCATAGCCATTTGGAGTATCAAGTGTGTAGGAGAATTCCACATTAGTTAAAAAAATAGATACCTATCTATCTACATATATGTATAACTGCCAAACATATTAAATGGCAGTTATACATGTGGAATCCTCTGTTAGTTGCAGAATTCAAAATTCTTGCCTCTTCGCAATTACAGGGTCTCAAAATTCTTTGGTCACGGAATTTGTTTAATTCTTTTCTATTAGTTCAACTGTACAGTACAAGTCTGAAATGGAAAAGTCACATTACAGGGTGGCCTAGAAAGTTTCGTAGAAACAAACATTTTGCTGATTAAATACTGAAGAAATTAAAAAATTGTTGTCGTCTCAAAAAACCGAAATCACACCCTCAGATAGGCATTTTAAAACCACACGTAAAGGGTTCTCCTCCAATTCAGTGAACCTGTACATTCAATCAACATCAAGGATGACACCACACTACCCAGTTATTCTACACTAGGTCAATATTAAACAGACTGTAAAAATGACCAAAAAACAGATAATACCAGCACTGGGAAAACGAGAGCATTGCTTTTTAATTAATTTGTTGCTTTCTACTGTAGTTACTTTTCCTACTATTGTGTTTGCTGGAACACAGGTGAGGTTGTGAGAAAAAAAAGTGTCTTCTTTTTTATGATGAATTTCGAATAAAATCTTGGGCCCCTTCTGGAGTCAAAGGAAATGTTGTCACTGACTTCAACTGGGCCAAATTTTCACTCTTAGTCCATTTGAATGATGGCTCCTTTCAATTATACTACCCTTGCGTGAAATTTGCTTTACACCATCAGCTCAATCAGCCCACCCTGGTAGCTTGGCTGGTTGGTGTTTGATGAAATTACTGGTGCTGATATTGGATACTGATTAAAATGCTTAATGATCCTCCTTGATTTGAAATTGCTAGCTCAAGATTTGAGAGATGCTACCAGAATGCCACCTCCTTTCTTAACTGCTTCGCTTTGTCTTTTCTCTGCTTCTTCCATGATGCTTCAAAGTTTGTGGCAAGATGCCAATAGCATGACCACAAAAACACTGAATGTTAGTCAACCCCTTTGCTGTACCCTGCCACTCATAATCCAAAATATACCAAAACCCAAAGTGTAAGAACCAATTCAAGACTCGCATTTAAAATGCACTTATTTTTGAAGTGGAAAGTCAGGAGATCCACTAATATAAAAAAATAATCAGAATTCCAAGCTCAGGGTGAACTTTAGAAGTTTTTAAAATATTTGCTTAAAAATATCTTACAAGATGTAAAAACAATTACAAAAGCATTAGAATTAGGGCTTACACACACATAATGGGGTTACATTCCGATAATGGGAAAGTCACCATTAGTTATGCTTTCCTGATGCAAAACTGCATGCCATGTCACCATTTGGGGGAATCTAATGCAAGTTAGCATGGTAAAGTAGAGATCATGTTAACCTACCCTCATGTATGGTCAACTTCTAGTAATATCTAGTTTGGAAACTTTTGCCTGAAAAGAGAGGAAAAATGAACAAACATAGCAGCTTTCTAAAGTTTCATTTTCCTTGATAACAAATCCTATCAGAACACTTCAGATAAAAGAATGGTGCCAAAAATGTTTGCCCAAGTGCTGAAATTTGCTGTGTCAGACGTTTTGCAGGAAAAATAAATGCATTACATTTTGAGTCAAATCTCTAAAAGAAACTTTGTTTTAAGATCACAGAAAATAAAAAAGTACAACTGTTTTTACATTTTAGCACCATTACAGAGTTAGGATTCAAAAACCTGTGCTGCAATTGTGGCTGTACCTTGCAGCTCAAAAACCAGAATAGCCAACATGAAGCAGCATTTAGCTTTCAGAACTCTGTAAGTGAACAACAACTGGATTTGGATTTGTTGATGACAAAATACAATATAAGAGTTTAGCTTTTTTTCCCTTTAAATTAAGGTTGGTTTCCTGATTTCTATACAGCAGTTGGAGTGCTTCTCTGTTAGCTAAATCCAAGCCCTAGTCCCTTTGGTCTCTGGATCGCTCTGACTGGTTCTGATATCCCTTTGCCGTCTGGTCCCAGGCCTGTGCCAGGAGTCCAGCCCATATTCTGAAGCATTCTGTTTCCAATGTTGTTTTCTGGGATTGGCTGGGCGTTTTCACCTACAAACCCTGAGTTTAAAAGAAACAAACAGCATTAATCAACACTGCCATGTGGAAAAGATCAAGATATTCTCCCTTAAAGCCTTAAACCTTCTTATTCTCCTAATTCATCTAATAGGTTGCTACAACAGGCTGTCTGAATATGTTGAACTCATGGCTGTGTGTTAATTCTACACGTATAATCTACAGTTTCACATTTTTTAAAAGGCTAGTTCAATTTTTAGGTATTACATATTTATTTTTGCTGCAGATCTTTTATGCATGAGAAGAGCATGCTGGATTTCAGACACAAAGAAAACTCAAAACCTGAATTAATTTATCAATATATGTAGAGGACTATTTGACTACAGAGTTACATATACATATCAAACACAGGCATCACCCTCATTGATACAATAAATGCTTTTCACTCAACTGGAGTATGCAGATACATTTAAAAAACACAACTAATCATTTATGATTGAATTCTCACAACAGCAACAAAAGCAGAGCAGACAACTGGAATGATATACTTCAGAGCTAAGGTGGATGAGGTGGTATCTTTTATTGGACCAACTTCTGGAACAACAAAAGGTGGGCCAATAAAAGATATTTCCTCATCCACCTCGTCTGTCTAATATCCTGGGAGTAAGATGGCTATGGCAACACTGCGTATAATATTCTTCAGTTCATTTGTACCCTATTTCACTAATTTGTTTTTACTAAGGATTACAGAAAGATTTAGAACGTAAATATAAACATTGGGAAGTACAGCATGCATTTGCATTGAAGAACTTTCCTTTTAAACAAAACAGTACCACCTTTTCAATATGCACTGCTTTTCCATTCTAGTAAGAGCTTGTGTATGATAATATATTGCAGTTTTAAATTTCCCCTAATTAAATATACTACTGTAACAACCAACTCCTAGACGTCACTAAACAAAACATTTTTACCATCACAAACATATCTGTGAATGAGACCAAAGTTTGACTTACCATTAATCAGATAATAGAGCTGATGTTGATCTTGGTTACATAGGGGTAAGAGTCGGTTGATAAAAATGAAGTTATTCCAAATTTACACCAGCATAACTTAAAAGAGAATCTGTCCCACTGTCTGTAAAGTACTCTGAACATGAAAATCACTGTATGAGATAGGTAGGTTTATCTCATTTGATCTCAATTTATCCTTTTAAAAAAGAAAGGATATTTTCTTGTTTATTACATTGCTACTGTGCAATGTAACCGAGAAATGGCCACTTGCTCATAGGCAAAAGTAGTTTCATGTATCTCAGACTTGAGATCATTATTTTTAAAGAAAGTCGTTTGATAGTTTTGGAGTAATATCTTTTCTACAAAACCAGTGCCCACAGTGTTATCATTTGCTGGTATTCCCTCAGTACCACTATCTCTTTGATGTCCTGTTAGAGGAAAAACAAAACACATGCTGGCAGACTGCCAACAGATTTACTTTTCTTATGAATGTAAAAAACAGAAGTATTTGTAGTAGCAAAGGAAAATGAAATGTGAATGGCTTTAAATCTAATGCCTCTTCTCTCCCATTAACTATCTGAACTTCTGTATGACAGAGTTTTGGAGCTGATGCACTGCTAAGCTTTCCTGCATGTGCTGTCTTGTGTAAGTGCCTACCCCTGATATAAATGCAGGTAGTAATGATACTTCCTCCCCTTTTCATAATTAGCAATAAGGGTACAACATCCTGCTTTGCAGGAGGGCAAAAAAAAAAGATGAAACCTCTTCATTGACTACCTGAAGATGAGCTGTTTCAGGGAGCTGGATTTTTGTTTCATCTGTAGTGAATGAATTTCCAAAGCTTGCCAGACTTGGGGCACTAGCCACTGGGTAGGGGCAATCTTTTTGCTCTGTATTTGTACAGCATGTAGCATAATAGGCTCCAGGTCCATGACTAGGGCTCCTGGATTCTATTACAAATAAATAAATTAGTTTCTCATCCATTCATACTAGTCTGCTTTTTTTGAGAACTCTAGTAACAACTGTAGGGAGAGCAGAATTACGTGTTTTTAAAGAGACTAAAGTTTAAAACTGATGAGCACTCGGGTCATTAATTTCACTAAGGCATATCAGAACAAAAGTTGAAGAAATACGGTAAAATTCCTTGATATACATATCTAGAAAGCTACAAAGAAACAGCATACACAAGCAAAAGTCATACTGAAGATGAGAAGCATATTAAAACCTCCATGATATACCTTACTTGTGATTGTTGTGACAACAAATTTACAGTACTCAAGCATTATCTACTACAGTATTCGTTACATTCAGCCACACAGTGACCACATAAATTCTAGTAGTAGCTAGACAGTCACTATTTCAGTCCCCGAGCCAAAGAAAAAGGAACAAGTGTTGAGAGAAAGCAACCTTTAATATTGGTTTGAAGCAGTACTTAATGTTAGGTGATAAAGGCTTTAAAGTCAGTAGACTCCTGGCCCTGAGAGGGTAGTCTTGAACTGACCGGCACAAAATTCAGTAACCAAGTCTTTCTTTTCAGGCTCTCATAGAAAAGAGAGAGTTTTCATACAGGCAAGTCCCTGACAATGAGTGAGCACATACAGCACAGGCTTTGGACCTTCCTAACTACTGCTTCTAAGCTCAGAAAATGGAAAAAAAATCTATATGACCAAACTAAATGCCTGATAAACACATTTTTTGGGATGATTTAAGCAATGTAATTGAAGTGAGGTCCTAATATCTAAGGCTATGTCTTGCACTACAGATCTTACAGAGGCACAGCTGTACTGCTGCAGCTGTGCCACTGTAAAGTCCCCTGTGTAGCTACTCTGTGTTGATGGGGGAAAGCTCTCCCACTGGCATAATTAAACCACTCCCAACAAGCGTCTCCCACCGACATGGCGCTGTCCATACTGGCGCTTTTGTCAGGGAAACTTGTGTATGTCACAGTGTGTGCTTTTCACACCTGTAACTGAAAGAAGTTTTACCAACAAAGTGCTAGTGTAGTTGTAGCCGTAAAAACATAGAAAAAAACTTAACTGAGGGGAAGTAAGTTCACCCAGAGCTTCCCAGAACAAATGAACAATGACAGAAGCATATAATCCAGGCATTCACACTATCGCAGAATTGGAAATGTCAGATCACTCCCAAGTCTGCATAGCTGTGCAAGAAACACACACTGGAATGTAAACTGTAGAGAACAGCCCAAAACAGAGTAAACAACTTTGTTGGTTCACTAGAGTCTATTTTAAAAAACAAACTTTATATAAACTATGTACCTTGCTAAATCAAATCCAATTCCGCACACAATAAGAACAGAAAGAGACTATACAGATGAACAATTTGTACCCTGAAACATGCTATTTAATAAACTGATGCTTCTATTTTTGATTTTTTCCTGTAACAGAATGCATTTCCCTTTTATGTGACTGACAGGATAATTGGAATACATTTTGTTTTAAAGACACTTAAGTACTTTTAAAATATACAATATAATTACTTTTTCCACTCCATCGTACATGATTTTCTATTAGAACTCTAAAAAAACAACTCTGAATACAACCAACAAAAAGCTTATTTTCTTTTTAGTTTTTGTGCAGACAAACAAATACACACCACGCATGTCCAACAATATTTTTGGGTTTTGCTTAAGGTCTATGCAACATCAGAAAATTAAAACACAACTGGGACGTAAATAACAATTTCCTTGTCTGTTTTTATTTTTTTAGCAAGAGTGGGGAGGATTTCAAAAAGATTTTGTATTGATCATCCATTCTCCCCAGCTTAAATAAGTTTTGAAAGCCTAAATCTGTCAATGTCTTTCTAAAAAGACTGAATCAAATGATACTTATTTTATCCTGCACATTTTGAATCTTTCCACTTTCTATTAGAAACAACAATTACTGGTAATTTTATTCATTTTAGTCCTTTTCCACCATCCTGTGACGAATCAGCACTCAGAAATACCATTCTCATTGCTCATTGGTTGAAGGATAGTAGATAGTAGAGTATGATAAACACTGCTACAGTGTTTGTCTCCCCCTCCCCCATTTTTTTGCTTTGGCCTTTTATTCTCTAATTAAAAGCAGTAATTGTCCTTGCAATATACAGTATAAAAAACACAGCTTCTAACTCATGCCAATGGCATTTCTTGGACTGTCCAACAGGGGCTTTCAGAGAGTGGTGCAAGCAGACTGCCCCTTAAAAGGGATGCACTATCTCCAGGGCATGTTCAATCCTTTGACCCAGCCAGGAGCAAGAATGAGAACAACCCACTGATGCCACCTCATGGAAAAGCAGCTATGCAAAATGTGACATGTGAAAGCAGCGACAGAATTTCTATTCACACATGCAATGTAAATTTTTCTGGGGGTGGAAAAGAGGCTGTGGTTATGAGGAATTGAAATCAGCACTCCATGTTAACAATTTGCAGGAATTTCACTTCTGCCTTCTAGACACTGAAATTTGATAGCAACCATAATAATCTGGTAACTGATTTGCCAAATGAGAGGTCAGCTCACTGGAGTCGTTACCATGACACAAGTGAGGGAAAAGAACTGGAGGAACAGTAACTTGCATTGCAAGACAGCACAATCAAACACAGTCAAAGCCTATACCTATACTGAACGACAGCCACAGCCCAAAAATACAAAGTAGTGAGTGAGTGTGTGTGGATGGACGGACGGACACACAGAGCGCGCCCCTGGAGCCCACCTCTATCAGACATGTGCATGCACACACGATTAGAAGGCTGAGTACACGAAAAACCTATACACGTAAAAAGGCAAAAATATTTGTATATTTTAAAGAAGTTTTGAAGAACAACAAAAACTTACAATATAATTTTTACTGAGAAATGATATTTATAATGGCATTAAAGGTACATTTCCATAAAAAATTAAGGCATGCAATTTTTCTTAACAGCTGTTGAAACAGGTACATTCTGGTTAAACAGTGCACTAGCATTCAATGCCATACCCTTGCTTTTACAGTGATTGCTATGAATTAATTTAATTCCATCTGTAAGCTAAAATCAGATCAGAGGTCTAATGCTGCTGCAGGCTCCACATCTGTTTAATCATTTTTGGACACAACAGCTTGCAAAAGTTCAGGATTTAAATTTGCTTAATATTTAAGAAATAATGTTTTACTAGTGTGTAAATCTCAGCAGGAAACAAATGAGTCAATGCTCAGGTTTGAACTATATGGCAAACTGCAAAATACCACCTCTTTAGAACTTAAAAGCTTACCATCTAGGCTTGAATTTGATATAGATCAAGAACAGGAGAGTTACCCAATGTGACTTTCAATGTTTAAATGAGTGAAAAGAGAGGGTTACTCACCCTGTGCAATAACTGAGGTTCTTCAAGATGTGTCCCCGTGTGGGCGCTCCACTTCAGGTGTCAGTGCGTCCCAATGCCATTGATCAGAGATTTTTGCAGCAGTGCCTGTCTGGGCCACGCAAGTGCAGCAGGTGTCTTGCAGTGCTGTTGGTGCCTCAACCACCGCTCACATGGCCCAACCCCTCAGTTCCATCTCTACCATGGAGCTCTAGTTACAAACTCCAAAGTAGAGGGGAAGAAGGAGGGTAGTGGAGCAACCACAGAGAGACACATCTCGAAGAACCTCAGTTACTGCACAGGGTGTGTAACCCTCTCTTCTTCAAGTGCTGTCCCAGTGGATGCTCCACTTCAGGTGACTGTACAGTAGTGCCTCGTCATGGATGGGTGTGTGTGTGTGGGCAGAGGCTTCAGAGTATTTAGAGCAACTGATGTTAACACTGTAGACTAGTGTCTAGCAGTGTGTCATTGTCCACCAGTGCCCATCTGACATCTAGTGTGTGCCAGCTAGCTTCATATAACCTGGTTTATATGGAAGGATATCTTAGGTAAAAATTTAGAGTAAAGTCTGAGAATGATTGTCTAAAAAAAAACTGTTGTAAGGAGGATGTGCAATGAGCGCCCCATCTCACCTACCCTTCTAAAGGAAGTGATTGGGATTTAAAATGTTACTTTCACTGACAGCTGAAGAAGTGAGCACGTAGCTAGAGGTTTGAACGCGGGATGTGTGAGAGTCTAGAACTAAGGGACGGGGTGCTGAAAGTGCATTAGTGTGTTTTTCTTGGCACCATGTATAGAATCTTTTCCATTTTTGGATGTAGGTTTTCCATGTGAATGGTTTCCTGCTATTAACTAAGACATATTTGACCTGTTCCAAACTGTTCAGTTCTTGGTGTTGGGACCAAGCAGGAGCCAAGATGTCAGGTGAAGGCCGTCCAGGTTGGGATGGAGAGTCCTACCCGTCTTGGGAAAAGAGGTCTCTTCGCATCAGATGTTGTTGAGGAGTGCGAATTGACATTCTCATCAGGTAAGGGTACCATGGTTGTCTGGGCTATGCTGGGGCAATGAGTATGATTGAGGCACTGTTACAGCAAATTCTGTGTACTACTCTTGACAATAGTGCGATTGGTGGGAACACATATAGTAGTGTCATTTCCCATTCGAGGAGGAAAGTATCTCCTAGGGATCTAGGTTTTAACCCGCTCTCGAGCAAAAGTGGGGGTGTTTGCAATTTGTTGTTGTTGAGAATAAGTCTATTGTTGGTACTCCCCATTGTTGGAATATATCATGTTGCACTGTGTCATTCAGTTCCCATTCATGTTCTTGTTCGAATTTTTTGCTCAGCATGTCTGCAGTTGTATTTGTAAGAGCAGGGAGGTATAAGGAACAGATGTTTATGTCATGGTCATTACATCAATTCCACAGTCTTATGGCTCTGGTACATAAGGAGTGGGATCAGGCACCATCCTGTTGGTTTATGTAGAACAAGCAAGCAATGTCATTGGTCATCACTTACACTGACTCGTTAACTATTTGTGGAAGAAAGCGTGAGCACGCATTGCGCACTGCTCTTAGCTCAAGTAGGGTGATGTGCAGCCAACTTTTTGCTGGAGACAACTATCCTTGAATAATAAGATTTTGCATATGGGCACGCCAACCCACTATTGAAGTGTCTATCACTGATGGCTGTTCCCATTGTAATGGTATGCCATTGCAGATGTTGTCTGGTTTCATCCACCAGTGTAGTGAGTCTCTGATTTTAGGAGGTAGTACCAACCATTTGTTTAGGCTGTGCATGTTCAGCGTGAAGATCAAGCGTAGCCATCCTTGAAGGCAGCGCATATGTAACCTCACATGTTCACTACAAATGTAGTGGCTGACACATGCCCCAATAGTTGAAGGCAGATGAGTGCCATCATGTACGGGTTGTTCATAATTCCTGAAATGAGATTTGTTAGTGCAAGGAATCTTTGAGTTGGTAATGACGCTCTTGCCTTTATGGAATTGAGGCATTCCCCTATGAATTATAGTTGTACCGGTACTATGGTTTCTGTTAGTTTATCTTTAGTCCTAGGCTTTGAAGGAGGTAGACGGCTCTCTGAGTATTTTGTAATGTTGGACTTCTCAGGAGGTAGTCTAGGTATGGGAAAATGACTATCCCTTGTCTGCATAAGTGTGCTGCCATGACTGCGAACATCTTGGAGAAGACTTGTGGTGTGGTGGAGAGGCCGAAAGGCAGAACCCTTTATTGTTAGAGTTCTGATCCCACAGTAAAACGGAGAAATAGTTGATGTGTTTGGCCTACGGTAATATGGAAGTACACATCTTGAAGGGTGATGGCTGAGAACCAGTCCCCCTGTTCTAGTGCTGGGATTAACGTAGCTAAAATGATCATCTTGAATCTTTGGGCATAAACAAATTTGTTGAGCTTCCTGAGATCCGATGTTGGCCTCCAACTTCTGCTTTTTTCCCTGAGTTAAAAATAGTGGGAGTAGAATCCCTTCCCTTTGTATTGCATTGGGCCTGTTCTATTGCCCCTAGTTATAGGAGGTGGCGCACCTCCTGTAGTAGGTGTTTGTGAAAAGGGTCCCTGAAAAGGGAGGGGGAAGGAGGTCGGGTGGTGGTATGGACGTGAAAGGGATGGAATAGCCAACTTGGATGATTTTTAAGGCTCATTTGTCCATAATTATTGATGCCCAGGTGTTGTGAAATGAGCGTAATCTATGTCCAAAGATGGTTGTAGGTGCTGAATTGGTGGAGAGGTTTCTTAGACCTTCAAAGTTTCAAAATGACTGCTTCATTTGGAATGGTTGTGAGGAGGGTGTTTGGGTAGGAGTTGATCTTCTTTGGGTCTCTGCTTTTGCCTGTGTGTGTCAAATGATCTTTGTTGGTGAGTGAGAGAGAGTTATCTGCATTGGCAGGGCTGGTACCTCTTATGCCTGGGAGCTGGTGTGTAAATTTCTAGGGGTCTGAGAGTCACTCTAGAGTCCTTCATAGAATGGAGTACCTCGTCCATCTTTTTGGAGAATAATTTCTTCCTGTTAAATGGTAGGTCTTCTACCTTTGTTTGTAGGTCATTCAGAATACCTGACTACAGCTAGGATGTATGGTGCATGACCACACACTGTTCCCATTGCTCAGGCTGCTGTGTTGGCAACATCAAGGGATGCCTGCAAGGACATTTGAGCAACTAAATGACCCTCACGTACCAGAGATCACATTTATCTTCTGGTAAATAGACAGCAAATTCGTTCAGTTTGTTATAGTTGTCACAATTGTATTTTGCCATCAGGGCGTTGTAGTTAGCTATTCTAAACTGCAAGGTTGCAGACGAGTACACTTTGCAACCAAATAGCTCCAGTCTCTTGCAGTCTTTGTCCTGTGATGTGGCCTAGTATTGTGGCTGTATACTCCTCTGGTGTACTGTGTCTACAACCAAGGAGTTTGGAGGGGGAGTGGGGTAAACAAGAATTCCATGCCCTTCACAGGGACATAGTATTTTCTGTCTGCTCTCTTACAGGTTGGTTGGGGAGAGGCTGGCATTTGCCACATGACGTCATGGGGCTGCATTAATGTGTCACTTATTGTCAGTGCAATCTTTGTGTTAGTCAACTTGTGTGGTATTTGGAGGAGTTCGTGTTCGTTTACTTTGACTTTCTCCAGGGGTATTTCTTGGCTCAGTGTCACCCTTTTGAAAAGCTCCTGGAATTGCCTCAAATCATCAGCCACTGTAGGAGGTGGTGGCATTATAGCCTCATTAGGAGATGATGATGAGTTATGGTGAGGCGAGGTGTCCTGCTCCCCCCCTTCATCTGTCTCGTCTAGTGTGTCTTCTTGTATCTCTGATGGTTCTGGCCCAGGTGAAGGTGATCTTAATTTGCCCCTGGCTGGTGTTATGGGGCATCTGAGGTGGGCTCTGTAAGCATCTCATGGAGTCTATTGTGCAGCAAATAGCATTTGTGGGTACATCCATGTCTGTTTGCACCACTCTCATCATTTTGCCAAATTGGGATTTTGACTTTGTGGTAGATGTTAACTCATGTCTGATGGGGGATTATTGATGAGGTGAAAAGATACCCTCCTATGTGTTGTCTTACTTGTCACTTGAAAACGGAGCAGCGATGGGAGATAACGGGAGCTCTGGTGCTGTATGTTCAGGTGACATATCAGTACCAAAGAATGGTGAGTATGGTGAGGGAGGTGAAGTGCCTTTCTCTACCTGATGTTGCTTTGGTCACTGTTTCAGTGTCGCTGATGCTGGCATGATTATGTTGCTTGGCATGGTGGGCAGTGCTGTAGTTTTATATTTAGGTTTCCTCGGTGCTGTCTCAGTCAGTGCCGATGATGGTGGTGCTGGAGGTAGGGGCACTGGTGCCGTGGTTGATCTCGGCACTATTTTTCCAGTGTCCATGGTGCTGTGGGAGACTCAGATTTGCATCTCAGCTCCATTGGCTTTTTGGTATGGACGGTATCAAAAGTGCTCCCCTGTGAAGCAGTCAGCATGAAAGGCTGTGACCTTGCTGGAGACCGCTTCTTTTTGGGCGTGTCTCTGTCAGTCGAGGTTGGGGCTCTTTTCTTCCATCATGTGGAGGAATGAGTCCTATTTCTTTCTCCTATTTTCCACTGGAGTCAGATTTTAAGGTGGGCTTGAGGGATTTCTCCATCAAGATGAGCTTAAGGTAGAGATCTCTATCATGCCTAACCCTAGCCTTTAGATTGGTGCAGTGAATGCACTTTAATGCAATACATCCTTCTCCGAGGCACCTGATGAATTAGGAGTGGCCATCTGAGACTGGGACTGCGTCTTTACAGGAGTCAGGTCTTTTAAACCTAAGGGAGCCACGCATTCTCGATTAGTGTCTTCTTATAGCATAGAGAACTATGTAATGATTATGAAAAGACTTTTTCCCCCTATCTAATTAGAACTTAAGAGTTATTCTAAAGCTAACCTACTTATGACCTACTAAAGACCTATATTTAAACTAACTCTAGAGCTAAAATATTTGGGTTTCTTGTTCTGTCAGGGACAGTGCTGTGGAGCTCTGTCTCAGGCTGGGGATGGTTGAGAAGTAACTGAGGGGTCTGGCTGTGCAAGTGGCGATTGAGGCGCCAACAGTGCCATGAAGATACCTGCTGTGCATGTGCGGTTCAGAGAGGCACTGCTGCAAAAATCTCTGATTGACAGCACCGGGACACTCCGACACTGGAAGTGGAGCACCCACAGACACAGCACTCGAAGAAGAAATAATATTCTTCTTATTGATAATGGGGTATATTCAGATTTCAATTTATTTACCAAACTGCTATCACTTAAATTATAGTGGATTTATGTTGGTGTAACTTAAATCAGAATCCAGTTCAGCATCTTCCATAAACTTTAGGAAAGCAACACAAAATGCTTTTTCAGGCATAAGAATAAAGAAAGGCAGATTCATGCAATTTCAGCTTTGACCACCAAACTATTTTATTTTTTAATGCTAAGAATAAATTTTAAAAAAATTTATCAGAAAATGATACTGCATTGAAATGTAGTGCTGGCCTCTCATCTTTCTGGTATAAAATTAAAGACTTGTGAGTGGAAAAAACTATGCCAGCAGAGCATTCCACAACTATTATTTCCTCTTCTAACAATCCTGGCAGCCCTAAACCCTTTAAATCCATTCCTAGAAGGATCTCCTTTTGCTTGAGCCATTTTTGCAATACAAGGCCTGCTAACCCTTACCTCCTACCTTGGATCTCACTTGTATTTATCACAGCAGAGTCAGTCTTTTTACCTCAAATCTTCAAAGGAGCATTGTGGATGGTAATTCACTTGCGTAATTGGCTCAAGAGATGAAAATCTTGTATCTGCCTCTCTTAGCCACTAATCTATCCAGTTGACTGCAAGCCTAATTGGCAGCTTGTTTAGTAATTTGGCTTCTAAAGTGTTGTATTGATGTTGGATAAACAGCCAATGGAAGGAAAGGTGATATATGCTGCTTCACTTTAAAATCTAGTGCACCTCCCCCGTTTTCAGAAGACATTTAATAGTCCATCTTTTTGGTTTTTTTTACGGTTTTTTATTTCCTGTTTCCACACCAGCTAGCTGAATGAAGGGTTGTAAAACAGAAGGTTTTGATCCTAAAGCAGGATGCCATTCTAACAGAAACTATGTTAAAATCATAAACTGTTCGACTGAATCCTCCTTATAAGGAGGCTCTCTAACAAAAGTGAAAATTGGAGTGGCTGCACAGATGTTTGTTTTTTAAAACTGTATTGAAAATTTGTGTAACATCAACAGCAGCTTCACAACTGACAGACATATTGTGATTTTTAAATTGCTGTGATGTTCAAATACACTGGACAACAAAGATTTTGCTTCCTGAATACTTTTGGGTGTATCTTGTGGATTTTGGGCTGCTGATTATGAAAATCACCATGAAATTTCCCTGTCACGTACCGTTTTTGAAATCGCCTATATTTGTTATTTCACATCATAATTTAAGTCTATTAAAATGTTGCCAAGAACGTGAGCTGAAAAGTTTTCTATCTTGTGTCCAAGCATGCCTGCGCATGCAGTGACACTGCACCTAGTGCGGACCACACAACATGCAGTGGGAATGCTAAGGCTTAGGCAGGGCGGATGCTGGCAGGACAGGTTTTAGAAAGGCTGTAAAAGAATTTCGCGCACAACGTTCTATGCATTGTGTTTATATCAGTTTGCATTCATGTTGATGCACATGCTCTAGGACCACAGCATATTGTGTGTACTCACAATAATAAAGCAATTGTATTGTCAGGAGGATTCGTGATAGCAAAATGTCTTGACAATGTCGCAACAGCCACGATACGTTCTGTTACATTTGTGGCGAATATACGCTTAAACCTCAAAGACGGAGCATGACTGCATGTATTAAGAAAGCGTATGAGCTCTACTTTGGCTGTAAAATTAGTGATCAGGACAAAGCCTGGGCTCCTCACATTTGTTGTGCAACATGTGCTATCGATCTTAGAGCTTAGCTCAGAGGTACTTGGAAGTCAATGCCGTTCGCTGTCCCTATGATATGGCGAGAACAGAAGGATCATATGACAGACTGTTACTTCTGTCTGACCAATGTGTCCGGGTTCCCTGCTAAAAACAAAAAATCCATTGAATACCCAGTCAGTGATGAGCATGATGAAAGGCTGCACCAGGACACTGCAATCATGGAAAAATGGTATCAAGGCAACTGGAATCCATCAATGCTGGCCGATTATTGTTGGACACTTAAAGGAGAAGCCTCAGACACTGAGTACAAACGAAAATCATCAACAAAACATTTTTAGCTCAGTAGAACTATTGCAAAGTGTCAGCACCATTATGTGATTAAACACATTACATTCAACAAAAGTCAATTTCTTGTTTCTCCAAATTCCTACGTGATACAAGTAGTCTGAATTTATATTTGTGTTCAGAAATTTATTTGATTATGAAAGCTTGAAGCTTGAAGCTGAAGAAGCAACACTTCCGAAAAAATTTGTTGTCCAGTGATATTTATAACTTATCTGCTTAATTTTCACATATATTTGTTGTTAATCAGATACACTACAAATTACTATTTCAAGCTACAACAAATGCAACAGTGAAGATGTCACATTATTCTGCTAAACATTTTGGGCCAAATTTCCAAACATGGGTGAGCTATACTGTGCTCACAAAATCTGCACCCACTCTGAAGTCTTATGCTACATGATCATAAACCCTACACTGATGACAACACAAAATCTGAACTGGCCTCTGGTCATCAAGTATCACCGTTCTTTTGGAGCTGCTTTACCAGAGACTCCCTTGAAGAAAATCCACTGAAACGATAACACAGACCCTGGCTTATTTTCTTTTCTGACTAAAGCTCTACCAAACCAGAAGTTGGACATTATGTGTCCCACTCACCAAAGCCCATTCAGTCCTTTCTACCCATACCTGACACATAATTGTGTTGCATCCTTTTGCATGTACTGAAGGTTGGGTGGGAAGAGAAGGCGCAGTAGAAATGGAAAAGTTCCCCTTACTCACAGGTAAGGGGAGAGCAGCTTGCCAAAGCCTGCCTTTGCACACAAATCTATGTGAAATGATCCATGATAGTATTTACTCCACATTTTTGGCAACACTGCAAATATCACTCTACTCTGAAGCAGATCTGCCATTGTAAAATCTTCCAAAGCAGATAAAAAGGAAACTAGAAAAGTTGGCAAAGATTTTACTCTCTGATAAATGTTCAGCAACTTACATGAATTATGGTTTCAGCCCAGGTCTTAGAGTACAGGGGTTTACATCACAAAGTCACCCACAAAGTTGGCAGCTTTGTTGGTAATCTCAGCAGAAACTCCAGGGACTGAATGAACATGGGGACTAAACAATGTCACCCTTAGAACTGATCCATTCAGAACAAGGTTAAAACAGACTATCAGAACAGTATGAGGAAGCTTTCACTTTTGCTGCGCATACTTTACTTTAGCTTTGAGATCACAACTAGCTTAAGTAACAGCAGCAGAGTAGCTATGGCAGCAGGGACAGAGACATGAGCTAGCCATTCAGGTATGTACCCAGAGGTCTGGAAAAAGTTGCACTCAGGAGACTAACCTGTGCCACCACCCCTGCTGCCACAGATACATTGCTATTGTTACTTAAACTAGCTATATCAAAGCTATCTTGGGTATGCCTACATGAGCTGTAATCACCACTCTTGCCTGCAGTACAGACATATCCTCATTTACTCCATACCATCTGAAGATCATAGACAACATGTCACAGTTATCAGTCCTTCCTTGCCATGAGTCTCACTTCCCTAATTAAATCATAGGAGAAATTCTATGTCAATTCCCCTTAAATATGCAATCTGTCACTTAAATACACAAACTTAATACTGACTGAAGTTCTTTCTAGTGGTAATAGAGATGTCAGAATGCAAATCTTAGGTATTTCCTAAGTGTGTGTCCCACTGTTGTACACTTCTTTCAGATTTGTAAACGTCAAAATCCTGGTGATTTGTGCTGAAAGTGAAAGCAAGCATATCCACCTGAAATCATAATACAGTGGGCGTCTATTCAGACACTACTACTACCTGCTAATCCTTTGCTTAAAGAAAGAAAACTTTGAACATGTTTGTGTTAGGAACCTGATCAATGTCTCTTATGTTCTTACACTATAGAAATGTTTAGTGATATTTTGAAAGGTTTTTTATTTTTATTGATGTAAAATTATAGAAACTGTTATACACTGAATTATACAAACATAAAACTACACCATAAGGTTCTTTCCTTCAAAATTAAATTACAATGGTAACTATATTTAACTGGATGAGCATGAAGATAGCTATGTTTTCTCATCCCTAGAAAAGGTCCTTCTAAATCAGGGTTAAGGCTTACTGCAGGCCAAGATTGGGAAGCTTCCAATACTGGTTCAGGTGCTAGACTTGTTCTGTGTACAGACAAGGGACTTCTGTTTCCAGCACTGTTCATCTAGGAACTTTAACAAGTCAAACAAAAACTTAAAAAAATAAATTCAAATCTGTGCACATACTACCATGAGATATTACTTAGACATCAATTCTAAGATGGAGGGAGCACATTCTAAATTTCCCACACAGAAGCAATGGGGAATTTGTATAGCAATTCAGTGTTTGGAAATTTACCTTTAGTTTATCTAGGTGAGCCCAAGTCTATCATTTATCTATCCTAGAAAATTGACCTTCACCAATGTTTAGCCTGGGCAATCTCTGTTACAAAGGTGTAATCAGAATCTTCCAAATAATCATTTTGGCACTGCAGATATTCAGGTTTGATTTTTAATCACTGATACATTAAGCATCAGCAAAATAGTTTGCTTAGTTGCTCCACTGGCAATTTTTAAAAAGGAATGAAAACATTTAGCCTTTTGATTAGCTTGATAAAGTGAGTCATGACAGCACTATAACTGTGCTCGGTATGGCTGTTATAATTAAGAATCTGTCAGGTTTTTCATTAAAACACATTTTTTAAAATGAGGTTATAACTCAATCATTTCAGATTGTATCACCTTTAAGTGTGAGACACAAACCATCAGTCCACAAAAAAAATTACAATTAAAATTTTGCTTTTACAGAAAGTGATCAATATCTTTTAAGATGCATGGGATACTGCTCTGTATGATGCTTTTCATATTTCCATACATAAACTATGTTGTAGTCATTCGTGCTCTATGCTTTTATGATATTTTGAAGAACAGAATTTGAAGAAAGCCATTTCTTTGTTTTTGAAAACTGTTTACTGGAGTATACACAACTTTTTTTTCACTGTTACTTTGTATTAGTGTTCTATAGTCTGTAAATTGTAAATTATGTTAATAGAAATCCATTAATGTAAAACGGAATTTGTGCACAAGGAGTAGTGCATAAAAGCTGTTCACAACTGAGATTTAGAGGCTTTAAAGGGATAGAAAAAACACAGGATCAAACGGATATAGGATATACACTGGAGATCCAAGAATCATTTGGGGAGCTAGAAAGAAGGAGGTATACAGAAGATGAAAGATAATCAGAACACAAAGAAGAGAACTGGAGTAAAAAGTCTACTCAGTTTATGAGCATGACTTTTAGAATTCTTCTGTAGCATCTACAGAATTGATTAAGAGATTTTTAATGGACAATCTCTAAACTTTCAGTGAAAATTTCAACTGCATACATTTCAAGGACACACTTCATTGATACCCTTCTTTATTTTATGTATGATTATATTTTGTTGGTTGTTAATTACTTTTACTAATACTGAACATGGTTTTTATAGGGTTATTTTCTCTGACAAATAAACTAAATAATTAAATATACAGGAAAAAGTCAGTATAGAAATAATGTACCTTGAGGGCATTGTGTGACTGCAATGAGACACGTCAGTGTGTCACACTGAATAGCACTACTAGTACTCAGGTAGTTGGAGCATGGATGAAGTCATGCAGAATGACACACACCCAATTTTCACTGCTTAAACTGCGTTTGCAGTTTGAAACCTATTGCTTAAATAGGTATCAATTTCTATAGAAGAAATGGACAGGAAAAAAAAGTGGTCACCTATGATATACAATGTATTACAGTGGTTCTTCGAATCTTAGGAAACAGAAGTCACATGTAAAAAGTATGAAATATTTGCAATGACCCTTGTTTTAACTGGTAAACAAATTAGTCAAGTTGATGCAATATTAAAAGAGGCTTTATCAAACACACCCCAAAACTGAAAATTTATTATAGCAAAAAATGCAAAATAAGATCCTATTGTTTTTGCTGTCAGCTGGTAACTAACTCCTCTCCCATCCATATCAAATAGTATTTCTATTATTTTGTTCACTGCTTTTCAGCACAGCTTTACCTCACCTTTACCCATGATGTTTTTCAAACTATAAAATGGTCTGTTCTGTGAAAACTTTCTTGCTTCAACAGTTTCTCATTGCTGTAAGAAGTCTACATCCTTTGTTACTAATATACACAAACCTACTGGTATGTGACTTTGACTCAAGGCTGAGAACAGGCTATAAATTTAGAAATCAATATCTAACTCTATCAATATTCATTTTACTTTTTCAATATAAAATACAAAGGTGAAAGAGCAGTAAATAAGCTAGAGTACTGAAATAAATTGGGTGTTCTTGTCACAATTAATAAATGTTTACCCAATAACACCGCTAGCTACAATAGTCTACCGTCTTGTAAAATGTCTGAGAGTATGTACAAGAGCAGGTGCTAACCTGACTGTTCACAAAAATACACACAATGTATTCTCCATTTAAAAAGTAATCACCAGTAATTCTCCTTGGTACTATTTATCCCAAATATATAAAACATACCGTGCACATTGCTATGGAAATGCATTTATCCAAGAAATTTTCTTCTGGAAACACAGATTGGGATTATGGAACTAAACTGTTCTGCTCACCTACCTGGATGACATACTAGATCATACTTTACTAATTTTTAGTATTGTGTATCATATCCCAAGATAAAGCTTATAGTTGCTCACTGATCTATAGTTAGTAAACCTTTCAGCTTCCACTACTGTATTCAGCTAGGAAGCAGAGTAAGTACTGACAGACTCATTCTGTTGATTTGCAGAAACAAACATTACGGTGATTGCTGTGTATGTGCAATTTTTTTTTGGAAGAAAAATGTTGGAATGTTAATTTTTTTGGTCAATCCCAATCCTTTTATTTCTATATTTGAGGAATGTAAAGACATTAGGTAAATCCTTTTCTTTCTTCAAATAATATCAAAGATTAAAAAAAAAATAAGTGTTTTAAAATTAACTTAGTTTGGTAAGGAGTGGTAGTGAGGTAGTGAACACATATACTTGTGAAACATGCATGTGAACATAGCTAACATGGTTTAATTTACTAAACGTTTTCCCAAGTTTATATTGGATTCTTTAAAAAAAAAAAATCACAGATTCAAAACAGAAAAACCCTTCACAATATCAAAAACTAATATGGAAGGAAACTGAACAGCTCTTCTTGAATTAAAAATATAAATCCATACTAGTTAAACAGTAGCAAGTACAAGGCCTTTTCTTTTTCTTTTTTTGATTTTGTATTTTTTTTAAAATCTCTGTTTTAGACAAAAATCCTTTTGAAAAAATGCCTTGTACATTGTGAAGTTGTCACTATGTATCAGAAACACTGAGTGCTTATATGAAATATTTAGTGACTTCATTATCAAAAGACTGACTTTGCAAATTATGCAGGGGGAGGAGTAATCTTGTGAACAATGGAAGTCCAAAGCGAAATGTGTGATAAAATGAATTTCACTATACTTTATAATCACTCTGTAGAAAATGACTTCCTTTGGAACTTGCAAGTTGTGAAAACAAAATCACCTTATAGAAATAATTATATTATCCTCTCCTCAGTCATTAAGTATCTTCCTGCTCACTTCATATATGTTCAGAGTCTTAGGACCTGACCCAGGCATTGTCTTTTTCCATACTGCTTCCACTAAGATGTAGCATTTCTGAGATTGTTCTTGGTCTTTTTCTGTCATTGATGTTTGAAACACTGAAATATTCAGTGGGTCATTCAAATGGAATGCAAACATTAGGTTACTCTAACAAATATCTAGGACATATCTGAATCAAAGAATTGTATGCGTGTGCACACTGTATATATAATAAGGTACTGCAAATATCTGCTGACAAATAACAAGATATATTAACATGTGCAGTCCAGAGGCTCACATACTACAAATATGTGAAATACATGAAGACAGACTAATAGAAACATACACAAAAAGATGCACACCCACACCCTCCCCAGTATAAATATATATAGTTAATATAAACAAACCAATGGGAATCCTATAAATCACAGACAAGTATTGAAAAAGTCATTTCACAGCTGTAACATCAGCAAAATGCTTGCAATGGCTATGACCTCGCATCTATAAAAATCTTTGAAAATGGACTTGCAGGTGTTAGCTTCAAAATTAATGCAGCACATAAAATGGCTATCCATCTTTCATATACTTGACTCCAAACTTTCCATGATTTGTCCAACAATCCACTGTTTTCTTCTTGTAGAGTATCTTATATTTATTCTATGTTTTCATATACATTCTTTATTGCAATAATACCCTACCTCTTCCTACTTTGTATTGTTGGGTATACATCTTTTGTCTAAGATTTTCACTATGTGGAAACCAAATCACTCTTCTTTAATTAGTACTGTGTTTGAAAGGGCTGAGAAATTGGAAATATTTAAAGAACAATTAAAAGTCAGTTGATTTCTTAATCTCTAATACTATTATACTACCTGCCTAAAAGTATCTCAAGAGTGGCTGAATTTATCATGGACCTTGTTGTGTTGCTGACCTACTGCTTTGTATTTTAAAAGATTTATCTTTGTGGTTTTTTGTTTTTGTTTTTTATTACAGTAAAATTGGTTACCTGTGGGTCCTGGCAGGGGTGCAGCTTTTCTTCTCCGCTTGATGTCTCCCATGCACAATGATCCTAAATGTACACTTGTTTGTCTGTAAGTGATTATCAGAGAAAACTATTAACAAAGGGGAAAAAATGCCACATAAATACATAGCTTGTATAATTTTAACCTAAATCAAAACATTCTCAATGAAGATGAAGCTGCACAGTGAGGCCACCAATCTTGTTTATATCGAAACATAATTATGTTTGTTGACAAGCGCTCAGCATCTAAACACAGCATCATAAATTGTTACTGGAATGAATAATATAAAAGGAATGCTTTTTAATTTTCAAAACTGGCAATCTTTCTAGCTCAACATAAAACACTGTTGCTTCTGACAGGAAAATAGCTAAGATTAATTATCTAAAGAGATCACAATATTGTTGTAGGTTATCAATTGGTTACTAATGCCTTACTGTCAGGATGACATTTATTACAGGAAAAAGTATTATCAATTTATTTTAAGGTAACATGAAGAATGCATGAGGTAACATGAAATAGAAAACTCTTCAAAGGCATATGAAATAAATCTGTGGCACACATTGATTCCCCTGCCCCAATCTAATTCACTGGTGGGATGTGAAAACTATATATTGGTGGCATAGTATTTTGCTGTGTCCATTAAATAATTATGAGTTTATGCTGTTGGTCTGCTGAAGACAGAGTATTACTGTAAGTGGTAAATAACCACATCATAATGGACTAAACTAATGGGAAGTCAGGTTACTCAGAAAAAGGCAAAGCTTGAATTTGGGAATTTAATGTTATTTGCACTGTTAAACTGGAATAATAGTGCAATTTTGCTACAAGTAACATGGCATTCCTTTAGAGCAGTCTAGATACTGCTAGCTGTGTCATTCTGTGAAGAATTAGGAGACAAGGGAAAAAGAGGAGGCATTTATGGAGATGTATTAAACATTACAGAGTATTTAAAAAAAAAAAAAAAAAGAAAGAACTGCCAATATTGTGATTCTTTTAATAACAACTTCATGAATTTTGTTAAATCTCAAGGTGGGAAACACATCTAGTGAAGTGGTGCCAATGAAGAGTAATATGTTCCCATTCAAGAGCCTGGGTTCAGTCAAGGACTTAGGAATTTTGCTTTATTGCACATAGCTTTCTTTAAACTATACTGTTATTAATTGTGTAAGAGATCATTAATTATGTGATTTGAAAGAATATTCAAATTTCCTGGAGAATTCTGTAAAAAAAGGAAAATGACAAAAAGGGCTGAAAATGGTCAGTATTATGGTACAAAAAGGCTTTTAAAAATAAATATAGTAATAACTTTATTTCACATAGAGAGGCTTCAGTGTGTTATTTAGAATACTTCAATGCATATCCCAGAATAAATTATTGTGCCAGAACTTCAGCATTGATTAATTTAACTTTCTATTTTAACATGGACTTTTTTTCCCTTAAAACAGGCTCACAAGAGGTATTTAAATAAAATGTTAATATCCAAAGGCTAAGTATAGTAGAACTATCCTCCCCCCTTCTGCTATCATGGGGTACATTTCAATTAGTTCTAAATGTACATTAAGATTCTTTAAACCCCCTCAAACCTTTCATGATTGGTAGTACATGTGAAAACTGGAATATTTAAAAAACATATGGAAAAAGGCAACAAAAGGCAAAATAAATATTTTAAAAGCTCTATTTAAACAAAGCTGTTATTAAACTTGCAGATTTTAACTTATATTTTGTATATTTTATTAAAGTTACCATTTAAATAAGTACATTAACATGATGTGTGTTTTGGGTTTTTTTGTTTTGTTTTAAATAATTGCTAACAAATGTAGAGAATAGGTTATGAAGCCGGTCTAATTACACTTGGGAAAACTCTCTCTTCAAGAATGGCTTCAACAATCTCGATTACTCACTTTATTCTAACATTCATAATGCAGCTAAATCACACATAGAATTTATTTGCTGAACTTAAACAGTTGAATTCAAATAAAGGAATGTAAAATATTAAAATTAGCAACTGTTTAACAGCTAAAATGATATGTTCCATTTTATTCAAAATAAATATGCTGCAGATAAAAAAATGTGAAGACCTTCATAACTCATTGTAGTATTTTTTTTTAATCAAGAAACCTATGAATACTAAACATAGATCACCAGCTCTCTCTTCCCAAAATTCATATCCCATTATATTATTGCAGGGTCTTACACAAAACAAGTCTTCTGGACATGTCTTATACTAGTTAGAGCGCAATATCTGTTTTTCTTTCTCCCGCATTCCTATGTGGAGGGAAAAAGTGAACACAAACAAAAAAAACCCCAAACAACACAAAACAAAAACACACACCACAACATCAAGGGTGCAAATAGAATGAAAGATAAAAATTAATAAAGTCAGCCAACTGAACCTCAAGACCTGAGTTAAAGGAATAACAGCTAGCTGGGTTTGAGTAATTGTATCCAAAATTGATTATCTGTTACACTGCATTGAGATATCTAGATTATTGATCAGTAAGATTATGGTACTCAGGTCCTACCACTTTTCCTCCAGGCACATGCAATGGAGTTGCAACAAATAACACTAAGTAAGGACTACTCTGTTATTGTTGTCACCCTTCATGTAGAACATAGCAGTTACTTTTTAATTCAAAATCAATGAATGTCTGAAAGGCAGCCTTGTTCCTTCAGCATAAATGAATCATTTGTCTTTGCAAAGCACAACAATTTGATCACTAGCCAAGGTGAGAGTGGTTATTTCTTTGCTATGGTTTTGAGGAAAACCTAGAGTTTCTATATGCCGGAAACAACTAACCAATATTTTAAAGAAATCGTTAAAGCACCAGTTAAGCTTTTTCAAACCCATAGTGTGTTATGAGACTACCACTAATATTATATATTCGACTAAAACTAGATTAATTTCAAACAAACATTTATTTCCATGATAGTTTACAACTACCATCTTACATGTATTGTTAACTGAATCACAGAAAGACAAAAGGCTAGATTTTAATGAGCAAGGGACAAAGAACTGTTCCTAAACTGAAAGCTACAGCTTAAAGAAAGCAAGCCATTATACTTTAGCTATAAACAAACACTGGCTCATGCGTTTTACATTTCTAAATTGTAGAAGTAGACAGAACTCTGAACCTCACAATCTGGCTAGGGGTTCAACAATATGCTTCTTAACATTAAATCACAAAAGCAAGGATTACATATAGGATGAAAGCTATTTCCCTGATTTCGCTCTACTTATCCATAGCTTGCTGTAAGCTATCATTTATAAATAGTGCTCTGCTGGAAAACTAGGCATTTTATTAGGGAAAAAATAAAACTTGTTAAGACCACCTTGCCTGAAAACTTGGCTTTTGATGTGCTGGTGACAGGGACTGGAGCAAGCAGTGTCAAATGGAATAATTTTTACGGAAAGACAACAGGAACTTGTCGCCTCATTGTATGCATTTACAAATAGAGGCTTTTCAGAGTATTAGGCCTAGTTAAAGCTGCCCTCTGGATAAAAAGTGTTCCCAAGCAGCCTCAGACAAGCTTGGGAGACAAACAGATGTGACTATGGTCCCTGGCGTTTGGCAAGAACACTCACTGTCAATAAGAAAAATATAAACATAGACAGGGCATCAGCTGCACAACAGTGGAGCAGGCCTGCAAGTGTCATAGCAGCGGCAAAGTTGTGGCAGCGGGAAGTAAAAAGGCTGCAAAAGCCAGACTGGTGTGAACTTACACTAGTAGGCCAAGATTTTTTTATTGTTGTTTTTGTCATGCCTCAACATATTAAATAAAAAAGGAATGGAAAAATCTATTGCCAGACTTTATTCCTTTTTCCTCTTATGCACAGTATTTTCAAGAAAAAATGGCAACGTTTTACTATAAGCACAAGAAAGCACACCAAAAATCATGTATACTAATAAAAAAGTTAGTTACACCATGGAAACTGCTGTCCTCATCTATGTGGAGGCAGCCATTCCTAACACGAGTCACCAGTGCTCATGGCTATTTGCTGTAAAGGTTCTCATATCACTGTTCAGTGCTATCTAGACACCATTTTCTTTATTCCCCTGCTCCTTATTCTGGGAGACTGGCTTCCCATTTTTTTCTCTAGATGTATCATTCAGATATATATCCTGGAAAGATATATCTTCTACATTCCCCAAACAAACCATTCCATCCACACTGTTGCCATCTTGTTTTTCCTATCACCTTAGTATTCTTGGCAATACGATATTTTTAACGAGCTGCTTCTCATTTGCAATTATGAATGTTCAAACTTTCAAAGCCATTTGTAGCAGGTCAAGTCAGAATTTGATCTAATGTGATCTTTCTAGTCATTAGCACCACCCTTTCGTCCGCAAAAACCCTTCAGTTTCATGTTGACCTTTCAATCCATATCCAGCCTTTTTTGAAAGAGGCTCCCCACTTTCAGAGACCATGGATATAGAAAACAGACCTTTATATGCCTTTTCCACTTTCATATGTACTTATATATATTTTGTTTTGTTAAATGATTATATTTTGTATAAAAACAACAAAAATAAAGAGAAGGAAAATAAAGAAATCAGACCTTTACTTGTTCAACCTTTTCTTTTCATGTTTAAAGGCTTATGATGCTCCCAGATATTATCAGCACCTTTGCTACTAACATTCAGATGTAATTAGAATTTCACTCTAGATTTAGCATTCACTTCAGTCATTAAAAAGCAGTACAGGGCAGTGGACTAACACAAGATGTCATCTACTCCTGAATACAAATCCTAGTTCTCCCTCTGATTTGATGGGTGGACTTGGGGAAATCACTAACCACCCTGTCCATTTTTCCATCTGTAAAAAACAGTACTCCTCCAAAAACAATTAATCTTCATCCCTACCACCACTAAAGTGGGAATTATACCACAATCATCTCACAAAGGTGTTGTGAGGATTACATCTGTATAGCAGTTCTCTTCATATGTGCTAGTACACTGCCTAAAACAATGACACCTTGATTCCAATTAGGGGCTTCTGAGCACTATTGCAATACAAATAAAATATTTACTTCTGTATTTATTCTACACATCTACTGATTGCTGCAACATCTGTTGGTTACCTTACTCCAATGTCTTCGTGCTTTTAGGAATTTTCCTCACAAACTGATCCACATACTTACTGTTTTTGATGTGTTATAATTATATGTTGCAATTGCTAATACATGCATACCTCATTTCCTCCCTGCAGTTTGTTTGGACTTCTGTTTACACTTCAGCAAAGCATCAAGCCATTTACCAGATTACATTTTGTACCTCTATGTTGCGGCACAGATTATCTGTAAATGACAGAGGTGCCTGTTTTATGCATTTTAGACATTATGCATTTTTGCATTTTGAACTTTGAAAGTAGCAGTTGCTGATAGAGGAGAGGAAGCTTTCATGTTTTGTACAAAAACATTCATATCTATTGGATTTCTGTGCAGCTGATTTAGAAAGCGTAAATTATATTGCTGAAAACGTTTTAAACAAGCTGATTTTCGAAGCATATTTTAATGAACTAATATCACTTGTCTGTCCATTATATTCTGATTAACAACTCTTTCACCCAACTTGGGCATTGAAATACTTTGTAAACAGCAACATCTATTCCAGCACAGTATCAATGAGTTCCTGCAGATGGCTGTAGAACTCTTCAATTTTATCATTGGATATCATTGGATGCTGTATCTAGTGCGTAGGCTTGATAAATTAGTAACTGAAGCTCTTTGGAAACAGATTATAGTAAGGCTGGAGTTGTCTGGTGTGTATTTTAGAAAGTATATGAGGGCTTTATTATTAAGCAAGAAATGTCACTCCCTTTGTCCATTTTCAATCTCAAAAGAGTTGGGTGTGAATGGAGACAGAACGAAGTGATGACGGCAACTCATTTGAAACTTGAAATGGTTTGACAACATTTATTAAATAGACAATATAATCCCATTAGGTGGCATGTTTGGACATTCCTGGTAGTCATTGACAAGTTTAATTTCTCACTATAATATAGTTTTAATTTTCAAAATCTACAAATAGTTTTAAGACAAGATTTAAAGAGTGACTCATTGGCTTGGAAAGAAAGGATTGGAAGAGTTCATAAGACGTAAAGGAGATCAGTAAGTAACCTCTTTCCTCAACTATGACGTGTCACAGAAATAAGGCTAAGACCAAACGTGCAGACTGACAGGGGGAGGAAGATGGGGAGCAGAAGACAGAAAAATAGAGAGAAATAACATAATGCAGAATGTCTAAAACCAGGAAAGCAATTCTGAAATTGGATTATTAAATACATATTACATAGGAAAGCCAATAAAATTACTAAAAATGAAAGTGGATGGTTTCTTCCATCTTTCCTGAACAAGAGAATAGCTTGACCACATTGTCTCATTATTCTAGTATACCTAATGTAAAAACAGCATAGCAAAAGTTATCAAAATTTTTACACAGTGTGGACCATATTTAATTTAGAATTGTCTTGTGGCCCACATGTCCTCCTCCCATTCGAAGTTGCATAGACTACCTCTTCCAGTTGATGATGGAACTCTGAGGTGATTAGCAATTGTTTACATGGAAAACTGGACAGTATTTAAGTGTTATTTTTAGGTGTCTTAATATGACCAACTTGTTCTCCCCAGACTACTAGTAACTCCTTCATCACCTACCTGAGGTTCATGGACCACAATTTGAGAACTGTAGTGATATACAGCATTAAACAATATCATGTAGGTATTGCTAAATTTCCTGTCATCTTAGTATTTAAGAAAGGTAGTGGGACCAATAAAAGTTTCAGCAATTCAATTTTGATTAAGCCTTCATAAATTTGGATGCTTATGCAAAGTCACACCCCAAGTACAGAATATTACTCATACATAACAAAGAGGTTTAATCCCTGCCTCAAATACATCTCAACACAACTAATGATGATTCTGTTATGGCACCTTCATAATATGGTACTACAAAACGCAAGAGAGATATATTGCAAAGCAGTGGCAAACAGGTTCATTAGAAAGGGATCACTCCTTTTCCCTTGTGGCACAGAGCCATTGTAGAAGATGTCACTATGTCCAAAAGAAGGTTAACATTTGTTGTTTACTGATAGTGTCCTTCTCCCTCTAACCTGCAGAGTCTGGGAGTGCTTCTCTGCAGAAAGTAAAAGAAAGTACCTTACATAGATATTTAAGAGGGGAGAGAAAAAAGTCACCCAACAAGTTTACGATAACAATAAAAAAGAACAACTGACTGAATTCAGAATATTCATCTTCCACCTTTCCAAGATGTGAATTGCAGCTGTCCAGCATGCGACAAGCACTCCACACACCCTAAAGCACACTCTCCTAAAGGAAAGGAAAATTTAAATTTAGTTTTTTTAAGATGCATAAGGGCAATTGTTGGCTGTATTACCAGTCCCATGCAGTTTGGCCAAATCATGCTTGATCAAAGGTATAGTCCCCATCTGAATAGCAAGTGATTGATACCCCTGCAGTAATTAGCGCATCCCACTGAAAACTTGTCAGTAGGGTTCTCTCTCCCTGTCTGGATACATGTTTAATACAGCAGAAGGATACTCTGACTGCAGTATTGGTAACTACATAGCAAACGACTCTGAGAACAGTGTTTCTGTAGACAAAAGAAAATCAAAGTGACCAAAATTGTTTCTGTAAAAATGGAGGTTTTGGAATCTGATAGTACTACTGTACAAGTTTATCGAAAAAACAAACAAAACAAAAGAAAAAAACCTCAGTACTGTTTTCTTAGGAATATTTTAAATAAATGTCACCCAGTACAACTGGACTTGTCTAACTTTAGGTTAAATCAATGTCTGAAATCTATTTTGTTTTTTGTCATAAAAAGCTAAATATATCATTTGTGCCTAGTGATTTGGACAGTCAGTGTCAGCAAGAAGAGCCAGAGAATCAGCTAATTTCTATTGACATCACAGTGACAGCTACTTTCTTATCAAAAAAATTGTTCCCTCTTTCCCCAGCAGTTGCTTTCTTGGGGGTATTTGGCTCCTTTTGCTCAGGCTGCAGATGAGGGAAAGGATTTTCCCTCTATATCCACATCCATCCAAACTTACTTCAGTGGAGAATGACAGGGATTAGATATTTAATTTTACAGTTTTTATAGAACCAATAAAAGCTGACACTGATGGTTTGAAGTAAAAGGAATCAGACTTTGAAGACTATGGGATGGAGATTTTGATTATAGCTTCAAGAAACATATTTATGAACGTCACCTAATTATTCATATCAGAACCTGTTGCTACAGGGAATATGGCTTATATACACTGGCTTTGCTCAGTGGAAATGTAAAGTAATCAGACCAAATGTATGGTGAATTGGGAAAACTTTACATTCCAGTGCCCTGATTAAACGGAACTAGGTAGCAGATAAACACATTAAGCATTCTTAAATTAAACATTCTTCTAATATAAATATTGGGTAAATATGTACTAAGTGAGGTCATAAATCATATTAATTTTGCCAGACAGATATTGTTTTATCATAATATATATTATTAAAAGGCAATTCAGCCATTTTCATCTACCATAAAATTAAGTATTCAGTATTATATGCTACTCACAGCAAAACCCCATGAAAAAATATATATAGATATAAAGATATAAAGTAGTCAGTTTGAAAATCAGTATTTTTAAACCAAAATATCAAGAACAAGGACGTGATATGAACAAATTGTTTACCACATGGAATTAGAACTGATGCAGTTTGAAATACAAAAATATTGTACACCTTCTGTCTTTTCTGTGTATTTATATTACCTAAATCCTAAAATTAAAATCAAAGATAAAAAAATCATTCCTTGGTTGCATACATAGTTATAAACAACTAAAGAGTGTATATATAACTAGTAAGATGTGTAGCCTCTTGACTAAACTATTGATGCTGTAATCTGGATTGTCTGCAAAATTTACCAAAACTGTTTATAGCAATCTCTCTCAATTAATAAGAAGAAATTGGCAAAATAATTTTATATTTATTGCTAAACAATTCATTATATACACACTATATTATATACAAATATATAGCATTCATTCCTAATTCTTACAAGGATAAAAGAATGCCTCCCAAGAGTTATCACTTTTTTAAAATTATATATAAATATTATTCAGGTGAAATCAGAATTTCACACTAGATCTATCTACTCACTTTGCAAGCTCTGAAGCTTTTTTCTCAGACTCAGTTAAAAGAATGACATCACCAACATAACACAAATTGCAGCATCTGCCTCTACCAATGTGAAGACCATTACATTAACTATCAAGCGTGATACACATTTTTCTTTTTATTAAATGTTAAACAGATGTGATAGTAGCATTGTTCTATGTCAAACTCCTTTCATATCAAGCCAATCTGTTCAGAATGCAACTTTAAACATAAGAGTGACATTTGTTTTAATGGAGTACTAGCGCAATCTAACTACGAATGGGAAAATATTAATATCTCCTGTCAGTGGACTATCTCATCGCCACATAGAGTACTCTAACACTTGTCTCCACATTGTCTTTTTCCAGCACTTCTGAGACTTAATTCAAGTTCACCTACACTAAGCAAGTCTCTACTGGTATCACATTCAGCAAATCCAAATGGAAATGAAGTCCAGTACCACAGTATACAGTGCCACGGCACCCAATCTCCAGAGACCCACAGACTTTAACTGTGAATTTTAAGTCTATAAAAAAAAATCTGTATTAGAGCTTTACTGTCCTCAGAAAGGATAATGCACTGTTTTTTCTTGTTTCTAATTAGTAATTTAAGCATATGTTCAGCATTTAACTCTAAATGTTTGCCTTTTCCCCAAGCTCTAAGACAGCTGTCCAAGATGTGAATGCCAGAAAACATTTAAATATCAACATCTGTTGAATTATGTTAATTTAGTGTAATATAATTGGGCATGAGTTGGAATTGATCAAAAGTATATGAATTAGACAAAGGCAAATCCAAGCCAATATCTTGGTGCACAAAACAAGTCAACAAAGAATGCTAGGAAAGAAAAATTCTGTTTTTAACTGAACTAGAACAGATCATTCAAGACTATAGTTTTCCTCACAAAGAAATACTATCATTTTGTATTTTTCATCATGAGAAACTCTTGTGTCTACAATACTGGAACATGCTGAGACAGAGCACTTGGAAGTGATATGTAATGAAAATATCATGTCGAAAGAATGACTTTTAAAATGTCCATAAAAGGTATTCTGATAGCTCTCAAGGAAAACCTAACCTCATTTGTTTTTAGAAATGAAGAATTCAGAAGATCTACTCTATGTTCAGAAGAGTTCACTCAAATGATTTTAGATTACAGAATTCTAAATATAACATGTATTATGATTTTTATATCGATTCACAATTAAGGAAAGATGGATATGGTTCATATTTAAATATCTATAAAATGTGGCTAGTGAAGTGATTATGCTATTGGAGTAGAATGTTGTTATAGAATAACAATCTCTTGCTGTTCCAGAAATTCCAAGGCAAACAGCCTTTTGCTCTAACCAGGAAACAGTGATTTTGAGGAAAGACTCTCATTGACTTGATTAGAAGTTAGATCAGGGCCTTAATGTATACAGATAACATGGAATGCAATGGATATTTCAACAGAGTGACCATTGCTAACTGTATCATTGCTAATCTGCTGCTGCATTACTATTTTTGCTCCTTCACATGAAAATGAATTTACCAATACACTTTTTTACAAAATGAAGTGGCTACAATGCTTTTGAAAGTCTTTTAAACCAAATTCAAGGCATGAGCCTGTAGACGCTTATAGTTTTGTTCAATTTCACTCATAAGAGTAAAGTTAAATTTGTAAAGGGTTGCAGGACCAAGCTATAGAACATGGGAGCAATAGTGAATATTTCCTCCATAATGATGTCTCAAACTTGACCAACAGGGATGATGTCTAAGGTTGAAAAAGTATTCAGCAGTTTAGCCCATTCCATCCTTGGCCTCTGGACTGAGAATGAAAATAAGGTGGTCAGTTGGTATGGAAATGGTTCACTAGAAAGCAGATTAGGACTAGTAATTAATTTCACCCAGATAAACAGCAACAGATAGAAATCATTTTCAATCAGACCCAGATCTAAACCACTGATCTAGAAATTCTTTATCCCATTAAAAACTTTTCATTCAGTCTTTTAAGTACTGCCTTCCAACCCGCTCAGAAAACAGAACTATTGTACTGAGTACTTCAACCAGACCAGGTTTGGCCATAACATTTTCCCCAGAACTCATCTGGATTTTTCTCCCTGTCCCTCCTACTTCTGGTTTTCATATTGTAGCTGACCAATACACCTTCAAGCAATCTAACTTTCTGACAGATTGTATAATCAGAATTAATGAATCAAAATCTGTGATCTATTCGTTAAAGCTATAATAAACAGTACAAAGTAAAAAAGAGGAGATTCAGTAACAAGCAAATTATACTTCTTTCCCGCCCACTAACTCTGCCTTCACTTACCTCCATGCAACGACAGAGTACAGTAGGGTTGCACGTGGTGAGAGTGAATGCAGAATTAGACCCACTGACAACAACATAGATCAGTTAGATAAATGGAAAAAAATGACGTTTTTACATTTTTAATTTTGTAGTGTCAATATTAGTTAGTAGTATAAATAGACACATTTATACTGTCTTAATCAAAATTAAATATTACTATTAGAAAGTTAGCAGATAATTACACAAATATTAATCTGGCACAACTTACTAAATCCAGGGAATGTTTTTAGAAAGGAGAGTTGCTGAAACATTAATAAGTTATTTTCAAATAGATCAAAAAATTACAATAAACAAAAATTTCACAATACTATTGGAAATGCATATGCGAACAGTAAAGCTGAATTCTGTATAGTTTGAAATAAATTACTGATGTCTGTCCATTTATGGCTAGACTCTCTCTCCTCTTCTATGGGCCTGAATAGTAGCTACAGCCCCTCCATCTCAGCTGCAAATGGTGTTGGGACCACTGGATCTGCATTGACATGAATCCTAAAGCAAGCATCCATCTTTGTTTTTGGTACTGGTCTAGGCAGGGCAGGCATGGAAATCCTTTCTGTGGTGTGTAGGGGATAAGCAGGAACTCCTATGTGAACATTTGGTCAAGTTTCCCTGCACAGCTCCTAGCCAATGGTTAAATGGTGTGGAGGACCTTGACTAGCCCTCTGCAGTGTAAGTGAGTTTTACTCAGACTTTAAGGATCAGATTTTCAAAACTGCTCAGCACTCAGCTGCTCCCACAGTTTGTGTAGATCGCTGTAAAATGCTAGGTATGTTAAAGCACTAGTACTCAGGTGCTGCTCATGAATCTATAGCTAAAGATGAATTGAGTTTTACACTCAAAGCAAGAATTTAACGAATTTGTTATATCTACAGAATACAGTGTATCTTCCCCCAAATGACAGCATGTTTGCTCGATAAAATCCCAGAAAATGTATTCTGTGCCCAATCATGTTCATTAACTAGTTTATGAATTCCATTTAATTAAAAATAGGTCCTTTTAGAAATTAAGCATCCAATATCAGATGATTTTTCTCTCTCAAGTGATTTTATTAACGGAACAGAGACTGTTCAAAGTTTCCATATAGTTAAAACTTATTGAAATATTATACACTGGCTATATTTCAACTTTTGTTAAAAAAGGGATTTATGTTCATTTTTTACTATTATTCTTTCTAACTGAAAGTTTCTTTTATAACAGTGCCTGACCAATAATATCCTACTACAGTAAATTCCTTGAAAAACTGCCCTTTTTCAAAATGGCAGCAATCTTCTATTTTTCTCAATGAGGCTGAATTCTAACTCTCACAGAGAAAGTGGTGACCACTGATAGCATAACACGGCACCATCCTCTCTGAGGGTGACACCATAAACAAAAAATGTCTTTAAAATTCATTAACACTTAATCTGCAACTACAAACGCTATTATGCACAATATTATTGTATGATGTCACTAAAGGAAGAGTTAAGATTTTTTGAGTGATTTAGCTAACTGTTTCTATCTTAACAACACCTTAAGTTCAACCTTAATTCTCAATTTTCTGCATTTGTAGTGGATTGTATTTAGAATTACTATAACTCTCTGTAATTGCTTATACTTTTATTACAAATATATATTCAATCTTAACTCCAGTTTAATTTATTGTTTGTTTGGAATATAAAATGCATAGGATGACAAAAGTGAATAATTGTTGTATAAAATATACTTATTTCTAGAGATATTGCTTTAAAGGTAAGTGTTCATTTTCTTGTATGGTGTCTAAAAACAAACAGAGTTCACATCTTCTGGTACAGTAATTTCATTCCACAAAAGCCACATTAAACAATTATAGTTCTTGTAATTAACCAGTAGTCTAATGTACAGTTTTCTTATCCCAATCTATTAACAGCTGCTCAAAAAATGTAGTAATTAATAGTTTCATTTATTTTTGGCAAGCCTGCAACACGACAAATAGTTTTGTATCTGCTGCAAATTAGGACTCCTTCCCAAACAACAGATGACACGGTGGGAAATAGGGAGCAGACAGCATCCTTGCACATCTTTGTCTCTTTAGAAGATCAAATAAAGAGCAGCTGTAATTCTATTTGTCACATCTGTGTAACAAAATACATTGATCTGTATCATCAGATGAAACTGAATGAGTTCTGTTAAAATGTAAATAGGGATTTTCTTTCTGACCTGATGCAAAGAAGGCTGAACTCAATATTTTTACATCTCAAGAAAAAAACACACTTTTCAAATTTCTGATCACATTTTGTGTCATTTTCTCATTTTGGAACCCTCCGTTTTAATATTAGTTTCACAGAATAACAAAATAAAATAAAGTCATAAAAATATAATGTAGATGATGCATTCTTTTTTTTCCAACCTACCCAAAATACTTAGAAGCCTGGATAGGGCTGAGATTAACAAGTGTAGACGGGTTGCAGAAAATGTGGAAATATTATGCACAATATTTTTATTAACATGCGTCTTGTATCACCATGTGTCATTTTTCTTTGATGCTACCCACTTTGTCTCTTCTACCATTTCCCCAGCTTCCATCCCTCACAGGCCGCCTCCTTTCAGGGATGTGATGAAACCTGTTTCAGGCTGTACTGTTTGCTGTGGCTTTCATGAAACAGCAGACTTCGAAGAAAAGAGGAATAGCAGATAGACCTGTTCTTCCACCAACTCAGGCTGCTGAATGCTTATCCATTTTTTTCTCCAAGAGATACTGTTGGTAGCAGTTTTACCTTATTGATGGAAAAGAACTGAGGGCCAGAAAATGTGTTTTTTTCTTAAAAAGACAGAGTTCACACAATCTCTGGGAACCACTGATGAATGATCAAGTTGTTTTATCATATCTGGAAAAGCAGCAGCAATTCTTGTCCTGTTTTTAATTTCAGCCTTTCAATAAACATACATACCATATATCCCATCTATAATACTATGAGATAGAAGAAAAATATTTGAATGAATTATTGCACTTAATGTACAGATACTTTAAAAAAACAAATACCATGATAAATAATTAATATTATTCTAGAAGTTTAACTACTCTGTTTGTCTGTAATTTTGTTTTTTTAATCAAGAGATTACAGCATAGCCTAACTCCTCTAGGGCTATGTAAGACCAAAAAGAGATCCTAAATTTGGAAATCTGTCACAAGAGTGGCCACCCTGTGTCAGACAAATGGTCCATCTACCCCACAATCCTGTCTTCTGACAGTAATTGATGACAGTTACTTCACAGGGAATGGACACAACAGGGCAATTATTGAGTGATCCATTCCCTGTCATGCAACCCCAGTTTCTGGAAGTCAGATATTTAGAGACATCTGCAGCATGGGGTTATGCCCATGATCATCTTGGCTAATAGCTATTGGTGGACCTATTCTCTATAAACTTATTTAATTCTTTTCTGAACTGAGTTATACTCTGAGCATTCACAACATGCTTTTGTACAAGTTCCACAGGTTGGCTGTGTTGTGTAAAGTAATACTTTCTGTTGTTTACTTTAAAACTGCTGCCTATTAATTTCAAGTGATCCCTTTCCTATTCACTTTCTCCATCAGTTAAGAATTTATAGATGTCTATCATATTCCCCTTAGCTGTCTCTTTCCTACGATGAGCAGTCCCACTTTCCCTAATCTTGTCTTGTGTTGAAGCGGGGGGGGGAGAAGCAAATACTATACTGTGCCTGCACTGCATCCTGAAGGTCGGCATGCAAAGCAGAAACAGCCTGGGGTCTGTGCTGTTTCCTGTAAGCCAAGGGCGCCATTTTACCCTCTCCCATCCCACAAGGAGGGGGGGAAGCTGTTTTCACTCCCTAGCCTGGGAAAGAAAGCTGCCCCATAGCTAGCTGCTCATGCTGCAAGCAACTGAAGGTTGCAGCCAAAGCCTGGCCTAGAGGTGGAATGGGAGCCAGAGTCCAAACTGCTGCCTGGAGGAGCTTTAAGGGGCCGCAGCCTGTGTACCGATGCAGCTCAAGCTTTGCCCATGGCTGCACTCCTGGATCCTGGACGCACCTCTTGAAGTGTAAGGGGCAAGGGAGGGAGGAGCACCAATCCATTGCCTCATGCTGCCTCTGGAGCATGGCAAGCAGTGCACGGAGCACTGCCCTGGAGGAGAGTTGGCTGAGGGCTCGGGTTTGTAGTGCCAAGGGTGCAGGGCAGGCCCCCCCGTTCAGCCCAAAGGCAAGAAAATGAATAGGGCAGGGAGCTGTCTGCAAACCAGGCAGTGCTGCCAGGTGCCACCTTTTCAGCGATATCTTTGAAGACACTGACTGCAGGGTACTGTACCATTATGTTCTGTTCAGAGTTATGAAAATTTCAGAGTTACAAACAACCTCCATTCCCAAGGTGTTCGTATCTTTAAGGTTGTACTGTAGTGGCATTATAATATTCCCTGTTTTATTATCTATCCCTTTCCTAGTGGTTCCTGACGTGCTATTAGCTTTTTTGACTGCCACTGCATACTACTCTTTTATGGCAATAGAACTAGTTTTTTCCCCTCACATATGTCAAATATAAAACATCCAGTATGTACTGCATCATATCAGCATTGAGTTGTTTATTCAGAGTCTGAGCTCCATGGCATAAGGACTGATTCTCCTCAGCCTTTTGTGCATTAACAGGCATATCACCACTTCACAAAAATTAATAATATCTTATAGCTTCTCATTATAAAAGCTTGATGATATTTTGCAGAATTAGTTTGAAGCTATATTTAATATACATGAAGTTGAAACTCACTTGCATTTTCAAATTTTAATGTTTGTAATCTTATGTGAGCAACCTAATATAGCTAAACTTCTCCACAAAGCACCAATACTACAGCACAGAAAAAAAAAAAAAAGACAGTAACAGACCAATTGAGTGCTTATCCCTTCTTACCTGCCTGACACAGTTCTGGAGTAAATTATTCCACAATTCATTGATCTAGTACAATGTAGGTCTCTAATCTTTACTTTTTCCACATGTTGAGACAAAAACTGTGATCACTCATCCAGAAGGTGTAGGAAAAGTCAAGACAAACATAAAAAGTATTAAGAGAAAATATCTTTCGGAACACCAACCACAAAAAAACATTCACATGACTAGAAATAAGCTAGTGTGGCAACTACACAAAGAAATACATTTAGCAACTCCTGTCTTGCAATAAAAGCCAAAGATATAGCTTTATTGACTAAAAGTTAGAACCAGTAGTTAGGTGACACTTGTGGCTCATTCTTAAAAATGTTTAAGAGACCAATATCCAAACTCAGCCAAATGTATTATCTAAAGAAAAAGAAGTAGAATATGTAAAGGAGACGAAGGCATATCCTCCTTCCAGCAAACAATTCTTATCTTACACGGAACCTGTGTTTCAAAGATAGCTAGTAGTATTTATAGCACGATTTTACAAGTTACAAAACTTTTTACAAGTCACCAAAAACCAACCCACCAGTTTATAACATTTCATTAACTTGTTGTTTTGCTCTGTACTTTTCTTATCTTCATATACTGCTGTTCTAAACAAAAATATGATCCACTGTTGTACTGAATTCTCAACGTAAGTGCTTTTGTTTAGAACAACAATATATGAAGAAGATTGTCCACTGTTGTACTGAATTCTCAACGTAAGTGCTTTTGTTTAGAACAACAATATATGAAGAAGATTGTCCACTGTTGAACTGAATTCTCAACATAGGTGCATATATACGGCCTGATTCTCATTTCCCTGCCACCATCCAAAATTTCAACAACTTAATATTTTACCTGTATAAAAGTTGTTAAAACAAATGGAAGAATTGTTATATGTGGGAAGTAAGCGTACATACTACATTGCAACCACACAGTAACTTATCCTATTGATGAAATCCATTGGTTTCCAGGAATCCATATACTCGCCAAGAAAATGCTTTCAAAATATCTTTAAAATATTTATTTAGCTTGGAAGACATTTAACAGAGTCTAATAAATTGTGTGAAGATGATGTATAACAGATTCTGCTTTACCAGTGGAACAAACCATTTGGAAGATGTCATCTGAACTTGCACACAATTAAAATGATGTATTTTCATATTTAATACTCATATGATCAAAGTGAATATTTGGTCTCTCACTCTGGATAGGAATAACATCCAGTATTTATTAACATCATGTAAATGGCTATACCCAAATAACTAAAGATCCTGGATATACTGCAAAGCAAAAAGTTGAAAGCCACGTGCCTACTCTCCCTCAAATGTGGGGTATTATCCAAATCTTCTACTGTGTTACTGCCTTTTAAAAAGAACGTATTTGCCATCCCAAATAACGTCACTACAAGTTGTATGTAAGTAATAGGTATTGTATACAGCAAAGAAAACATTTATGTAATTTTCTGTTTTATAAAGCAATTTGTTACAGTGAATTTTGGGGGAAATTATGTACAGTACACTTCAAACATATAAAAGATCTACAAACTGTCACTTACCTGAGAGATTCGATTATGATTTTTTGTCACAGCTTATTACTGCTATGCTTGCTCTCTTTTTTTTTTTTTTGCCAGTTGCAAAATTTGTTTCCATAAGGTTTGCTAATCAGATGTTTTTGTTCTTTTTTTAAAACAGGAAAAAGACATTTCTAATCATGCTATAAGACTGACACAAATGTTAAACTATTTTCAATTACCTTTATCATTATGCTTGATCCTTACAATTACACTGCAAAATCAGGAGCCCTATTTGGTCACCCATTTTATCCAGCTGTTTAAAAAAATGATTATAATCAGAGTAAATATGTTACTTTGATACAATTACCAATACAATCTGATTTACAAATGTTGATAAAAGATTTAAATTATACTGAAAAAGCTATAAAAATGAAGTTATAGATAAAAAAAGCCCACCAAGGATGGAGTCAATCCTTATATAAAATTTTGGAAGATAGGAAGTGAAAAGAAGTTAGTGATTTAAGTATATTTTCAGCTTTATCTTACCTGCTAGCTGTTTTTACTGAAATGTTTTTCTTGTGCCCTCTCTCAGATCGGTTATCCCTCAGCAGCTGAAGCTATATAAAAAACATTCACAATTGTGTTGGAAACAAAGCGATTTTTTATTGTTAAAAAAATGTTTTCCTAGCTTTGTCATCCTTTTGTGATTGTATTTTCTAACAGTAAACTAGATATTATACATTTGATTTTAAACAGTGTAATCTATGGCAAGACTACTAGAAATGTTAAAAGTTGGGGGACTCAGTGCATTCTTGATAAATTGATGGTCAGTCATTAAAGAATTTTAATAAAACTTTGTGAAGACACATTTAGAGTTAAGGTTATAATTACATACCTATTAATTTTAAACCCAAAATTATTAGAACTTCATAGTTATAGAAAAGACATTTGAAAATGAAGAATTTCAGAGTTCCACAAATATTACTCTGACTTTGAACCGTGAAAAGCCTATGATTTTTAAGAATTATTCATAAATAATTTACATCTTCCAAACTCTTTTTATTATGAAAAGGTATAGAGTAGCTCACTTAAAAAAGAACACTCAGATTAGCACTGGTATCTAAACAGTTAAGCAAATGTTATAAACTCTGCTGAGACTCAGCAATTTTCGAAAGGTTGAATTTTTCAGACTAAACAAAACCTAAATACCCAATCTTTCTAACACTTTTAGCTTGCTCTGGTGACTAAAATAATTTAGATTCTAGATCAACCTATTTTTGAGATTTCTCTCATATAAATATAATGTGAAGTCTTTTCCAAAATCAAACTACTTCATTATTCAAAATTTATCTCCAACAGATGTGACGCTCCTCAATGGGAGAGTGAGAAATGGCTCCAAAAAATTACACAGAAGTGCAAACTAATAGCAAAAGAAACTAAAATCATATTTTGAAGGGAACCAAGCCTTCAACAAAGGATAGAAAGTGTTGAGCAGAACCAAACTGAAGATTTAGCTACACAAATGACTGCAGAGATCTAAGAAAGCAATATAGTGAAGGCAGTCAGAAAAAAATTAGGGGACATGCTTGGAGACTTCACAATATTTCAGAGACGTGCAAATGATGCCCCTTCTGGACCTATTAGCTTAAAACTTTGTGCATTGGGAAACTCCACCTTGGTTTTGTGCATGAGCAAAGAGTAGGAACAACATCTTCAATTTAATTAATCAGTCTTCCTAGATAAAGTTATTTTCCAAATACAAATCACAGTTACTTTTTGGGTAAGAAATGCTTCTGAACTGTCAATTTCTAAGACTGGGCAAAATAAGTACAGTTTAATTTTAAAAAGTGATCTAAAAGACACCTGACAAAAACAATGTTTCACCATGCAGGGTTTCTATTAAATTGTTTTACAAACGATTTTTTTTATTTGCTTATTGTGAATAACATGCAGTATTTACAACTCACATTTAAAAGTGTCCAGCATTAATTATCAAAAACCTAACCAGCATTAAGTATGTATTGAATACCTCAAATAACCAGATTAGGAGGGACAGTCTTTTTGTTGTTGAATAGTTTACCTGCCACATACTTCCATCCTGAATGGGCAATTACATATCCTCTACTTCAATACATTTTTACTTCAAAAATTAAATAATTTAAACACAACAACTTTATAATACTACAGCAGGTAAAGCCTATAGTTATACAGTCTGGCCCTCCATAGGGAAATTTCTGTAAGATGTTGTGGGGAATAATTTTTATTAGTATTAAACTCATTTTTACTCCCTTCTTTTACAGGTCCTCAAGTGTAAACCCCAACACAGATCCACTAGCTTCTGTTTCATGTGATGACATTACATTCACTACATGATTCAGCTACAGTCTGAAAACTTATTAATTTACCTGACCCCCCCTGCCATCACCAAAAGTTCAAAAGCTTTAGTAATTATTTAGTAATTCTTTTACAACCCATAAGGTGAAATTATTTTAAGAATTGCAAAATCATGTATTTTTTGAGCAAATATTAATTCATTTACCATTACAGGCGTTGTTCACTTTGCAGTCAGGTTTCATGGTGGTTGAGGTATCACCAGCATAATGGATGCTGGGACACTCTTAGCCTGGAAACCTATATGGCTAGTCTACATTTCAGAACCTTCAAAAGAAGTACTAAAGATAGAAATTAAGGTAGTTATAAAGTAATTTGAGACATTCAGGATATCAAATGAAATCTTTCTTTTAATTTAAACTGCAATTCACTGACTGCTACTTGTTACAATCAGTAAATTTGACAACATAAAACCAGCTTTTAAAATGCTGGTTTCTTCTACAAGAAATAAAAATCTCAATATGATGGGAGGTAAATATTATACAAAGTTGTCTGTGTAGCTGCTAAATGTCAGCCAGTATCCTGTAACATGCATTATGATATTTTCACTATTTACAGCTAACACAGTAATCAATATTTTTTCATCCTGTCTGGATTGAGGAAGTAAAATTAGTTGAGAGAGACTATAAATTTGTTTTTGAGTTTGAAAGAAGGGGGAAAACTGATATACTGATTTAACTCTCATCTATCAGAGCTACAAGAATTCAGAATGGTCCTAAAAATGATCAATTTTCTAAAAATCTTTTGCATCTTATTGTATTATTTATTGCTTTCCATGAGGCTTAAAATCTATTTGCTAGAACTTCCGTTGGTGTAAATCAGCATGGATCCATTGAAATCAATTGAGCTACGTCAATTTGCAGCAATTATGAACCAATGAGTTTTACTCTAGAAATTTGATATATTACTGATGTATTCAGTTACTTTTAATGAGTAATTGAAAAGAACTAATATGTTCAAAATATAAAAGAGAAAGGCTTATTTACACATTTTAAAATAAACAAGCTAGATAGCAAGTTCTTGTTCTGTTAATAACTTTTGCTTTGCCATGTATATAAGTATTTTTCAAAGTCTGAACAAAGGTCATCAGTTAAGCAACACTGTGCTATTCAAGTTTTTTCCTGTTAAATTCACTGATCTTAAGTATGAAGTAACCAACATACAACTTGTGAGATTCTGTGCCTTTTACAGAAGAACAAGAGGGCCATGATGGCTTTAAGATACCTCTGTGTCCTCTTGAGCTGGGGCTACGCCTGATATAATTTAGACAGCCCTGGCCTCCTGTTTAAATTACAGCAGACTCTCTGGCTGCTCAGTAGGTCACAACACTGTCTGGAATCCCCACAGTCACTGCAACCCTTCCTCAACACATCCCCCAGCATGACCTCTACATGGGAGTGCATGACGAATTTATGTCTGCCTTCTGCTGTTTGTGCAACAGGAGAATCTTCACCTGGCAGGATTTAACAGCCCGCCCCTTTATTCCCCTCCGACCCTTTTATCAGAGCAAGGTGAGGATTTCATCCTACAAGTCTGTTCTTACATAGTTTTAAATTACTTCAATACTGTGGAAAATGTCAGGTGGTCTCCATTGTACAGAAGCATCAAGACTAGTTTTAGAGAAACACAGGCACTATTGTTAATAACAAACAGGTTACCAGGGTAAAATATTCTGAAATCTTAACCTGGTAATAAAACTGTGCTGTGATGCTTATCTAGTATCATTTGGCAAGTCAGCTTATTAACCAAAAGACCTACTGAAATGCTTAGCTGTTAAGTTTTGTCAACAGCTTGCAAGGAAACATGGAATTAAGGTTGCTTTTCTTCTTATGTATTAAAATACTGACCAAATAGCTTTGGAGAAAAGACAGTTAAATTCCTTCACATATATGAAGTAAACTGTTCTTGATCAAAGTGGTTCTTACCTGGCTATGTTCCTTCCTAGCCCCAGGGCTAAACCAGTGACTGTGGGAGAAAAAGAGAGGGTTTAGCAATATAACTACCTAAAGCACGTGCTATCATATGACCAGTTTGTGCGTGCTTTTGGTTATTTTATTGTCCACCAGCAAAATATAGCCTTTGGCTATGCTTTATTTTAATGGGATATTTTATGGAACTCTCGAAGCCTGTTACAGTTTTGATAGTAACGTGAGAATGCACTAGCTCTGCAAATTTCTGCTTTTTAGGCAAACTGAGTAGTCATCAGCTTTATATTTAATTATGTTCTATTAAAATAATTTAATTAATAAATGCTAACATTTTACGTCCTAATCTGTATATTTAAATGCCTGCTACTAATAACAATTTAATTCTACCCTTGTTACTTTTTAACAGCTGCTGTTGGGGGCAAATCTCAGAAAAGGAAGAAAAAGAGCATCTGGCCCTACACCTCTCTCCCCTTTTTCTTCACCTCAATATATTGCCTTTTTAAAAATAGCAATGATTTTGGTGGAAGAGCAGCATAGTTCAATGTATTTAATAATACATAGAACAGTACAACCACATTTACAAACGTGGTTGTCTTTCTATCTGCGAATGGCAATATTGTATAACCAAAAAGAGTGTATTTTCAAAATGATCCCTTGAAGTACTCAATGGAAAAGTTCCTCATACCATGTTTACTGAAAAACTCCTATTTCTGAGCATCTCCCTTACCATGGTCAGATTTCCAATACTGCTGCAGTTACTGATAAGGTAATGATAGTCCCTGCCTCCTTCCTCCAAAAACTAAACAATGCAGAAGATGATTCAAGTCAGTCTACTAGTGGAAGCAGCAGAGTAGGAATCTGTAGAAGATATTGAGTGGTGTTATCAGTGATTGGGTGTTGAATCAAACATACTGCTAAAACGTAAATTGAGTCTTCACAGAATTATATGGATCACTAACTGAAAAACGCTAGTTATTTCTAACCCGGTTCAAGGGCCTCTAAACGTGTATAATTTAGTGGCTTGACCACTCTGATTTCAAAAATGGTTAAATCTAATATAATTTAACAGTTTTAAATTGAACTTTTTCCAACCAGGCTAAAATAATCTCAGAATCTCTCTAAAAACCAGTTCAAGTTAAGCGATTTGCAGGAATCATAGAATCACAGAACATTAGGGTTGGAAAGGTCCTCTGGAGGTCATCTAGTCCAACCCCCTGCTCAAAGCAGGCCCAACCCCAACTAAATCATCCCAGACACGGCTTTGTTAAGATGGGCCTTAAAAACCTCTAAGGATGGAGATTCCTCCACCTTTCTAGGTAACCCATTCCAGTGCTTCACCACCCTCCCAGTGAAATATTTTTTCTTAGTACCCAGCCTAGACCATGCACGCTGCAACTTGAGACCACTGCTCCTTGTTCTGTCATCCACCATCACTGAGAACAGCCTTCCTCCATCCTCCCGGCAATGAAGACCGTTATCACCCCCCCCTACTGCAGACTAAACAAGCCTAGTACCCTCAATCTCTCCTCATAAATCATGTGCTCCAGCCCCATAATCATTTTCATTGCCCTCTGCTGGATTCTCTCCAATTTGTCCACATCCTTCCTGTAGTGGGGGGCCCAAAACAGGACACAATACTCCAAATGTGGCCTCACCAATGCGGAATAGAGGGGAATAATCACTTCCCTCAATCTGCTGGCAATGCTCCTACTAATGCAGCCCAATATGCTGTTAGCCTTCTTGGCAACAAGGGAACATTGTTGATTCATATTCAGCTTCTTGTCCACTGTAACCCCCAAGTACTTTTCTGCAGAATTGCTGACTAGCCAGTCAGTCCCAGTCTGTAGCAGTGCATGAGATTCTTTCTTCCTAAGTGCAGGACTCTGCACTTGTCCTTGCTGAATCTCATTAGATTTCTTTTGCCTAATATTCCAGTTTGTCTATGGCACTATGTATCCTATCCCTACCCTGCAGCACATCTACCACTCCCCCCAGAAAAAAGTAGTGTCCCTGCAAATTTTTGCACTAAAAATTCTCTGTTGGTTTTACAGTGTCACTCATATTACTGAATGTGCTGCGTACTATGGGATTGCTTGGGAAGACTGACTGTTCTATAGCATCTAACACAATGGGGCCCTGATCATGACTTGGGCCTCAAGTGACCATTGTAATATAAGTTAATAATACCCCAGATACTACTTCTACCTTTGTAGTGGAGAGAGGGGGAAAAAAAAAAAAAGGCAGGAACTGGATAGTGAGAGACTGAGGCCCGGTCTACACTTGCCTTCTGGATTCGGCAGCAGTCGATGGGAGATATGCAAGTGAGGTAAATCATTTGCGTATCTCCCATCGACTTCACTGCATCTGCTCTGTGTGCCGTCTACACTGTGCTGCGCTGAAGGGAACAGCATTCTCTTTGACGCAGCGCTACACCACTTATCGGGGTGGTTTTCCTACGTTGATTGCTCGATCGACTGAGCGGGGCTACAGAGACCGCTCAGTCAATCCAGAGCAATATATCTGACAGTGGCGAATTTGCCGCCATCAGTGTATACCCAGCCTTAGTTTGCACATTTACACATAGAAGTGGTGGTGGTGGTGGGATGCATGTGTGAGTTAACATGGGAGAAGACAAGTCAGGCCAGGCTGTGCAGGAGTCCATGAATATAAGTTACTTCTATTAATAAATAGCGTAAATCAACAATGAGATCCCATATTTAGAGGTAAAAAAACCAAAAAACACCTTTCTTGCTAGCATAACTTTCAGGAACCGTAGTAATTACTCAAACACTAAGAGGAGGTAACTTACCTGTAACTGGAGGTTCTTTGAGATGTGTAGTCCCTATCTATATTCACTGTGGGGTTACACAAGCACACCATGTGCCCAGAGCCAGAGAATTTGAAAATCGTGTCCTTTGGTTTGCGCATGTGCCCTGGCTCACCTCATGCCTCCAAACAAGGGAAAGGGGGTGGGGGGATGGGGGGGGGACTGAGGTGGGTGGAGGTGGGAGACCAACTGCTAGATAAGATCTGAAGCAGAGGGGGAAGGACGGCAGGTAGTGGAATATAATAGGGATTACACATCTTGTAAAACCTCCAGTTATAGGTATGTAACCTCCTCCTCTTCGAGTGATGGTTCCTATTATATTCCACTGTGGGCGACTGGCAAGCAGTACTTAAGTAGGAGGAGGGTGCGAGGATGCAGATGGTAGGGCTAAGCAGGGTACTGCCATCCCAAAGGAGGCATCAGCAGAGGAGTCCTGTACTAGGGCATAATGTCCCACATGGCCACTTTACATATCCAGGTGGGTACCTCCTAATGAGATGCCATTGTTGTTGCTTGTGCTCTGGTGGAATGAGCTCTTATCCCACTGTGGGCACTGTGAGGCAGGAGAGGGCAATTTCAAAGCTGTTGGCAAAATAGAATACAGCCAAAGATTCATTTGGAGGTTCTCTGGATGAAGGTGGTGTGCCCTCTGACTCCTTCTGCTATAGAGAGAAACAATCTTGAGGATTTGTTTTCTTTAGATATAAAGACAAGGCTTACTGAACATCGAGGGAGAGGAATCTTTGTTCCTCTGTAGAAGTGTGTGGTTTTGGGAAGAACACAGGAAAGTGAATAGATTAGTTAAAGTGAAATTCTGAAACTATTTTAGGGGTGAATTTTGGGGGGGGGGTAAGACATAAAAAAACCCCCTAATTCTCATGGAATATAGTGTATGGAAGATCTGCCATTATTGCTCCAAGTTTGCCAACCCATCTCACTGAGGTAATGACTACAGGAAAAGTTACCTTTATGGAATGGAAGGACGTGGAGCAAGTAGCTGAAGGGAGGCGGGGTGGGGCTTGCGAGTACTGAGAGAAGAAGGTTCAGGTCCCATGAACGAGCAGGGTTCTGAGCAGGTGAGAAAGTTCTTATTAGGCCTTTCCAGAATCTATTGGTCAGTGGATATGCAAAGACTGAATACCCCAGAAAAGGTAGATGATATACACTGATTGCCATAAAGTGGACTTGCAAGGAGCTTATGGACAAGCTTGATGTCTTCAAAAACAGGATATAGTCCAAGATGAGAGGAATATCTGTACTCTGTGAAATTGGCTCGTTGTACCCAAGAAGAGAAGTGCTTCCATTTAGCTAGGTAACATTTTCTGGGAGAGTCCTTTCTGCTATTAGAGAGGATGTCTTGTATAACTGTGGAGCATGAATGTTCTAAGGATGATGCCTGTCCAAAAATCAAGCCCTGAAGTGGAACAGATGCAGATCGGGTGCTTGATCTTGCTGTTCCACTGGGTCAGGAGCTTGGGGAACATTGGGAGGATGATTGGTGGTTGAGATGACATGCATGGGAGGTCGGGAAACTAGAACTATCTGGGCCAGCAAGGGGCAATCAGGATGAACCTGGCTCTGTCATGCCACATTTTGAACAGAACTCATTGCTGGAGCAGTAGCAGCAGAGGGAAGGCATAGTTGAACTGGTCCAAACAAGTAAGAAGCAGTGCAACACCCTGGGAGTGGTGACCTAGTCTCCTCTGGAGCAATACATGGTGCATTTCCTGTTTGCTTGAGAGTGAACAGATCCCTTTTTGGGGTTCCCCACAGAGTGAAAATATTGTGCAAGTTAGGAGCTCCCACTCTTGATTGACCGCAAAACACATTTTGCTTCCTTGGAAAATAGGCTGTCTATAGGTTAATTTGATTGCTAATACACCAGTTCCAGAGGTTGACTGCTTCTGCAACTGCTCATTGATGTCGAAGACCGTCGTAATGCTGTCTGACATTATAAGGACAGGTTGAGCACTGATGAATGGAAGAAAGGACTCATGTGCCTTCCTTATTGCTTGCAACTCCAGGATATTGATGTGCATCTTGGCCTGTCAAGATGTTCAGGAACTTTGTGCTGTGGTTTCCCATGAGGATCCCCAACCTAACAGGGCTGTGTCTGTAATAGTGGTCCTATCCAGAGAGGAAGGCAGAAAGGGGACACCCATGCATACCTGATGACGATCTGTCCACCACAGCAGGAAAGAGAGTACCTCATGGAATGATGGCTTGGGAAGTATACCAACGGCAGCCAAGTTTGAAGGTAACGAAGGTGGAGTCTTAGAAACGAGGTGACGTAGGTGCATGAAGCCATATAACCTAGGAGAGAGATAGACATGTCTTGACCAGTACTTGAGAGTTGCTTGTGATGTGAGCTATGATATTGCTCATGGTCTGGAACGGCTTTGTGCTGACAGCATTTAAGGCTGCCCCGATGAAGTTCAGAGATTGTGTGGGGATGAGACGAGATTTTTTGATGTTTATGCTGTCTCCCAGTGAAGAGAGGAGATGCAGCATCATGGAAGTTGATGCATAAGCTTCCTGGAAGGATTTGGCAACATGAAGCCAGTCGTAGAGGTACGGGAAGACACTGACACCATGATGTCTAATGTGGGCTGCTACTACTGCAAATATCCTGGCAAAGACTCTGGAGGCAGTTGCTGTTCTGACGGGGAGTACTCTATGCTGAAAATGATCAGAGTCTACCATGAATCTGAGAAAGTGTCTGTGGGCGGGATGAACGTCTATGTGAAAGTAAGCAACCTTCTTATCTAGAGCCATGAACCAGATGTCCTTTTTTAAAGATGGAATTAACTCTGCCAACATGACCATGTGAAATCTGAGTTTGTGAATGAAGTGGCTGAGATGGCAGAAGCTGAGGATTAGTCTCCAACCATCCTTCTTTTTGGGGGCCAGGAAGTAGGTTGAATAAAACTCTGTCATTTGGTATTGTGGAGGGATGCGTTCTATTGCTCCTTGACGCAGCAAGGAGTTCACCTCTTTTTTGAGAATACTCTTGTGAAAATGGTCCCCAAAAGTAGGAATGCAAACTCTTATTGTATAGCCAGAGTGGATGACATTCAGCATTCACTTGTTCATTGTTATCACACTGCATATGTTTAAAAAGAGTGCTAGACAACCCCTAAATGGTGTGGGGGGGTTGGGAGGCATTGGGCTCAATGTTTCACAGCTCTCAAGCTCCCATAAAAAATAACATTGAGTTGGGGGCTGAGATTGAGTTGCCGAGCCTGTTGCAAGACCATATAGGGATGTTTGAACCCTGTGTTTCTTACGTGGTGGTTCATAGATCCATGATAGAAAAATTGCTGAGTCATGTCTAGATCTGTCTGATGGACAATGAAACTTCCTCATGGGGCAGGAGTGTATGTATCCAGCAAGCAGAGGGTAGCCCTGGAAACCTTCAGGGCATGGAGGGACTTGTCCTTCTTCTGGTTGAAGAGTTTTGATTCATCAATGGTATTCTGGACCACCCTAGGGAACCGTGATGCATGGAGCTAGGACTCCCTATACATGATGAAGGGAGACGCAATAGCTCTAGAGGAGGTATCAGCAGCATAGACTGAAGATTGGAGGGCAGTTCTGGTTATCAGTTTGCCTTCATCTATCAGAGCTTGAAAACTAGTTCTGTTCTGTTGCAAAACGCTGTTAGAAAACTCTGCAAACTTGGTGTAGTTCAGGAAACTGTAGTTAGCAAGTAGTACCTGGTAAGCAACTCTGCAGATAGGTCCTGGAACTGCCTAAAGTCATTGGGGAGGATGGGGGGAAGAAAGGGTGCAGAAGTTACCTCTTAGTCTGGGGATGACGATGGAAGTCTTGCCGATTCTGGTTCCAGTAGCGGTACCATTTGTTCTGTTGGCAGGGAGTTGTATTCTATATGTAGGACAGGTGATAAGCTCTTTCCACAGTCAATATTCTTGGAGGTGATATTCTCTCCCTGGAAACAGGGACCTGATGGAGGAGGGGATTCCAGATCCAGAAGAGTGAAAATGACTTGTGAGATGGCAACTGATTCAGATCTCCTCATGTGAGAGTTGTGCTGCTTGTCCAGGCTGTCGGAACTGGTGAGGAGGGTGGTATGTGAAGTTGGCAGTGATCAGACTTTGTCAGTGCTGACAGATCCTGGGGTTTGGGAGAAGCCGGGGTGACAGTACTGACAGAACATGGTTCCGTACCGATGGAGCTAATGTGTATAGTCTTTCTTGTCGTGCTTCTGGAACTTAGGAGATACTATGTCTTCATGAGCTTAACTGGCAGGCTTGTTTACAGCCAAGTCTGACTTCTCTGAAGTGGGCTTTGAGGAAGATTTAGTCTCATGCTCATGAGGGCCTGGGGGCGTAGGTACTCCCACAGCAGAGTTGGACTTCACAGCAGGAGGTGCATTCCTTGGTGAATCAGGCTGATGTAAAGGGGGTTCATTTGGACGCTCACGGCCTTCATTATGAGGTATTTGCAGAGACAAAATTCTTGTCCTTCTGAGGTACAGATGGTGAATGATTGGCAGACACTGCACCTCACTGTTACGTGAGCTTCCCAAGCCAGTACAGGCAGTGCTGTTGGTCATCAGTGACCAAGAAAGACTATGGGCAGGAAGCACAGAGTTTGAAGCCTGGAGTCCTGGGCATAGTTCACTACTCAAACAGGCTATGAGGGAAGAGGGTGTCCCCCGCCCTGGAAGACTAATGCTGAACATTAAAAACTATTAAAACTATTTAACTATTTCCAAACTAGATCAGGGGTGTCAAACATGCGGCTCGTGGCTTTAATATTTGTGGCCTATGCATTCTAAGTGTCACCACTCTGAATGCCCCCAGCCCTCAGAGCGCTGCCTGCCTGGCTCACCCCTGCTGCACCGCCAGCCCGAGTGCTCCCAGTCCCCAGAGCACTACTGGCCATGCGGCACCCCAGCACCAAGCACTGGTCTGCTCCAATCCCAGGCTGTACAGTCTGCCTTGCCCCCAGAGTACTCCCAGCCCCCGGAGTGCTGCCAGCCACACAGCACCCCAGCGCTGGTCTGCCATGCCTCCAACCTGGCCAGCCCAAGCCAGCCAGAGTGCCACCAGCCCGAGTGCTCCCAGTCCCTAGAGTATTAAGTAGGTATGAAAACAAAGTATGTGAAATCTGCGCCATTGTGCCGCCCTTTATTTATTTATTTAATTTACACTGCGGCTCTTCTAGTGAACAATTTTGTCTTAAATGGCCCTTGTGCTCAGATAGCTTTGACACCCTGAACTAGATGATTCTTATTTTGCAGAATGAAGGTGAAGCTGTGGACGCTAAAGGTTCCAACCCACACTATGCAACAGTAAGAAGGAACTAGAGAGGTGGTCACCTTTTATCCCCTCGGTCAGAGGCATAAGGTGAGCCAGAGTGTATGTATGCACCATGGACATTACTTTCAAATTCTCTGGCTCTGGGCACGTGGTGTGCATGTGTAAATCCACAGTGGAAAACAACAGGGACCATCATTCAAAGAAGAAAGTGAGTATTTACATCACACTAAAAGCTACTGATTATAGTTTTGTCTGGGAAATTGATTCCAATGATGACTTTTAAAAATAAAATTAATTTAAGGTAGATTATAAGAAAATATTTCTATTTCTGTTTTTATTTTAAGGTTAATCACTAATAACTATGTAACCACATGCCTTTTATATGTTCTTTTCTGGTGAGTTTTTAGTAAGCCTAGTGTTTTGGATGTCCTATTTGAAAAAAAGAAATAGGAAGAAAATGTCTTTTATTTAGTTATTGCAAACTACTTCTGCTAACAATATCATCTGATCTATCTAATGATATGCTGATCTATCGAATGATCTAACGGAATCCAGTGATGTTCCATGACAGAATGCCCTTAAACAATCAATTCAGGTTTTAGTTCGTGGAACTTATATGAGAACAAGTTTTCTCACAGGATACTTACCGTCTCAAATTTAAAAGTATTAGGTATTCTATTTTCCTTATGAAATATAGTTTGGCATGTCTGAACGTCTCGTTATTTTTCTTTGAACAAAACTACTTCAAATGTTTGTACAACCTTTTATATTTATTACTTAGGATAACTGTGAACAACATGGCATCCTTTTAAATATAATTTAATTACATGCATAAAAACTTTAATAGAAACACATTCAACAAAGCACTAAACTCCACATTTTAATTAAAAACCCACAGTAAGGTAAAAGGGTTGTAATATTTTTATTAATATGTCCTGGAACTGGAATGGAGCTCTCTTTTATTCAATATAACATGGTTACTTACCAGTAACTGTTGTTGTTCGAGATGTGTTGCTCATATCCATTCCACTTAGGTGTGTGCACGCCCTCATGCACGACCCTCGGAGAACTTTTTTCCTAGCAGCCCCTGTAGGGGCTGGCCTCGGCGCCCCCTGGAGTGCCGCCCTCATGCGGCGGCATATAGGACGCTGCCGGCCCCTCCCCTCCTCAGTCCCTTCTTTCCGCCGACTCCGACAGTGGGGACGGAGGGTGGGTGTGGAATGGATATGAGCAACACATCTCGAAGAACAACAGTTACTGGTAAGTAACCATGTTTTCTCCTTCGAGTGATTGCTCATATGCATTCCACTTAGGTGATTAACAAGCCATACCTGGAGGTGGGTAGGAGTCAACAGTGAGCTGCCCTCAGCATGGCTCTGCCAACCCGCGCGTCCTCCCTCGACTACTGGATGACAGCGTAGTGTGCGGCAAAAGTGTGCACCGAAGACCAGGTGACAGCCCTGCAGATGTCATCCAGGGGGACCCTTTCCAGGAAGGCCACCGACGCAGCCTGGGCCCTCGTCGAGTGCGCTGTCACCACTCCGGGAAGCTGGATGCCTGCACGCTCGTAGCAGAACTGGATGCAGGCAGTGATCCACTTGGCGATGCACTGGGTGGAGATCCCTTCATCCTGTCTGCCACCGCGACGAAGAGCTGCGTGGTCTTCCGGAATGGCTTCGTCCTCTCGAGGTAGAACGCCAACGCCCTCCTTATGTCGAGGGTGTGTAGTCTCCTCTCATCCTCGGACCCGTGCGGTTTAGGAAAAAACACGGGGAGGAAAATGTCTTGGTTACAATGGAAGTGGGAGACTACCTTAGGCAGGAACGCTAGGTGAGGCCTCAGCTGTACCTTATCCCGGAAGAAGACGGTATAGGGGGGCTCTGAGGTCAAAGCTCTTAGCTCAGAGACCCTCCTAGCCGACGTAATGGCCACGAGGAAGGCCACCTTCCAGGACAGGATCAGCAGGGGACAGGTGAACAAGTGCTCAAAGGGGGGCCCCGTCAGTCTAGCAAGGAGCAGGTTGAGATCCCATGGAGGCACCGGGTCATGGACCTGCGGGTAAAGCCTCTCAACCCCCTTGAGGAACCTCACCGACTTGGGGTGGGAGAACAGGGACTGCCCCCCCATCAGCTGATGGAAAGCCGAGATGACCGCTAGGTGCACCCTGAGGGAGGCTAGCGCTAGCCCCTGCAGCCTAAGCTGCAGCAGGTATTCAAGGACAGCTTGCATGGGGGACGTACTGGGGGTTATGCCCTGCGACTCCGCCCAGGAGGTGAACCTCCTCCACTTGGCCCTGTAGGCAATCTGCGTGGAGGGCTTCCTGCTTCCCAGCAGCATGCGTTGGACCTGCTCCGAGCAGGTTCTCTCCTCCTCCGTCAGCCAGAGAGCCTCCAGGCCGTCAGGTGCAGGGAGTCCAGGCTGGGATGCAGAAGGTGACCGTGGTCCTGGGAGAGCAGGTCCGGTCTCCTCAGGAGCTTGATCGGCGGGGCGACAGAGAGGTCCTGCAACAGGCTGAACCAGTACTGTCTCAGCCACGCTGGGGCAATTAGTATGACGTCCGCTCTGTCCCTCTTGATTTTCAAGAGGACTCTGGGCAGGAGCGGAAAGGGGGGGGGGAACACGTACATGAGGGTCCCCGTCCATTCGATGAGGAACGCATCGGAAAGGGAGCCCGGCTCGCGACCCCGGAGCGAGCAAAACCTCGGGCACTTCCTGTTCCAGGACGACGCAAACAGGTCCAGTCGGGGAACACCCCACTTGTGGAAAAATCTGGCCACTACCTCCGGATACAACGACCAGTTGTGTTGGGGTAGAAAGGACCTGCTGAGGCGGTCTGCCTCGTCGTTCCTGACTCCCAGGAGGTGAGAGGTGGTTAAACAGAAATCGTACCTCTCTGCCATGTCCCAAAGACGAAGCGCCTCCTGGCACAGAGCCGAGGAGCGCACTCCCCCCTGCTTGTTTATGTAGAACATTGCTGCGGTATTGTCCGTCAGCACCTGTACCATTTTCCCCAATAAAGAATGGCGAAACACTCTGCATGCCAGTCTGACTGCCCTCAGTTCTTTCACATTGATGTGGAAGGCAGTCTCCTCCTGGGACCAGCGTCCCTGTGTGCTCAGACCACCGGTGACATGAGCCCCCCACCCCAGGTCCGAAGCATCCGTGATCAGAGTGACCGAGGGAGAGAGGGCCCTGAACGGAACCCCTTCCAACACTGTCCTGGGGTCCAACCACCAGTTCAGTGACCCCAGCACCGCGGGGGGCACCGTAATCACTCTGTCCAGAGAGTGCCTGCTGGGCACATATACCGTGGCCAACCAACCTTGGAGGGGCCTGAGTCTGAGGTGAGCCAACCTCACCTTGTAGGTGCACGAGGCCATGTGGCCCAACAGCTGAAGGCACTGCCTGGCTGTCGTCGTGGGGCACCTCTGAAGTTGTGATATAATCCCTGCCATTGTCTCGAACCTCGAGTGTGGGAGGGAGACTTTGGCCCGCACCGAGTCTAGGGATGCCCCTATGAACTCTATGCGCTTTACCGGCGACAGCGTCGACTTCTGCTCGTTGATGAGCAGCCCCAGAGCATGGCAAGTGTCCTGGACGAAGGAGACCGCCTTGCGCACCTGCGACTTGGTCTTGCCCCTTATCAACCAGTTGTCCAGGTAGGGAAATATCTGGACCCCCTTGCGCCTCAGGAAGGCCACCACTACTGCCATAAATTTGGTAAACACTCTGGGGGAGGAAGACAGGCCAAAGGGCAAGGCCGTAAACTGGTAGTGGGCACCAGCTACCATAAACCTTAGGTACTGCCTGTGGGCGGGAAGAATGGAGACGTGAAAATACGCATCCTTCAGGTCAAGGGCGGCAAACCAATCCCCTGGATTTAGGACGGGAATGATGGACGCTAGGGACACCATGCGAAACTTCAGTTTCCTTATGAACCTGTTTAGCCTGCGCAGGTCCAGTATAGGCCTGAGGCATCTCTTGGCTTTGGGAACGAGGAAGTACCTCGAGTAGAACCCTCTCCTCACCTCGAGCGGCAGAACCGATTCTACGGCTCCCTTGAGTAGGAGGGAGTAATTGCTCGTGAGAGGGGTCCCTGAAGAGGGACCGGGTGGGTGGGGGAGTAAGGGGGGCAAGCCACAAGCTGGAGGGTGTAACCCCGGCGCACGGTGTTGCGGACCCAGCGGTCCGAGGTGATGGCCCGCCACAGGCCAAGGTAGGGCCTTAGCCTGTCCTGAAAAGGTGGGAGGGAATCCAGGGAATAGGAGATGGTGCCACCCTCGAGTGCACCGTCAAAATTTGCGCTTCCCTTTGGAGCCCTAGGAGGGTCCTCTCTGGGAAGAAGTAGACGACGCGGGGCGGTCGCGCTGTCCAGAACCCCTATTCCTATCCCTACCCCTCGCGGGGGGGAAAGGCCTAGGCGGTGGCCTAGGTTGCTGCCGCTGCCGCGGCTGCTGATGGGTTTGCAACCTCGCCGCCTAAGAGGTATAGAGACCCAAGGAGTGGAGCGTTGCCCTTGAGTCCTTCAGGGCATGCAGCTTGTCATCCGTCCTCTCCGAGAAGAGGGCGGCTCCATTGAACGGCAGGTCCTGGATGGAGTGCTGCACCTCCTGGGATAAGTCCGTGGACTGTAGCCATGATGCTTGCTGCATGGCAACGGTGGAGACCATCACCCTACTGGCCGTGTCCGCAGCGTCAGAGGCAGTCTGAAGGGCTGCACTCGCCACAGTCACTCCTTCCTCTAGGACCGTGGCGAAGTCCGCAGCCTGGTCCTGGGGCAGGGACTCTGTGAACCTTCGCAGCGAGTCCCACAAGTTCAAATTGTACCTGCCCAAGAGGGCCTGGGGGTTTGCCACCCTGAATTGGAGCGCCCCCGTGGAGTAGACCTTCCTGCCGAAGAGGTCCAATCTCCTACCCTCCTTGTTCTTGGGGGAGGCGCTCTGAGCCCCTTGCCTATCCTTCTGGTTGGCAGCGTCCACAACCAGAATACCTGGGGCAGGGTGCATATACAAGTACTCGTGCCCTTTGGCTGGCACGTAGTACTTCTTCTAGGTGCCCTTAGACATAGGGGCGATCGAGGAAGGGGTCTGACAAATGGCCTTAGCCAGGCGCAAGACCCTCTCATGGACGGGGAGGGCTACCCTGGACGGTCCTTGTGTCCCCACACGCCCGAAGAGGAGGTACACCTCTTCCTCCAGAACTTTGACCTCCAGGCCAAGGTTCGAGGCTACCCGTTTCAGGAGCTCCTAGTGAGCCCTGAAACCAATAAGAGGGGCCCCTGGTCCCTGACGGCCGCCTCGTCTGGCGACGAAGAAGAGGATAGGTGGCGGGGTCCAGTAGAGGGGCCCTCCTCCTCCTCCTCTGAGGAGTGGTCTCCCTCCTGCACCGAAGGTGCCTGTTGAGGGGCTAACTGGGAAACAGAGGCAGGGGCCGACAATGTTCCCTGCCCCATCTGGGCTGCCCACGGACCCCAAAATGGCCCCTGCCAAGGGGGCTGGGGCCAACCAGATGGCGGTACTGGTGCCGACGGCAGTGCCGGTGCCGGCTGCGGTGCCAATGCGAGTACCTCCTCCTGGTACCGGGTCCAGGATCCCGAGCCAGGAGATCGGTGCCAGTGGCAACGCCGGGAAGAGCCGCTCCGGGACCCGCTGCCAGACGATCCCGAAGAGTGATGTCGTCTGTGGTGCCGACGGTGGGGCGATGCTGACAAAGACGATGATCGGTGCCGAGAGAGAGACGACTTGCGACGCCTCTTCCCGGATACTGGTGAACGGTGCTGAGAATGCTGTCTTGGTGCCGGGCTGGAACTTGATGCCGACGATGAGTGGTGCCGCCTGGACGATCTTGATCGGTGCCGTGTGGTCTCGTCCGAAGAGGAAGAAGGAGAGGAGCTGTCAAGCTTGACTCTCCGGCATCGAGTGGTGGGCGGCCGATCCTCCGGTGCCGGGCGCATCTACCCTTCGGGGACACCCATTGTGGGTTTGCCCCGGGACACAGGCCCTGACTCTCTCAGCTGAGAGAGGGCCGGAGGTGTGGGGAGGGCCAGCAAGGCTCGAGCCGCTTCAAAGACCTCCAGTGTGGAAGGGTCCTGCACTGGGGGTCCCCCACTCCCAGGAGTTGGGGGAGGTTCCCTGATTGGTGCCGGTGCCAGAGCAGGCGGCACATCGGATAGCCGAAGTAACTCTGGGCTCGACCCTGGCTGCTCCTGCGGTGCGGGGGAGCGTTGCAAGCGCGGACGGCGCTTCTTCTTCTTCGGCACCAGAGATGTTCGGTTCCGAGACACCTGAGGTGCCAGCGGAGCGCTCTGCACCGAGGAAATGCTCGGTGTCGAGGGAGTCCGCGTCGGCTCGGACACCGGATGCAAGGCGGACTCCATGAGGATGGCCTTAAGCCTTATCTCCCGCTCCTTCTGGGTGCGAGGTTTAAAGGCTTTACATATACGGCACCGGTCCTTACGGTGCTGCTCCCCCAAGCACTTTAGATAGCGGTCATGGGGGTCGCTGACGGGAAAAGCCTTCCCCCAGGCAGCACAGGGTTTAAACCCCGGCGAACCCGGCATAGCCGGGTCGCCCAGAGTCCGAAGGCTCTTTCCTACTCTAACTAAAGTACCTAACTAACTAGAAACTAACTAAGTTCGGGGCGAACTGCTAGCTAACTACTTACATATCGAAGAAAAGCTTGTGAAGAGCAAGCGCTGTTCCCAACTGGCCATCACGGGCGGAAAGAAGGAACTGAGGAGGGGAGGGGCTGGCAGCGCCCTATATGCCGCCGCATGAGAGCGGCACTCCAGGGGGCGCCGAGGCTGGCCCCTACAGGGGCTGCTAGGGAAAAAGTTCTCCGAGGGCCGTGCACGAGGGCATGCACACACTTAAGTGGAATGAATATGAGCAATCACTCGAAGGAGAGTTATACAGTTTGCAGCACAATATGGCTTTGTTTCTCAAATATTTCTGTAATATAAATAATAATAAGAACAGTGACAACCCCACCATTGGTACTCACTCACTGTGATGAGAATCTTGGGACAAGTGAACCACTTTTTTGTTACCTGGGCCTGCAGTGGTAATCTAAAAGGAAAAAAAGGAAAAAAGAAAATAAAGGTGCTACGAATTACAGGGTTGTATTACATGTACTCTTTATGTTTTTCTGTTGGAATAGTACATACTACCTACTGAGACAGAAACAGACATATCATACAGTAAACACAATTAGTGATACTTTCAGCTGATAATCCTTGAGTAATATTTTCAAAATTGTCTTAAGTGATTTAGAAGCAAATCCCAATTTTCAAAGTTTAGGAGCTTTATGGCCAGATTTTCAAATGTATCTACGTGTCCAATGATGCAAATAGGTGCCTGGTGGGATGTTAATGGAAGTTAGGTGCCTAACCTCATGCTTTTGAAAATTCCAAAACATGCCTATTTAGGCAACTAAATATCTTTGACAATGGGAGTTAGATGCTTTTGAAAATCCCACTCAAAATGTATTGTATCTTTAAGAAATAAAGAACACCACAAAGTTGTGATGTTAGGCTGGGATTTTCTACTGGCTCTCACTCCCTTAGACTCCTTTGAAAACCCAAGTCGCTTTAGCCTTCAACACAGAGCAAATGCTAATGAAAATAAAAGATGAGTGAAAGGTACATATAAAACCGTAATTTTTATATCAATACATTGCTGTCATATTCTGTTGTCCCTTCTTTTATCTCAACTGCAATCATAAAGAAATATGAGTATTTTTTAAGACTAGTTATATATTTACCTTATATACTCCCCTCATGCAGCACCAACAGGCTTTGAAAAGGGTGTTTATGTGGAAAATGTGGCTTTGTGTTATGTTATGCATTACTATACCAAAGCAGTCTCCTGCTCTTCTGCAGAATGATCGCACCCACCTTTAAGCGGGGGTAAATTTGTCTGTCAAGCCAAATGAAGGGAACAGTGCTTTATGTCTGAGGGGAGAAAAGAGATCAAATTGCTGCAAAATGGGACAGCGTGGTGAGGCTGACTCATCCCCTAGAACCAGATGGGTGGAAGGGTTTGAAAGGGGCAGTCCTGTGCATGAAGCCCCCTTTTACATGGAGCAGGTTGAGCAGCACCCACACTCCTTCCCTTTTAGGTGGTGAAATACAAGGTTTGGTCAAGATCTGATGTGGTCATTGTGCTAGCTGCCCCTTTTTTAGGAGGTATGGGAAGGAATTTTTCCCTTACCACCAGATTGGCCTAGGGGGAGTTGGGGTTTTTTCACCTTCCTCACAGAGGGTTCAAGGAGGGCTTTGATCATGTGTGGCATAAAGGAAGGTAGACTATGTCACAACTCATTATACAAATGTGAAGCAGATGTCCAGTGCAGATACTCATTAGGAAAGGTATAAAGGTATATATCTAATAATCTAATAATAAAGTTGTGGCCTGATTAAACCTATATCTTATGTCTCCTGTCCTTCTTTTGGTATAGCTGGACAATTTGCTTGTTATAGCTGCTATCCATAGAGACAAGAGGTGGGGTTAGGGGGCATTAGGAACCACCTGCTGAAAAGTTGCATGCATGCAGAAAGTGAGTGCTGAAGTTATTGCATTTTGGAGCAACAAATCCTCTTACAATTACACATTTTAAAGTCTCCACTTGATAAAGTGTTAGAATCACTAGATGACCAAAGTCAGGACAACAAAATCAGCCATGCTGCCAGTACTGAAAGCAGACCTGGAAATCATACAAATAAACAGCTGACATGCACATGTCTGGGACCATTGGGGTTTGGATTGTTTTTTTTAAACCTATGGATCCTCTGTTTATCCACATTTGACAGGCTATCACTCATCAAGGGGATGCTGCATTGCATTTTCAAAGAGAACAAATCACTGAATGTTCTATCAAAGCAATTTTCCTCTACTTTTACACATTTTTATGCAGAAGGAAAACCAAGACATCTCAAGGTCAAAGTCTGGAAAAAGTTTCATATAATATCATAGATGCCTTATCAAAGTTCCACAGATTCAAAATATTTGTCCAGTTCCACAAAAATTCCCTATCTGTAAACTGGGGAATTTCATTATAATGGGTAGAATCTGGGGGATTTCATTATAATGGGTAGTATCTCGCAAACCAATAGAACTTTTAAACGGCACCTACTTTACTGGTCAGTGACAATTCAAATGAAACCACACCTAAAATTCTGATAGCAGATGTAGCAATATTATAACTTGCTGCCTCAAAGAAATCTTGTCTGCTAACCAGCATATACAATGGGCAAGAGAGCTTCCGGACACCAATATCTGATATTAATTATCAGTTTTAATGGAGTGAAAGCAGACTTGCTTATTCACTTAGGAATAAAGAAATTACAATAAAAGGTTTTAAACAATTTTCCCAGTAACGTTACGTTTTATCTTCTAAATTGAGCAAGACACATTATTTGAGAAATATGGACTTTGAAATGGATAATGAACTAAAACATTTTAAATATATATATGTAACTTCCTGATCACAACATAAATAACCAAACTGTTACTTGAACACCGTAGGTAAACATGTGGCTTAGCTCGAGAGTTACATCCTGCATTAATCTCAAAATGAGGTTTTCATGCTATTCCAGCGGGTATCCCTGGAATATAGTAATCCATTTTCTACACTGTGGGTATAAGAAAAGCCAACTGTGCCTATGTCATGCTTTGTTAAAGGTTCATGATCACATTATCTCATGGTGGACCTGACACTTTTATTCAGTTTACAGTATGTTTTGTGTACAGGCAACTTATTTCCTTTGCCAGGGCTGCTGACAACCTTTTCCACACTATATTAATCTTGTTTACTGACTTTATCTTGGTACAAATATCAGAAAACTGAACTTTTTATCTCAGGGAGAAAATAAACAACATGTTGACAGAAGCAGAAGCTATTTTCTGGACTAAAATTGGTTGTTTACCTGCAGCCATACTTATGGAAAAATGTTTAAGTCTCCAGCTCGCTTGAAATATATAATTCCAAATTTAATAAGCATGGACATTTCAAGAAAATCCACCTGATAAATTGTCAGGTATAAAACAATATCTTAACATAAAGCAATATGATTTGTATCTAATTTATACTGCAATATAAAAGTGCTCTCAATCTAGTTACAATTCATCAGAAAGTATACTGCTCAGGTTTCTTCTCCATATCAAAGGTGACTTCAGTTACTAAATAGCCACAGAGGATTTATAAAATTAAATGCACAACACACACATACATGGATATGTATGCTATGCTGTATATTGATTATTATAAGAGGCCAACACTTTACTATATATAACATTTAGATTTGCAACACTGCCCTTATTTGTGAGGAGAAACACCACACTGGAAGAGGGCAACAGTCTAAGTCTGATGTTAGCAATATCAGATATGGATGTCATGTGAGTCTTCCAATAAAGAAGTCAATTGCCTTCCTTGTCTTGCTCTAGGAAGGGGTCAGTTGGCAGGACATTATGAGCCAGATGAATGCTTGATAAACTGGTTAGCTCATCTGTCTGTTAGAAGACATTTTGGGAGCTGTCTACAGCTGTTTCTATGTACTGAATTCCCAATGTTCAGAAAGAAATCCAAGAAGATAATAAAATTAGTAGTGAACATTTCCATGGTAGTAAGCATAAAATAGCTTTCAACTATTGACACACAGTCTTGGTAATATAAATATTTTAGGGACATGAGTTTGGGATGACCACCTAACCCCTGTATGAGTTTAGTGCATACTGAAGAAAAGCCAATTAAACTTTTATAACCAACAAATAGTATTCTAAATGCTTTTTTTGCCACATACTTTACAGAAAGTCTATTTTTAGACTTCTTTAGATTTTTAATAAAATGCATTAATACTATTTGCTGTACCCTTCCATAGATAAAAACCAATTGCTGGGCAGTAGGAATCACATCTAAGGAAGAAGGAGAGAAAAAGACAGCAACACGTAATGACTTAATCTTAACTTTAAAATTATATTGACATAGAAGTTTTAAAAAGCCTGATCTCTCATGATCTACTTGAGTTATAAAAGAATAACGCATTTCAAATTGGTTATGGCATTTGCTCATTGTTTTGATGGTCCGGGAGATAAAGGATCTTAAATATTTAATTAGCCCAGGACTAAACATTGACAGTACTGGAATTTAGATAACCATAATTGAGATGAAAGAAGAAAACATTTCTACATACTTTTCCCCCCAATTAAGAATGGTAGCATTCTGAAAGTTGATTAAATCTTTGAATGTCTGGAGTAACCAGAAGAGATTAACTAGAGGGGAGAGTACAATTCAGGATGTCAAAAGTCCAAAAAATGCAAGTGAAATAAACTGCACAGAGCAGAGTTAATGGCGTAACTGTAACAGTTGTGGTAAAGTCAAGCCAGATGGCTATGGCAGGGTATTTCAGGGCCGATATGTGAGCCCTAGAATGCTTAAAGCCCTCTTCCCTACAGGCAGGAAAGAGGTTGCAGCTGGGGCTGATTAGGCAATTAGGCCACCTGGGGCTGCTTAACTAATTAGGCCACCTGGGGCTAATCAAGGAGCCCCGCCCCAAACACTTAAAAGCCTCCAGTGCAAGCAGGCAGTTGGAGATAGTAGAGTGAGGAGAAGAGGAAGGAGCTGCTGGAGCATTGGAGAGAGAAGTTTGGAGATAGAGGTTTCTACTGCTGGGGAAGCAGAGCTAAGGGGACCCTGATCCTGGACCCCCCAGCCTACAGGGAGAACAGGTACCCTGCTGGGCCACTGGCACAAACAGGCTAGCTGCCCTCCCCAGTGAGGTTGGGGAGACAGCCCCTCAGGCCTACAGAAAGGCCTGCACCTGCTTGCCCTGTAGGGAGTGGCCAAAGAGAGGGGAAGATCCAGAGACTTACCTGGACTGGGGTGGGACTACCTCAGGCCCCACAGCCTACAAAGACTGTCGCCAGTGGGCGAGTGCCAGAAAGGGGGGCTGGCGTACCACACAGTGGACTACAGCTTTTTGTACTCTGCAGATAATCTGTGCATTCACTTTGTCCTAGTGCTGGCCAATCCCTCTACATGTAGCCTATGGGCTTTTATAATTTGTGCTAGCTGCAAATAGCTCTAAGGGGCTGAAAGAACAGCCAAAATCAGTGAGGCCTAGCGGTATCTTGGCCACTCCTTTCTTCTTCTTCTACTACAGTAACAGTAAGAGGCATCAGACCACTTACAGTGGCTCTCGAATGCTGTCGGATTCACCCTTGCACTAAGTTGCATGGCTTTAGTGACAGACTATACCTGCACCACTCTAGACAATATGGCCCAGAGTATTTTAATATTCAAAAGTGTGTGGGTGCTTGCCTTAAAGGTTGAGTAGTCTCAATTTCAGATGCAATGCAAGGAATGAGGTGGTAGGATTGGTTGTGAAGAACAATGACAAGAAGCGACAGAACATTACTTAAACTGAGTCACTTCATATTAATGTGGACATTAGTGGGCTTTTTAATATTTAAAAATACAGAACATAAAAGTTATAAAACTACTTATTGCAGGCATCACAAAGGTAGCGAAATATCAGAAGAGATTTAAATGGAGCTAAATGGAGAATAATAGTTTGGAAAACTAAAATACGAAGGGCACTCCACACAAGAGAACTGAACTTAAAAAAGGAACAGATATACATGTGGGAGAAATAGATAGCAGGGCATTGAGTATGGCATCATTGATAGGGCAGAAGGAGACATTACAAGAAGAATAGGAAGGACTACTATGGTAGGTCATGCAGGAAAGGACAGGGAGTTTGCGTTAATTTGTGATGAAAAAAGGGAGCTAGTCGGGCATCAGATAAGGGGCACGTGATAAGATGCAGTCAGAATAACAAGCCTAGAAGATCATTTTATCATGATTGAGGAAATAAATATTCTACTGTTACTATCACATATAAGTAGTATGTGTATATATCAGAACTTTGTGACCAAGAGTTTCAAAATGACTAATGATTTTGAGCTCCCCAGTTTGAGAGATCCCAACTTGGGATACCATAAAGTCTGAATTTCAGAAAGTAATGAGCATCTGTCCTCTGAAAATCGGACTCCTTAAAGGTGCTTGAAGTTGGGCATCCAAAAATTAAGGCATCCAAGTATCAGTACAATATTTTAAATTTAACACTTCTTTCTTAGGTGCACTGGAGTGGACTAAATAGAGATCTTCCACAATTGTCATTATAACTCCAAAACAATTTTATAGATATGTACTACCGTTGGATAGGGTGCTGGACTGTGAATCAGAAGACTTAGGTTCTACTCCCAGCTCTGTCACTAACCAGGTGTGTGACCCTGGACAAGGCTTCTCTTTACAATAAGGATAATGATACTTAACTACAATTATAAAGCATTTTAAGACTTACGGATAAAAAGGACTATATTATAGGAAGTGCTGGCAGCAAGGTAAAGGTTAAGTTTAGATTGCTTAACACTTTCATTTCCAACTGTTTTCAGTTGCTTATAACTTTGTCAAACCCAAATGTTGGGCATCTGTCTCACTTTTTTCTTTTTCTTTTTTTAGTTTCAACAGAGTGCATTTATTTCCAAAAAGAAGGTTAGGGAAAAATATGCGGTTTTGCCAATGATGAAAAAATTCTTAGAACCATTTAGTTTAGAAGCTCTCATATGCTTTCGAGGGTGAACTTGAAATTTTGCAAGGCCTGTGTCTTTGGATCATAGAAATGTCTTTTGCTGTCTCCATGCAAACAAATATGGCAGTGTTATAAGCCTTTGAAAATCAGTATTTGCACATAAGCAATAATGGTCTGTTAGAGGTTGTTAATTAAATTTCCTGAAGTTTCCATCTACACTGATCATGCTCAAGTTCAAAGCTGAGCACTATTTCCCCAGCAATTCCTCCTCCTAGTTGTCGGTGGCTGCCTTCACACTGGGCACAGGAATAGAGCCAGGAAAATATCTCTATGTGCTCTCAATACACGCCCTATTGGCACCTGGGTAGACAGGAAGAGGAGGAGACCGCTTCATTTGAATGCACTAAGGTGAGCAGTGGGGAATGGGTAAGAAAAGGGAGAGGCAGTTAAGTGGGAGAGATGCTTCTTTGAGAAGGAGAGGAGACTGGGACAGGCTGGGGGATAGCAACAATAAACAAGAGGAAGAGGGAGAGGGACAGGTCTGGGGGAAGCAGAGAGTTCTGCAACTACAGGAGTTCACACCCCTCCAGAAGTTAGAATTGAAACAAAGATTCTTGAGTTGCACTCTTCTGCTATCTAGCAAATAGTTGTGAAACCCATTGTGCAAAATGTGTTGATCCACACAGAAAATAACTACCATTTACTCCATCAACTCATGTGATAGAGATCTGTGCTGTGCATATTAATGCTTCCCTGCTGATGATTCATGTGAGGGTTGACATGGTTCCACAGAAGGACATTTCTGTTTTTCAGTTTGATTTTTTTAAGAAATTAGGAAATTACATTTTAAAAATTAAATTGAGAATATTTAAGGTCTAAGCGCTCAAAAGTTACGAAATGCCAGATTTAAGGTTTTCTTTGCAACTTTCATTTGGCCCTATTTATGCATATGCATTTTGATAGTTTTTAATGACGTGATGACAAAGAAGTTTTTCCACAGTACTCCTGCCCAATTCAGTGCATAGGATGGAGAGCATTCAGAAAGGGTTGTTTAACAAATTATGTTGTCTGTAGGATCCCTGCCTCATTTATTGCAGAATTTGGAAGGTCTGCAGTAAGGGAGGCAGGGACTGGAGGAAGAGAAAGGAGTCTCTCATGGTTAAGGCAGGTAAAACATGTTTTCCTATTCTTGCTTCATCAACAGTTGTATCTGAGCCTGAGCAAATCACTTAAACCAGAATTTTGGCAGGTGGCTTCTAACTTTTTCTCATTTTCTAGGTGCCAAACTTTGGACAGTGGACCCTGGTGTGCAGAAGGGCTAAGCACTAAGAACTGCAACTGAAGTCAATGGGAGCTCTGTTTTGAGCCTACTGAGTGCTACAAAAATGAACTTTTAAAATGCACTTCAAAAAATCAGGCCATAGGTGTCTCAAATTAAACATTGAAAATTAATGGATGTGTCTGGTTATTTTGTACTTAATCTGTGTGCCTCAGTTTCCTATATGTAAAATGGAATAATAATACCATCTAATATCAAAAGGGATATTGTGGTGATAAATTAATTAATGCTTGTAAAGTGCTCAGATAGTACAGTGACGAATGTCAAAAGAAAAATCCATAACGATATTAATGCTGTATTCTGTATATGATAAATTGAGATAACTAATATACTGATTTAGAGGATAAGGGTGCCCCAACATTAGTAGGGAGAGGATATACAAATAAGAAAGAGAAGAGAAACCCCTACTGAATATGCATTAGATATAGTGGCATCAGTGTAACACATTATAAAAGTGGTATCTCAGCCTCTGTGCTTGAAAGGAAAGAGATTTTGCCCTTGGGAGGTGCCAGGATGATGGCCACTGGCGATGTTGATGAGGAAGATAATGGCTAACATTTCAGGTTATTCTACAAGGGATGGTATGAGTATATGGATGTTCTAATGTACATTCTGTATTATCTTTATTTACCTTGCTGGGTTAGAGAGTTTGCTAACTATATTAAAACTATTACAAATACAGAAAAATTTTCCTAAGTGTGAGTGTTGCAACTGTGTACATCGGGGGTCCCAACTGAACAGTGATTTTAATAATACTTGGCCTGAGCTTGGGGCAAGAACTCATCAAATCTCAGAGTGTTAACTGGGAACTCTTAAGTAATCAATATAATTAATATACAATCCACAGATCAGGTAACAGTGGTGAAGAACTTTAAAGGTTACCTGAGGTCCCCTAATGGGCTGATCTTCTCTGGATCAACTTGTCATTTGGATGCAGGTAGACCTGGATCTCGTCCCCTTAAGTGAGCTACAACTGCGAAATACTTCATGAATACTCTCATTGTTATGGAAAAACTAAAGGGTAGGATCCTGTACTGGCAGTCAGATCTTCCAACTAGTAATCTGACTTATTTTCTGTGAGTCAGATGCATGGAGATATGAAAATAGGCAACTTGAAGATTGAGAGCCATGAACCAGTTCTGAGGATCTTAGAAGGGAATTATTGAAGCCAAAGTCATTATCCTGAACCTGAAATGACTGATGGACCCGTTGAGATATTGAAGGTCCAGAATAGGCCCCTTATATTCCTTAGAACAACAGAATAACTGGAATAAAAATCCTTGCCCCTGAACTCTAGGGGCACCTTTTCCATTGTTCTGAGATACAGGAGAGAGTCCATCTCTTGAGTCAATAGCATCTTGTAAGAGCGGTCCTTGAAAAGAAATGGGGAAGGAGGGTGGGGTTTAGGAATGGACTGAAACCCACTGTTAACCCAAACCCATTAAAACCCCAAACCCACTGCTGACAATCTCTCATATCCACTGTTCTGTGATGATTCTACTTCAGGTTCCCCAAAAAAGGAAAGATGGTCACCAAAATGGAGGGGGGAGGAGGAAATCCTATGAAGCTCTGCCAAGCTCTCCACAGTGGGGTGAAACGAGCTGTTGAGAAGACAACAGTAAGTGCACTGTACCAAAGGAAAAGGTGGTGGATCATCTGTGTTTGAAACTCTGCTTCTGCCTCAGTGGTTCCAAAGCTCTGTGGGTTATGAAAGTATGGAGCAGAGGGACCCTGTCTGAAGGAGATCTGGTTTGCTTTTTCCTTAGGGCTGGAGTGTACTAGTCCAGAGAATGCAAAGTGTTTTTTCCTTTAATGAATGCATGGTCCTGTTGCAATTTGAATTGAAGAGGTTGTAGCCCTCAAAAAGACGATTCTCTATTGCAGTTTGGACCTCCCCAGCAAATCTCAATGACTGCTGCCAGGAGGATCGTCACATTGCCACTGATGTGACTATCGTGCATATAGATGTATCAGACACATCCAAAACAGTATGCAGGGAAATTCTACACATCGATACCTCTAGCATGATAGATACTAATTCTTCCCAGTGCTCCTGCAGGAGTCTTTCCATAAACTGAGACAACTTGTCTGAGTGAAGATAGTCATATTTAGCCAGAAGCACTCTGTGGTAGGAATAAGTATCTACAGATTGGATTTTTTCAGCAGAGAAGTCTACTACTCTGCCAGTCCTTCAGGGTAATTTTCCTTTGATTATTTCAGTAGGCCCTTGCTACTTGATTTTTTCCTCAACAGCTGCTACAAGTGATCCTCAGATGTGAGCAGAAGCACTGGAAGCCCTTTGGAGGAACTTTGTACTGTCTATCTGCCATCTTGAAAGTGGCAGGTATTGATACTAGAGTGTGCCACAAGTCCTTTACAGGCTCTACCAATCACATGTTAATAGACTTGGGGAGTGTACCAGTCATGGAAAGGTAGAGAATGTCTAGCAACTTATGCATGACTTCTCTTGCACACTCCCTGTCTGTTAATTCTCCTCATTCTTAGGGGAAAGAGGATCTAACCCTAGAAGGGAAGGGGGAAGAGGATGCTGTCTTGTGGGTACACAGCTGCATACCCGAGGGCTCCACGTAGGCCCATGACTGATAAGACATGCTTTCTGTTCAACAGTGATCTCTAGAGTCCCTCCCACAGAAGCAAAGGGGGATAAGAGTTTTACTATGTCCCGATGGAGAAGATGAAAAGGAACACATCTCCTCCTATACTGAGGCTACCCTTTCTAGTGTGGCACGGCAATCCTGCATCCCTTCCTTGTATGTAGAGAAAGCAGATGGCACCAATATCAACATCTCAATTGCTGTAGGATACAATTTATTCATATAAAAATGTTTTTGGATCTCAAAGATGATTTTCTGTTACTGTAGAAAGAACAGAAGCTATCTGAGTGACAGGAAGTCTATCTTACTTTTCAGATAATATTGGGGAAATATTTGAAATCTCCATTCTTATATTAAAATTATATTGTGTATAAACATTCCATAGCGCATGCAGTTAAAAAAAAATCTTACTGAAGAAAGAGTTGTCAGAGACCAGATGCAACAAAAGACAATTTTTGTAAGAGAAACTAATTTAAAAAAATTATTTAAATAATCATTGATTTGAAATGCTTACTTTAGCCATCATGTTAGTATAATGCATATGCTATAAAACATTAGGAAAGTTTTACTGAACCTCAGCTACTCAGATACACTAGCCAATTTTCTAAAGGGAAGAACTTGGCCTATTTTTCCACCTGGCATAAATCCACATTATAGACTAACTGGTATGTAAAAGTTCATTTTAATAAATAAAGCAATTCCAGATCCAGAAGTATCAAAAAACCCTTCAAATTCACAAACTTACCGTAGTTTTCATATGCCAATAGCTTCAAACTGAACTGACACAAGTTAAAAAAAAGGGGGGAGGGGAGGGAGATTCAGGGTTAAGACTTTACATAGCAAGTTCCAGCCCAACACAAAACGTTATGATTTAAGTTATAAACCTCAGAAAATAAGGATTTATAATGGAAACTAACACAAACTCAACTGTAGCAGCACATTGGTGCTTCCTTAATTCACAAGTTCTGTAATTGCCAATTTATAGGAAATTCAGCCAAATGACATCAAGGAAAGAAATAAAACATCTATTCTTTAAAGTTTATTGCCCTTGTTAAAAGCAATTTTTTATTATTTTTATCACCCATTTATTATCACCAATTTTATTTCTTTCCTGACTAGAAGGGTAGCAAAACAGCTGCCTTTGCATCTGACTCCACTGCTTTTTCATTATTGAACTAGTATGGGCAGCATATTCTAGAAAGATGTATATAAGTATGTGTTCCACCTGCATGTTTATTTCCTCCTTCTTCTGAGAGCCAAAATACCGCATTATCCAACTGTCGTGATTAGAGTTATATCATTATATTACAATAAATTAAGATCTGAACTATCAAGAGGTAAACCAACATGAATTATCATTGGTACCTGTCAAGAACACTCAGCTAATATTATATCCACAGTATATATTTTTAAATAGTTACTATGCTTGCACAGCTCCCGCATCCCCTGGTTTGATTTCTCTATTACATTTTTATTCACCCTCCAAATGCTCTGTTGCTCCAGTGCCCACAATGACAAACACTTCAGGTGGCAGACTGCCATTCCAGAGAAGGGCCTCTCTATTGTATAACCCACTGTTCTAGCTCAGTGATGCTCGGTCAATCAAACCCCACTCCCTCAAGGCTTTATGTCTCCAAAGTGCAACTGCTTTACCAGTGACTCCTTGCCAGTTTGTCAAGACCCAGAAGTTTTCTGCTACTCTTTTTATGATTCTTAATCTGACAGCGTTACTTGGAAGTGAAGAGCAATTTAAAAATATGGTAGGCTCTATATGACTGCCCCCTACTGTGTTCGGCCATTGTGCCAGTAAAATGTACATACGTGATAAATGAAGGCAATCAGCTCAAGAGAAACAGGTAAAAAAATCATGAACGCTAATCTTAGAGCAAACAGACAAAACCAAACAACACTCAAGTAGAGGGTCTTCTGTTTTGTTTGCATTAAAAAAAAGGGGGGGGGGACCCAAATTCACCATTGTGGGTAAAATGATACACATTTTAGCAACTCCTCTCCCCTCCCCCTTTGGTGTGAAAAACCAAAACCAAACAAAAATCTTCAAGTGACTTCATGTACATTTTTTTTCAAGTTTCATTTCAAACAACTGATCAAACTAAACAAAGTTAAACTAGTCTGGTATTGGAGACTGAAGAAAAGCACAGCTAAAATATTTTAAATTTCAGTTCAAAAAGTAAAGAAAAAAACAAGTGGTTTTTTTTTTTGTAAATTCATTTACCTACATTTTGTCTCCATTGATTTTAAGATCTACCCAAACAGGGAAGCTATATTATGAAACTAAACCAAACAGACTTTTGATAGAAAGCCATCTTGGGTATGAGTACTGGGTATTTTTTGAGTACCACTGGAAACTGTTAAGGAGAAAACTCTGGGACGTGTTTAACCTTTGACCTTTGCTCAGGACTTATTTTGGTGTCAGAGTTTTCAATAGCTAGAATGAAGAAAGGAAAGGAACTAAGTCACAGGGAAAACCAGAGCCGTGGAAAGGAATGAGTATGTGAAAAAGTTGAAAGAATTCTTTTGCATTACTGAACAGGTGAGATAGAATAAACCATCTGTAAACAGCAAACCCAGGACAAGATCCTGGCTTTAGAAACAAACAATTGAGCATCTAAAACAAAAATGTAGTCCAATGAATTTTATGAACTGGTGAATCTCAGATAATGTAAATTGAATTTTATCAGAACCACAAAGTATGTAACAAATTTAATTTGCCTACTCTGCTACCTAATTCAGAAAACAATAAAATACCCCCAGGCCTCCTCAACCAAAACCATATTATGTTTACAACCACATTTCAGGTTTAAGCAAAACAGGTTTACCAATCAAGACAAAATTCCTAGCAGAAATGGAGTTCTGTGGTTTGTTTTATTGACATCGCATCCTCACCAATAAACACAACATGGTGAGGATTTGCATGTTTCACATACTATTATATGCCACCAGTAGGCCAGATGCAGCTTTGAGAACACTGCAATGGGTAAGAATTGATTGTAGTGAAGTTAATCAGAATCATTTCCTTGCAAATGGAAACCAGGGAAGCTGTTTTTCCATTCAAGCCATCTCCTGTTAAAAAGATACATTGGCAACAAATTCTCAGGACAGCATAAAATCATGCTAGTGCACGGAAAGAATTACCCTTCTAGTATGGGTTGCCTCTCCTTATTAAGAACTGATTCACATAAGTATTGTGTTAGGAAAGGAAAGCATGTATATTAGCTACCTGTACCATATTAAGCATCTGAATACAGTATTGGGTGAAATTTTCTAGCATTGTTGCTCTCATGAACAAGAAAAATACTTTAATAAAAATTAAACAAATTAAAATAGATACCATATGGTTTAAAAAAAGATTTGTCAATTGCTGATGTTCATGCTATATGCACAAACAATCCTTGCCAGTGATTTTAGCAGTTCACTTAAAAGTTAATATATTTTTAGGTTGAAGTCCTATCTAATACACTGATGTCTACACTGCAGCTGTAAGCACACTTCTCAGGATGGGTAAACAGACATGCATTAGCTTGCTTGAACTCAGGCACTAAAAATAGCAGTGTAGTGGAGGTAGCACACCTGAGTATAATCACACGAGATCCCCTGGATACGTACTCAGGCAGCGAGGCCAACCCATTGCCTGTGCCACACACAGCTACACTGCTATTTTTAGCAGGCTAGCTCAAGCACAGCTAGCACATATCAGTCTACCAATACTGGAAACCATCCTCCCAGCTGCAGTGTAGAAAAATACAGATTCTCTCTGCCTTAGGGTGCCCTCTGCAAAAAACTAGAATAGACTTCCCTACCGCTTGGGAGCATTACAAGGATAAATACATTGAAGATCGTGAGGCACTCAGGTCCCATGTTGATGGGATGGCATTTAAGTACATTAGATAGATACACTTTAAAAAATCCCTTTTTGGACCAATTGAAATGTACATTTTAAAAAGTGGCAGGCTTTTTATCATTACTGCATGATTTGCCATAGGAAAGAATAAACAACAATAAGTGTATTCAGGGTCCAATCGCACAAACACTCAAGACATCAATAGTTCTACACATGTGAGCAGAATTACTCATGAGCAGAAGTGTTTGCCTGCTAGCCTAGCATTATGATTATTTATGACAGTGAAAGCTTACCAAAATGGGATTAAAAAAAAAAAATTCAATTCCATGTCCAGCTTTAGTAGCAAGCTGTGAGTGGCCTCTACTGGCTGACCAAAGGCTACATAAGTCACTGAATTCTTGTTACGTATTATGACTGCAGTAGCAGTAAGGGTCTGAGGGAATACTAATGTAAAGGATATAAGTCTACAATGCAATATAAAACATCACATACAGTGACTAAGTTCAAAAGAAAAAGGGATTACTGAAACATGAAAGCAAAATATCTGTATAATACTGGCAATAATAATTTTAAATAATGGAAGTGTTTCCATAAAAAAATTGTGTGAAAATCTCAATATACTGTATATATACGCAGTAGTCTATTTTCCTATTGTCAAATAGAGAATTTAATAGGGTTCAAATTAGCTCTAATGGCAGTAACACCACACATCCTGATTAACTTTAATAACTTGTTTATATGTAAAGACTGAGTTATTTCCATTACTCATATCAATATTTTTCTACAAGGGTTCTGAAAAGTATAATAAAGAAAGAGTGTGGCGTCTCTGGTTTCACACAAGTTCAAATGACCATTTTACTAACCCTATTCACAAACAAGTGTAATCAGCACTTTTTTCATTTTCAAAATAATACACAGTGTAGGTACAACCTGTTAAGACTTTGACAGAAAAACAATCTAAAATGTGCTTAAACTATAACTATTCCAAGATATATAAAATATTTACAAAGTTCTTGGTTTGTTAACTGCTATATAAAGCTAACTTTACAAGATATAGAAATTGGTTACAAATCCAATGTTAATATGGTAGAATCTGAGTTGCCTATAGCACAGTTTATGATAAATGTAACACTGGACAACAAATTTTTTTCAAAAGTGTTGCTTCCTCAGAATTTTTTTTTTGATTATGCTAGACCACTTGATGCTGAACACAAATATAATTTCAGACTACTTGTATCACATAGGAATTTGGAGAAACAATAAATCGACTTTTATTGACTGTAATGCGTTTAATCCCATAACGGTGCTGATGCTTTGCAATAGTTCAACTGAGCTAAAAATGTTTTGTTGATGATTTTCATTTGTACTCAGTTTCTGAAGCTTCTCATTTAAGTGTCCAACAATAATCGGCCAGCATTGATGGATTTCAGTTGCCCTGATGCTGTTTTTCCATGATCGCAATGTCCTGGTGAAAACTTTCACCATGCTCGTCACTGACTGCACCAAGATTTGCAGGGAAGAAGTCTAAATGCGAATGCAGAAAATGAATCTTTAGTGACATGTTGCAATTCATGGTTTTGTATGCTTGAAGCATGTTGTCAACCAGCTGCACGTAGTTTGGTGCTCTGTAGTTGCCAAGAAAATGTTCAGCAACATCCTTGAATGCCTTCCATGAGATTTTCTCCAGCCCTACTAGAAGTTCTTCAAACTGCCTGTCATTAATGACCTGTTTGATCTGTGGACCAACAAAAATGCCTTCCTTAATCGTGGCATCAGCTATTCTGGAAAGCATCTTTCTCAAATATTGAAATCCTTCACCTTCCTTGTTCATCGCTTTCACAAAATTTTTCATCAGGCTGAATTTTATGTGAAGAGGAGGCAAAAATATCTTTGTCAGGTCTACAAGTGGTTTATGTGCCACACTTTTCTGCCCTGGAACCAACTGCTTACGGAATGGCCAGTCCTTTTTAATGTAATGAGACTCTTTAGCATGGCTGTCCCATTCGCAAATGAAACAACAGTACTTGGTCTATCCGAGCTGCATTCCTAGTAGCGACTAGTTTCAGATCACCACAGATGTTCTAGTTGTAGTTGCTGTACTGTATGTGTTTCAACAAAACTTCCATATTTCCATAGGTTTCTTTCATGTGTACTGCATAGCCAATTGGTATTGAAGGGTGGACATTGCCGTTGTGTAACAACCCAGCTTTCAGGCTTAACATTGATGAATCAATAAAAAGACGCCATTGTTGTGGGTCTTGCTGGCAACCCAAAACAGTAAACTGCCCATCAATGTCAGTGCAGAAACACAGATTATCAACCTGACCAATGATTTGTGTCAAATCTTCTTGGCAGCTGCGAAAGACAGAAATTTTTGTGCTTGGTGACAGCAGACCCGATCCTTGCAGTCTTGAATCCAGTAATTCTGCTTTTGCCTTTGACAAACCCTAGTCCCTGACCAGGTCATTTACCTCAGATTGAGCTATCAGAGGAGGCTACTTGACGTAAATGGTTCAAAATCTGGATCAGTGTCATTTTCCATTCCTGGCTCATGCATCATGGCATCTTCATCTGCCTCTTCTAGGCTCCATGTCTCTGGTGGTTTTGGTACTGGAAGACTGTCGTCATGCGGCACAGGTCTCATGGCTGAAGGGAGTGGAGTATTCAATGGATTTCTTGTTTTTAGCAGAGAACCCCCACACATTGGTCAGACAGAAGTAACAGTCTGTCACATGATCCTTCTGCTCTCGCCATATCATCGGAACAGCGAACGGCATTGACTTCCGAGTATCTCTGAGCCAAGCTCTAAGATTGACAGCGCATGTTGCGCAACAAATGTGAGGAGCCCAGGCTTTGTTCCTGTCACCAATTTTACAGCCAAAGTAGAGCTCATATGCTTTCTTAACCTGTGCAGTCATGCTCCGTCTTTGAGGTTTAAGCGTATATTCGCCACAAATGTAACAGAACGTATCCTGGCTTTTGCGACATTGGCGAGACATTTTGCTATTACGAATCCTCCTGAAAATACAATTGTTTTATTATTGTGAGTACACACAATATGCTATGCGCCTAGAGCATGCGCATCAACATGAATGCAAACTGATATAAACGCAATGCATAGAATGGTGTGTGCAAAATGCTTTTATAGCCTTTCTAAAACCTGTCCTGCCAGCATCCACCCTGCCTAAGCCTTAGCATTCCCACTGCATGTTGTGTGGCCTGCACTAGGTGCAGTGTCACTGCATGCGTAGGCATGCTTGGACACAAGATAGAAAACTTTTCAGCTTACCTTGTGGGCAGCATTTTAATAGACTTAAATTATGAACTGAAATAAATATAGGTGATTTCAAAAAACGGTACGTGATAGGGAAATTTTATAGTGATTTTCGTAATCAGCAGCCCCAAATCCATAAAATACACCCAAAAGTATTCAGGAAGCAAAAATCTTTGTTGTCCAATGTAATCCGATTATTCTGTAATAGTAATTAAACTGATAATATACAATGAAACTTTTTAAAAATAAAAATACTAAAACCACTAGAGAGATTTTCTACTTAGCCTTTTTTTCAGTATAGGATTATGTACCTGATTTTACCATTCTCCCACATTTTAATTGCACCCTATTAAAAAGGATTATTGTCAAACATAAATGACTAATGATGGCAAAAGGTGACTGCTTTCATAAGTAGTATTATTATGCCCACATGTAACACAGTATTCCATACTTCCAGTCTTATTTCAGAATTTGACCTCATTTCAGAATTCAGTCCCATTATCTTGCCTGCTCACAATTGTTCACAGGGTTATCTAGCTGACATGTAAGATAACCCTCCATCTCACTAGACACCACTGGGATATGACATGCTGACCCACAGTAAGCCCTGATTATTAGGCTGAAATATATACCATATAAATGGAGCTTCCAGCCAAAGAATTTGTTTTAAATCATTTAATCTTACTTACACGTTAAAAATTATTTTAAGTATGCTGTCACAAGCTGCTCCTTCCTGTTGGATAACTTCAGTGGCATTGGTTATAAGAAAACAATTTTTGCTCATCTCAGATGAAATTCATGTTTCCACAAGCCTTTAAACTGAATTTTGAGGACTCATGTTGAACTTCAAGTATAGGCCTTGTAAATTTCAACTTCTATTAATAGTTTTGTACTTGAACCAGGTCTTATGTATCTTGATCTTGTTCTCCCTTGTGCTTGATTACTTTACTCCAAAGCTTACATAACGGTAGGCAGAAGTTTCTCTGCATTTGACATTTAATTTCTCATGTGAAGTCATAATTCTGTTAGTGACAACATAATTAGTTCCTCAATCTCCAAATGTAATGTCAGGAGCGAAATACTGTGATTTCAGGGGAGAAATAAGCAGTAAATTAAGCCATAAACTTTTCAGAAAATATTTAGGTCATGCTTGATTCAAAACTTAAGGTACCCCCACCCCACAGAAACAAAAAGTGCCTTAGTAATAAATAAAGTAGAATACATTTTAAAATACCCCGTATACTTAGTTTTCAAGGAAACATTCTCAAACCCATAATTTGGTCTTCAAATATTAAGTCTAAATAATTCATGAATTCTATTACTGAAGAAACGGAAATAAATAGGTAATAATATAAACTATTCTGAAAAGGTATTTTCGCATGAGTGACATCACTGTAAAAAGGAGATTGGCTTGCTAGGCTTACTAGTAATCCCATCCTGGGATATCAGCACTTAGATAAGGCAGTAGGTGCAGTTGAGAATGTCTAACACAGTGGTTCCCAATCTTTTTGCCTCAAGGGCCACAGATATTATTGTTACAACCCTGAAAGGCCACCAGTAGACCTCCCCCTGTTGCCCCACAGCCGCCAGACTGAAGGAGTTCAGTGAGGAGGCTGCCTCCCTCATCACTGATATCCCATTCCTCTGGCTGCAGCAGGGAAACCGCACGCATCATGTATCCCCATGTGCTCCATCTGGGTTCCTAGGCATTGGCTCCCTTCTGCAGCCAGGGGGACGGGAGATGAGTGCTCCCTTCCCTCTGGCTCCAGCATCTAGGGACTCAGGAGGAGTGCTTTGTTGTGTGCCTTGCTACAGCCAGGGTGAGGGGAGCACTGATCTCCTGTGCCCTTGGCTGCAACAAGGAGCCTGCACCAGTCCTTTAGCCAAGCAGCAATCCGCTCCACCTGGGTCCTTAGGCAGCAGCTCCCTTCTGCAGCCAGTGGGAGGCATGTGGCATGCCACTTTGAAAGCCCACGTGGGCCACTTTTGGACCCCAGGCCACAGGTTGGGAACCAGTGATCTAACAAAATACACATTAAAGATTAATTGTACTGAATGTGTTCCTGAATGGGTTTTGCAAAGTCATCATTAACCAGGATTTTTAAACTAAACTGTACAATATTTTCTATCTTGCTCTGAACTCATTGCTTATCAGTGAGCGTGCTTCAAGGTTTTATTTGTTGTATAAGCCCTCTATAACGTTCAGTAGCAGTAGCTTCCTCAAGAGACATCCTATGGCTCTTTTGGTAATTGATATTGGTGATATTTTAAATTGCTAGATGTCTCAAGTTAGCATCTTCCAGGGAAAGATGGAAGGCCTGCACGTTAGGAATTCAACACCTTTGATATCTGCTACACACATCTCTGGCCACTTTCAAGGCAAGACTGAAGACTTGTATTTTATGTATATTGTTGCTGCTTTGTGTTTTAGGTTTCTTGCTGTTGGGTGAAAAGTAGGGGTTTTTTTCCCCCCATGATGTAGTCATATATGCCTGGTTTGGTTAATTTGCATAGTTTGATGTAAATTTATTAAAGCAGCTGAGGTCTTTGGAACGCTGTTGTAAAATTAAACTTAAGTCCTGATGGCAGCCTGTGTCTATGGTGTGAATCAAGTTTTCCACTAATTCCTTTTAGGATTTTGAAAGTAAGTAGAGTAAATTGACTGAGAAAGAAGCCTTGCTTCTTGGCTCTTCCTTGTAGCCAAATTCGTTGTTTCAATAGTAATTACAATGACAGCACCCTACACCTTAAGTGGTAGAGGAATGGAGTATGTTGTCCATCTTGCCAGGTGAGAAGGATGAGGGGTGGGAGAGAGGCTCAGATGTTGAAGCAAAAGAGGGACTGGGGTCAGTGTGGCAATGTTGACTCTTCCCCAGGGAGCGGAAGGACAGGAAGTTGAAAATGGGCAAGCCTGGTAAGAGAAGCTCTTTTTCTCTGAATCAGGAGTAGCATCTACCCTACCTCCCCTTGAGGTGGCAAAGTAACAGATTTGGTCAGGACCCGCTGTGGGCATTGCACTAGCTGCTGCTTTCTAGGGACTGGGAAGGGTTTTTTCCTTCATCACCAGATTGGCCTGGGGGAGTGGGTATATTTTTTGACCTTCCCCACAGCAGGTTCAGGGACGGCTTTGTTAAGGTGAGTAAGGAAGGGAGTTAGGCTATGATGTCGCAACTCATTATGTAAGTGTGGGGCAGATGTCCAATGCAGGTACTCCTATAGGGAAGGGAGACTGTAACTAGATAAATGGCTTGGCAAAGGACCTAAAAAAGGAGGTGTTTTCTAAAGGAGTGGAATGAGGAGCAGGGCAGGGGGTTCAGTGTTCCGATGACTGGTACAGCAGCAAGCTAACTCCCCTTTCTTATAGCCCACCACAATCCTTATTCAGGAGCGGGAGGGAGATAGTAAGATTCCAGCAATGATTTGACTGGGGGACCTAGATGGAAAGAGAGGAGTGGTGGCAGAAGCCCCCTCAGGTAGATATTGAATGAAAATGGAATTACCTGTACTGTACACTTTTACTCACCGAGTAGTTCCAGTCATCTAATAATAAAGTTGCAGCTTGATTAAACCACATTAAATGTCTCCCGTCCTCCTTTTGGTATAGCTGGACTATGCAAGCAACAAATTTCCTATTAAAATAGCTTCCATTTACTTTTGCTGATAGCTTGATCTCAATGATAAACTTCATGTATTGAATCAAACATTTTTGTAAAAATGCCACAGTCTATTAGTGGATGTTATTTGCCACTGGTATGGTTTAAACAGTAATCACTGTGATGATCCTTTGCCAAGTAATTTACTGTATGTATCCACTTAAAATACAATGAGCTAGCTAGTAAGAAATGGGATAGTATACATCTTTTTACCAATGTTAGATAAATGTACAGCAGTGGCGCTCCTCATGAAACTATGTAAAGTAGTGGCAAACATGAGCTATAATTTAATCCCCCTTGTATAATGATTTAAGATGATCCTCTTCCTAGTGAAGCAAATGGACAACAATTTCCCACTTTTAAAAACTGAAACATCAATGGAAGATCCTGAACAGGTTGAAAAGGTGGGCTAGGTAGGTCAAAGTGTTTAAGACTGAACTGAGTCTGCAATTTGGTCCTCCTTTCCTAACTTGACTTTCATCACTGTATCTACACTGTGTTCAGAATATTCTTCTGCTGGAAACTACACTTTTTCTGTAAATGAGTTAAAGTGGATATGTGCTATAAAATTCACTGGTGATGTCTGGACAGATCTCCTTGGAGGAAATACTATACAGTTGTCAATTAAAGATGCATCACAAATCCATTAAAATATTTGGGGATATTGTTTCACAAGATGCCTACATCTGACTTCTAGAAATAAACTCTGGGAAAGTTTCTAGAAAATTAAAAAATAAATATGTAACTTATTTAAAGTACACTGTGTATCTTTGGACCCCTAATTATGTGTCCAACCCTTGTTCAATAGAGCTTACTGATAAAAGAACCACCTACGCAGGAGCAAGTTGTCTGACTCAAGAGATCTTCTAGGTGATGTAAACAAAGATGACTAAAAAACAGCAATAAAAACGAACAGTCCCATTTGCTCTGTTTAGTTGTGCCTAGTTGAGCCTCATTTATGCAAAGGCAAATGTCCCTTGATTACTGGATGCTATTTTGGCATTCATAGAACTCAGACATTTAAAAGAATCTTTTTCTCACATAATAAGGCATAGTTAAAATTGCTTGTGACAAGTCTTCCCACAAACACTGCCATTATTTCTGATACACTATCTGTGGGCATTAAGATAACAGTAGATACCAACAGTGAATCCTGGCCCCACTGAGGTAAGCTTCAGTGTGGGCAGAATTTTACTCCAGGAATCCATTCTTTCTGCTTCTTTTACCAGTGTCTCTGTGGAATTTGGAAGCCTTCAGCTCCATCAGAAATACTCCTTATTTCTGTCATAGCATCTGGGAAAAGATATGATGCAGTTCTCATTTCCCCTAGGTGAAAACATTCCTGTTTCATACAGACTATTTTGATGTTCAGCTTCTTGAAGAAACTTTCTATTCATATTCTGAAATTTTTCCAAAATTGTTTCCCATGGCTATCTATGTGTGATCCACCATTATGACATTGTTTGACCTTTCTGAAGAACTTCTTGCTCTGATCCACAGCTCACTGAAGTTAATGGGATTCCTTAATTTGACTTTAATGAGCTTTGGATCAGGACCTAGATGGAGAAGTGCAAAGACACTTCCAGACTAATTTCCATGAAAAAGTAAAGTAGGCTCCTATTTCAATAAAATGCCCTGGAATGATGTAGACCTAGGTAAGCGTTCTAGGTTCTTAAATTTGTATCTATAGCTTCTGTCTATGACAAGAGGTTTAAAAGGAACCTTCTCTTCAGATTGTTTTATATTTGGCACCCTAATTTATGTGAAATTTAATCAGTAATAAATAATGGAAAAAAACTGGTATCTGAAACAAGGAATAAAGCAGAAACTGCTAGATAATTCCCAGTCTTTAGAATTCAGTTTATTCATTAAACTATCAGGCTCAATACTTAGGAGTTTATAGTAAGTGAGGTATATAAAATATGTTCTGGCTGCTGTTCTACATTCTATTATGAAACTGTGGGGTTATTTATTTTCTAGGGTGCCTTCAAGATGTAATTTTCCCTTTTAGTGGGCACAAAATGCTTTCCCAAACTTAAAAGGAACATACATTTGTTTGTAGAAAATCACTGATTGTCATCAAGACAAAAGATTGTGTTTACTGCTTGAATCAACTTTCCCCTCGCTTATTTTTAGGATTCTGAAGTACACTGAGATAACTGACTGAGGAAGAGAAATGTTAAATGCTTTCTCTGTGGCTTCCACAAAGGACAGATCCTATCTTTCTTTCTACTAAAGATACTTATATTTTAAACAAGCCCTAGCAGAAAAATAATTTGCAGGTTTTTTATATGATTAGTGAAATAACCCTATGTGTCCTGAGAGAAGAAATTGGAGATACAGAGGGTTTCTTTCCTTTAATAAATGCCTTGCACAGCAACTCCTAAGATCCTCATTTGGTGTAAATTGTCATAACTAAACTGAAGTTCACGGAAGTCAATGGATCTATGACAATTTACACTAGGTGAGGATCTGGACCCTAATGCAGAGGATCTCCTTTTCCTTTCCCTAAGCATTTGGAGCATGTTTCCTCAAATACTAATAGTAAATCCTGTGAATGGTGATTTATTGAATAGTTAAAAGAATAGGATTAAAGGAGGTAGGATTGGGGGTAGAGAGAGGAGAAGCCACAAACCAGCACCACCATTTTACTGGTACTGTAAACCGGTACTGGTACTAACCCAGCAAAATCTTTGAAAAGTGAATGAGTAGGATGGAAAAAAACTACAGAGAATGGAACAATATTGTGTCACTAATATTTTGTAAATTACTTGTTTGTTGAACAGGAACCTCTATGGCTTACAAAATAGATTTGATGAAGATGGGAAACGCTACTGCCCTTTATAACCACTACAAATCTTCATACTTCACTAAAAGTAAAACAGATCACTCAAAATGGATCCTGTGCTAGAAGTTCTAAAAGGTCTACATAGTATCAAAAAGAGTGGACACGTTATTTTTGGGGTGATGGGAAGAACAGAGCTATGATGTTTTACAGACTGTCCCTAACTCTACTAGGTGGCAGGAGTCTTAAACCAAAGACAAAGATTAGTAGAAAGAAAATAGTATAAAATATAATTCCTTTGAGAATGTATACTGACAACAGCTTTCTATAGTACTATCTCAGAAACTAGCCAGTGAACTTAAATACATATGAAAGCTACACGCCATGATGATATTTCTTCTAAAATATTTGAAATATTCAGCTATAAAAACCTGATTTAACAGTGTCACTATTCATTTAAGAACAGTGTATATTAAATATCCAAAAGCTAAAAACTGAATTTGTCATAATACATACAAAAATGACTTCTTCAAGCAGCAGTACTTTGTTTCTTAAACTTTGTGATTTAGGAACAGCAATAAAACACGTCAATGAACATTATTCAATTCCCAAATCAGATAAACTCTGTGGCAATCTGAAATCCTTATGCAGGTCTTTGGGGTGGAGTGTATATTAGCATTGCTACTAAAACCTGTCCATCTTGCCAGCTGTCAGAAGTGACTTGACAGTTCCAAATCACTGTAACTCATGCAACAAGGCAAGCTTATTTCACACCAGAAATCAAATTCGGATTCCACCTGCCTCTCCTTTTCATTAAATTGTTCATGGACACAGCAGCATGATAAAATACCTAGAAAACATATCATGCCAAATGCAAGCACTTCATTGCTGAGACCCACTTGACATGACACATCTACACAAACACAATATAACAAAAAAGTTGTGCTCACCACATTTTCAATTAACAAAAATAGTTCAGTATATTTTCAAACCCGCATTAGTTTATTCTTTGCATAAAAGTAAATATTCTAAATATTACTCTACAGCTAATGTAAATGCTACATCTGATCAAATATCCCTTTTTTCAAAGTATGTAAGCAAAACAATGAGGAACTCGTTTCATGGTTACACTTCACATCATATGGCACTATTTGATCTGGACACAGCCACAAAATGAGGACAGACACAAAGATGGATTTTAAGTAGCACTCTGCAACTTTTATTAAACTTAAGGTAGCACCCTTTCCCATACTCTCCTATATGGGGTATTCAAGGGTAACTGTACACAGCGAAAAAAATCCTGCATCAGCAAGTTTCAGAGCCCAGGTCATCTCACTTGGGCTCATAAGGCCTACACTACGCAACTAAAAACAGCAGTATAGACTTTATCGTTTTTTCTTGAGGCCCAAGATCTGAGACTTCTCCATAGCCAGTCTCAGAGCCTGGGCTCCAGCTGCAGTTCGAATGTCTACACTTCCATTTTTACCCCCATAGTGCAAACCCCACAAGCCTGTGTCAGCTGACCCAGGCTCTGAGACTTACTACCACATTTTTGTGTGTGTGGCTATACAGAACCCTTATACTGGAACCCTTAGTGGTTCCAGTGCACAGTTTACAAGGCTCTCACCATATAACTCCTCAGCCTACCTCCCCAGAACTCAGCTCACTCTGCATTCTACCACATCTCCCCAGTGAGGGAGACAGAGGGTGCAGAAGGGTGGGAACCTCATCCCAGAAGGGTCTTTCTCAGCTGATTCCATGAGCTCAAAGCCCATCTTCAAAATCCCAGGTCTTCACTACTGGGAACCATTCATTTTATTCTTTTAACTGCACTGGAAAACAGTTCAACCAATATCTCAGTTAGGTATTAAGAGCATTCCTAAACTTGAAGGTGCTACAAGGAAGGTGAAAAACTCCCAAGTCCTCTGCCAAGTGGCCCATAGCCCATCCTTTCCTAACCCACAAATGGGTGATTGAGTAGGGACGCAGCATCTGTCAGGCCAATCTCCCATTACTACTTTAGAGTGAGTAGGGCAGGGCTGTTGGAACAGAGCTGAAAAAGGCTCCACATGGCCTTTGCTCCAGGTTAAATCCCTGGAGCTGGGGGATGTGGGCCAATGAGCACCTCTGTGTCCCAACTGGCCAGCAGTTTCCAGAGACTCCCAGTGGAGGTGGGAAGTTACCTGGTATCTCTCAGTGAATGTCTCCCTCCCTCACTGCTGGGTATGTCTCCTTTCACTGCTGGCCCCACCAAGTTCTCCCACCCGTGGAGGCTAGTGGATGGCATATGTAGCACTGTAACAGCGACGTGGTTAATAGATAATGACATAATTTTGCTGGGATTTGGTTACCTGAAATTATATAGCAGATAACAGATTTGTTTCAAATAAGAGTTTAAATTTCACATTCAGGTAGTAAATGATGTAATGAATTATAATACTGATATTTTGGTTCAAATCTATTATACTACATTAGCACAACTATTCCCACTGCTACATAATTTTTTTTATGTGAGCTTCACTTATTTTATAAGATATTAATTTTAAAACAAAAATTCGCCAGATCTGATATTTTAAAAACAAAAAGTAACCCACCAAAAATACACTGAACATAACACTACTTTTTGCTCTTCTACACAGTTTTAGAAAAAGGGCCAGATCCTGAGCTGACATAAAGCAGCATATCATTATTTAATTCAATATTGCTGCAATGATTACACCAGCTGAAAAATAGGTCCAAAATGTAAATGCATGCACACTATATATTTACAGTAGAGCAAACTTGAAATTAGTTTGATACAGAAGTTGTATGTCTCAGAACATGCAACAATAACTATTATTTTCTGTATTGTTAAACTGTAACCTTCACGGTGAAGAGCTTAGTTATTCCACGGTGAAAGATTCATTGATTTTAAATCTAAGAATGGTTTGCTTTTTAAAAATAGTATATATTTTTGAACTATTAATATCTTCTGGCTCTGTCAGCAAGATTGCAGCAGACTGACTACTAGATATATTAAAAGGGCAACTGCCACATTGTTCCCTTGGTACTACACAATGGCAGGTCAAACTTTTGTTCCACTTGTCCTACAAACAATTTTCAAGCCAACGCTCAATAAATAAATTTGGTCTGAGCACTCCCAATAAGGGCTGCTCAATCCCCTCAGTAGCAGACCTATGATAAATGGACTTATTTTCCCAAATCAAACACTTGAATTTAAATTCAGATGAGTTAATGCAAAGGTCAACATTGTAATCAGTTCTTTTGATCTTTATAGAATTTCTGGAGTAATACATAATAAATCTGAAACAAGGCAATTTGCAGCTCTGTATGTGTGGCTGGTAATAAAAATCTTAACGATTAGAGCCTTTATGTACTTAGGGAACGTTTTATAGTAATAGCTATAGTGAGAGCCTCAATGCATGGGGAATGATGGCAATAGATAACACTGAAAGACATGATTGCTTGATTGTTTATATAGTTTTACAGTATGCATTTTCACGTGTATATGCAAAGGTAAAAATTACACATATAAAATTAAAGCACAATTTTGCTGAAGTCTCTCACAGTTCTATAAGAATGTCTCTTTTTTGGATTTGAAACCTCAGCCAAAAACTTGGGAACTTTAAAAAAAATCTCTCATATGGTAAGAAGTTTTCTATTTCACAAACAATTAAATAAATTATTTGGGATAATTTTAAGTTAAAAGGAGAATTGTACATATGTAGATTTAAAATGCTTGTTTGCGTGACCTATAGGTAAGTCCTTCTTGTTCTTTTAAATGAATTATTTGTATTTAAACAATATATCTTTAAAAGTGCTGTATAATAAACCAATGTTGATTAATAGACAAAACTACCCTGTTAATAGCTATCCCAGTGTATGATACTGGAAAGCCCATCAAGATTCTGAATTTAAATTTCAAGAGGGTAAAACCTGAAAACTTATTTTTAAATTAGCTTGTGGCTGGCTCAACTTTAAGTGGGATGTTTCCTGACATTCATCAAACCATTGACCAAAGAGATGGCCAATAGCTCAAATTCTTCATGATGGATAAAAGGCCTTCAAAAACGACAAATGAGATTCTTAAACTTCTGCTGTCAGAGCATCCCTGCCCCCCATTTTGTATGCAAAGTAATGTTGCATAACTCAAGATCCACATTTCAGAACGTGTTGAAAAAAATGTAGCTATACATACATAATTTCTACCAAAAAATGCAACCCCTAATTAGCACAATGGGATCCTGGACCATGACAAGGTCTCCTAGCCTAGGCACTATGGTGATACAAATAAAAATAATTATTTTAGCCTGAATAAAACATAAAAATTGCTACTGAATTATTTCGTCTGATTGTTTAAAGGCAATTTGAAGCAAATCACAAACTTGACAGATCAGACAGCTTAAGTATAAAGGCTTAGATACTGGCCCCTTCCACGTCCCTTCTTTGTTGCCAAGGTGTCTGTAAACCTGGTTTCAAGTTTAATGGGGATTCCTCAGGATATTGGGGAATTTCGCAGAGAGTATGTCTACACCATCTCCTCTTGCAGTTCACTGGGACATGTACCCAGTGATGGGAAAAGGGATGAAGCCAGAGCTGTGTTTTCCAAAGATTTCTGGATGCTGGAACTACCATCAGAGACATGAGCCAAGATGCTCTGGGGCCAAATTAGCCCCAGATTTCACATGTGCTCACAGATATATGTGCACATATATTTATTGGACCAGTAAGGACAATAAAGAGTCCGCAGACAGTCTGAGTTAGTGGGCAAGCCCAGGTACAGAGAGCTTAAGGGAAGCTCAGTTGCCTTGGTGTCACAAGAGTTCTGCTGGGACTAAGGAGATGTCAGCAATGACCGCAACGAAGGACCACTAGTTCAGTCACAGAAGAAACAACTGAAGGTCCAAAGGCATGGAAGATCTGTAGTTCTGCACTTTGAAGTGCAGTTAAATAAAGGTAAGGAAGAGAGTTTATTTTCCTGGTTTAAAAGTTTCCTATCCTCAGGCAGCAATTGAGATTCTATGTGGCAAAAATGTCACAGGAGGAGGCTACATCATCCTTAACTGGCTATTTATCATTGAGGTGCACAGAAGCACTATTTGTTCAAAAATAACTGAAGCATCATATGGCCTTGTTGAAGTATGCTGATGTGCTCATGGAACAAATAGGCCAAAATTGAGGTTCAATCAAAATTAGCAATTTCGGTGCAGATTAATACTATACATGACCACCTTTCAGCTATGCCTTCCTGCCCCAGAAATACACAGAAAGCAGGAACACCATACCATCATATAAATGTAGGGCTGAAAGGAACCTGAAGAGGTCATCTAGTCCATCCCCCTGTGTTGAGGCAGGATTAAGTTTACCTAAACCATCCCTGAAGAATGTTTGTCTAACATGTTCTTCAACTCCAATGATGGAGATTCCACAGTCTCCCTTAGTAATCTGTTTAGTTATCCTTACAGTTAGAAAGTTTCCCCTAATGTCAAAACTACATCTATCTTGCGACAGATTAATTCCTTTATCTTCCTGGCGAACCGTGAGTGGACATGGAGAACAATTGATCAGTTTTCTTTATAACAACTGTGATAAAGTCAGGCTATGGTCATAGCAGTCATATAGTCATAGCAGAGGGCTATGAAAGGGTACTTGAGGACAGGTACATCAGCCCGAGAATGGCGAAGACCCTTTTTCCTGCAGGCAGAGATTACTGCAAATCACTACAGGAGATTAGAGGCACCTGTGCCCAAATAAAGGCTACTCCAGGCCTATTAAAAGCTTGCCTTTGCTAGAAAGAAGGGGGGAAGAGACAAGCTGCCAGAAGACTTGTGGCAGTAGGAGGAGAGATTTCCCTAATATAGGAGACAGCATTTTTCTCCAGAAAGAGAGCAACAAAAGGGGGAGGAAAAAAAAAAAAAAAAAACCAGGCACCAGCCTGGAGGAAGGACTACTGCAGCCCCATCATGACTGCAGCCCCACCAAAGGAGCCATGACAAGGTACTCTGCTGGGGCATGGGCATTTAGATGCATCATGCCCCCCTGGGGATCGGTGGGACCTTCCTCAGGCCCAAACCAAGCCCCACCCTGAACATTCTAGGACAGAGATGCTGAGGGGCAAACCAAAAGCCTCTTCCAGCATGGGACAGATTTATCCCAGGCCTGTCCCACCAGAGGAAACAGACTTAATCCAGCAAGTCCAAGGGGGTGTTTTGCCACACAGCCTTTCACTTACTTGAGGACTTATCATAAACCTCCTCAGTCTTCTATTCTCTAAACTAAAGAAACCCAGATTTTTCAGTATTTCCTCAGAGGTAATGTTCTCTAAAACTTAATTTTTGTTGCTCTCCTCTGGAGTCTCCCCAGTTTGTCCATATCTTTCTTAAAGTGTGGTGCCCAAAATTGCAGACAGTTGAGGCCTCATCAGTGCTGAGTGGAATAATTACCTCGCATATCTTATATTAGATACTCCTGTTAATATATTCAAGAATGATATTCACCTTTTTTGCAACAGCATCACGTTACTGACTCATATTCAAGTTGTCATTCTTTTCAACAGTATTATTGTCTAGACTGTAATTCCCCATTTTGTAGTTATATATCTGATTTTTCCTAAGTGTAATGATTTGTACTTGCCTTCATTGAAATTCATCTTGTTGATATCAGATCAATTCTCCAATTTCATTTGTAATTCTACTCTTGTCCTCCAAAGTGCTTGCAACACCTCCCATGTTCATGGCTTCAGCAACTTTTATAAGTGTACTCACTACTCCATCCTCCAAGGCATTAATGAAAATATTGACTAGTCCCTCACCCAAGAGAGATTCTTGCAGACCTTACGTGAAATCTCCCTGCAGCTTGGTTGACAACAAACCACCAATTACTATACTCCAAGTACAGTTTTTCAACTAGTTCAAATAGATCTTATCTCATGAAAATATCAAACTTGATTGACAAACTTGGATGAAAAAGGTAACTGTGTTGACATAACAGGCTTCTGTATGGCATCTGATTTATTACAGCATGACATTCTGATTAAAAAATTAGCACAAGTCAAAATCAATACAGAACATATTAAACAGATTAGAAACTAACTGATAGAACTGAAAAAGTAATTTTATGTGGGGAGTTGTCATTCAAAGGAGGTGTTTCTTGTGGGGTCCTACAGAAATGGAGAGTGAAGAAGCCCAATCTATCTATCTTAACAAAGCTAACATCAAGAGGTACCTTGATCACCTACACGGAGAAAAGACTTCTGATAGTAGAGGACCCTTTAATCTAGTAGACAAAGGCTTAACAAGATCCAGTGGCTAGAAACTGAAGCTAGACTAATTCAAATTAGAAATAAGGCACACATTTTAACAGTGAGGGCAAGTAACCATTACAACATCTTAGCTAGGGATATCGTAGATTTTCTATCAATCACCAGTAGTCTTCAAATCAAGACGGAATGACTTCCTAAGAAGATTTGCTTTAGCTAAGCCAGAAGTTATAACCTTGATATAGGAATCACTTGGTGAAATACTATGGACTATATTATGCAGGAGACAAAACTAGAAGATCATAATGATCCCCTCTGACCTTAAAAACGATGAATCATTAAACTACCAGGGACTGCACAGTCTTGAGGGCATACCCAAGGGAGCTTGTACACAAAAGAACACTGTAAACTTTGAAATGAATGCTATAAGGGCAGGATCAGCACAAGACAAACAACGGCTGGAAAGGCAAGAACTCCTGAAAGGTAAGAAAGGCATGAAACAAGGCGAGCAAGGCCCATTCTATATACATAGTACTTCTTGTGGTTAGCTCATTTGTTTTCCATGCTGATCCTATGCCATCAAAAGAATGATGAAAAGTTGGATTTTACTGAGATTCCCATGGGCTGACATGGGACTACTTTAGCACTCTTTAATGGAGTGAAGTATTGGCTATCTTATTATTTTAGCGAATCAGTCAGGTCCTGATAGGCTGTAGGGCCAATGATTAATTTACTATTATTATTGTTTACACTAGAGTACTACCTAGGAACCCCAGTAATAGAACAGGGCCCCATTGTGCTAAGTGCTGTACAAACATAGAAAGACATTGTCTCTTCCCCAAAGAGCTTATAATCTAAAGTATAAACCAAGAGACAGCAAGTGGATAGAGAGATGTGGAGAAGTACTAGAAGACTCGTCAGTAAGATAGGCAGTGATCTCAGCACACCAGCTGCCAAACTGTTGTGAAGTTTTTGTAGGCATCAAAGCAAAGGAGAGTTTTAAGGAGGGATTTTAAGGATGATGATGAGGTGGCTTTGTAGATGTTTATGGAAAGCTCTTCCTACGAGTGACAGAAGCACAGAGGAAAGCACAAAGATGTTTATACAAACATCTAACAAGTAGGTAATGGAAGTTGGTATCACTGACTGATCAGAAGTATGAGTTAATATCTCAACAGTATATAAGAGATGCTAGGCAGGGTAGGGCTAGGCCATGAAGTGCCTTGAAAGTGAAGTAGCTTGTGTTTGATATGATGGAGAAAGAATAGCCAATGGAAGGATGCAAAAAGAAGAATGATATGATTAACGTGGAGAGCAAAGAAATGAGCTTTATAGCAGCATCCTGAATGGAAGAGAAGAGACTGGAAGAGATGAGGTCCACCTTACTATGAAGGGGAAGAGCACCTTTGCACACTGACCCGGCAACTTAGAGAAGAGGGATTTAAATTAGGTTCAAAGGGGGTAGATGAGACAAAACCACAGGCTGATACAAAGCAAACAAACAAAAAAAAGGGTTACTAACCTTTCGTAACTATTGTTCTTTGAGATGTGCTGCTCATGTCCATTCCATGTTAGGTGTGTGTGCCCCCACATCCCTGGTTGCCGGAGATTTTTTTGCCTTAATAGTGTCTGTACGGCTGCCTCTGCCATCCTCTGGAGCCCTGTACTCATGCGATGGTATATGAAGTGCCACTGGCCCTGCACTGCCTTCATTCCGTTTTGCCAAGAACTCCGATTGCAGGGACGGAAGGCGGGTCATGGAATGGACATGAGCAACACATCTTGGAGAACAACAGTTATGAAAGATTAGTAATTGTTTTTTCTTCTTCAAGTACTTGCTCACGTAGATTCCATGTTAGGTGACTCACAAGCAGTATCCCTGGAGGTGAGCTCAGAGTGTACGGATATGCCATTTGCAATACTGGTCTGCCAAAGCTGGTGTTGTCCTGGGCCTGCTGGGTGGTAGCATAATCAGGGCCCCCACATGGAGGGAGAAAAAGGGTACACTTTACCGGGGCCCAGAGGCCTTGGGGAGCCCAGCCCAGGCTGCAATACCCATTACCATGAGGAAAAAACTGAAGCTAAATTGTAGATTATGTCTGAAGATATTTATAGAAACTTATTTCCCCGTATTTATCTATTGTCCAAATCCTGTGAGATTTGTTGGAGCCAATCAGAAGCAGTGCTAGAGCAGTCTCAAGCAACATTCTGAACATTGAGTTGCTGGCCCAGTCCAGGCCTTTCTCTAGAATAGTGTGTGCTTGTGCAGTTAAGCTAGGACTTGAGGTTTGAGACTGAGACACAGAGAGATTTGTGCTCCTCTCTGTGGCATGGTCTATCATATCAAGATCAAGCACTACCATTTCTAGAGTTTCTTGTGCAGAGACCGGGGGGGAGAGAGGGGGAAGAAGACACGACAGCTGGCGGGAGGGGCAAGGCAAAGTACCATAAGACCGTGGGAGCCAGTGCTGCTGCTGCTTCTGGTAGGATCTGCAGGCCCAAAATATGTGAGTAAGTGTCTAATTTACTCAGTCACACACACTCCATACTGCCATGTTTGCTGGGACTATAAATACAAATCAGGCAGCCAGAAACGAAAGGAGGTAAAAGAAAGGAAACTAAAAGAAGCTAAAGGACACCAATCTATCCTCCAGTTTTTCAAATCAAACAAGGCCCTTCTGCAGTTAAGCAATATACTAACTAGCAAAGCATATGAACAAAATCAAGATGAAAATGATTTCAATATAGAGTGTCTGTAATTGCAACTGATGACAAAGAAAAGCTGCCAGGACATGTATCATGTGACTCCAATCTAATGCTTGAAGACAGTCTGGTAATATCACCATTAGCACCACCACATTCAGAAGATTTACAAGAAGCAGGAGAAAGTAGCGCTACACTATCAGATTCTTGTCTTTACAAAACTCCAGGCTTGTGCCCTGAAAATAAATAATTCCATCTGTCAAAAATTGTTCTATCTGGTGTCCTGACTTTTGAAGAAACGCAGAAGCTAGCAAAGTCAATGCCAAAAGATGTTGATGGGGGCTAATTCATGATTTTGCAATGAAAAAGGCCAGAAAAATAAAGCTTTAAAGTTAATTGGCCTAATTATCAAATGTTTGCAGTCACATTGGTACATTAGAATAAAAAAATAAAAAGACAATGGCAAAATATAATACCTTTATAACGACCAAAAAGTTAAGAAAGAGTCAGCCAACTTGTAGAACTCTCAGGCTGGGTGTTATGTTTAACAAAAATAGCAATGGGGGACATTTTTCAGAAATGTAGAATATGTAACAGTAATCTGAGAATTCAAACGTTTTTCATGGCTCATGAGATTGTATGTATGGGATGAGGCAATGTGGTATGTATGTGGGAGGGCGGCCCGTGTTACAAATTTGTACTTGGTCTGAAAAAGTTATGCTTGGGCCCTGAGCATAATGACTTGTGAAGGTATAGATGGAAGACCAGGTAGCAGCTCTGCAGATGTCTTGGATCAGCGCCTATGCTAGGAAGGCTGCCAGTGAGACATGTGCCTTGATAGAGCGGGCTGTTATAATCACTGATGGAGACACCTTTGCTGGCTCATAGAGGAACTTAATGCAAGAGGTTATCCATGAGGAGATCGTCTGGGAGGAGACCGGCAGACCTTTCGTCCTATCTGCTACTGTGACAAAGAATTGCATCAACTTTTGGAAAGATTTAGTCCTTTCAATGTAGAAGGCCAAGGCTCAGCTGATATCCACGGTTTGCAACCTATGCTCCTCATTGGAATTGTGTGGTTTCGGGAAGAATACAGGTAGGAATGTATTCTGGTTATTGTGGAACTGCAACACCATCTTTGGTAAGGACTCAGTGAGGATGCAGCTGGATCTTGTCCTTATAGAACACCGTGTAAGGTGGTTCTGAGGTAAGAAAACTGGAGGATGGAAACCTGAAACAGCTGCCAGGTGAACTTTCAGTGACAAGAGGGCTAAGCCTTGCTGCTTTAGATGTAATAAGCAGTCCAATATGTCCTGTATTGAGGCCTGGTGAGGGGACAGATTTTGGTCTGAGGCTCAACAGGCAAACCTCTTCCATTTACCCAGATATGTTGCTCTGATGGAAGGCTCTCTGTTGCCCATCAGGACTTGCTGAGCTTGCATCGTGCAAGCCTGCTCTTCTGCATTCAGCCATGCATCAGCCATGCTGTCAAGTGTAGGGATGCCAGGTCTGGGTGCAATAACCAGCCATGGTCCTGGGACTGAGGTCTGGCCAAAGGATAAGCTTCCATAGGGGTGTCATTGAAAGCTCCCGCAATGTGCCGAACTTGTGCAGACACGACCATGTAGGGGCCACCAACATCACATTCGCCTTGTCCCCACTGATCTTCAGTAGGACCTGTGAACCAATGGTATTGACAGGAAGCCTTATAGCAGTGACCCTTCCCATGGGAGCAGGAAAGAAACAGATAAAGAGCTCCTGGTGAGCCTGTGGATTGAGCAGAACCGATGACACTTCCTGTTCTGCATGGATGCAAACAGGTCCACTTGGGAAGCCCTCCAATTTTGTAAGATCATGGCAACCACCTCTGGATGGACAGGCCACTCGCTGCAAAATGAGGGGGATCTGCTGAGATCTGCCAGTGCATTTCTGGCACCACAGAGATGGGAGGCCACCATATAAATGTTGTTCTGAACACAAAAGTCCCACAAGCGTAAGGCTTCCTGCTTGATGATGTAGAACACTGCACCAGTGTTGTCTGTCAGGATCTGGACCACTCTGCCTGACAGGTTGGGGAGGAATGCCTGACAAGTCAGATGTACTGCCTTCAGTTATCTGACATTTATATGCAGAGAGTGATCCTCCTGAGACCAGCACCCCTGCATGCTGAGATCGTTGAGGTGGGCTTCCCATCCCAAATCCAAAGCATTGGAAACCAGTGTCACCAAGAGCTATAGCCCTTCAAAAGGCATCCCTTTCAATGTAGAATGAGGGTTTGTGCACCAGGTTAGGGATGATAGGATGTGCGGGGGAACTGTGACCACAATGTCTAAATCATGTCTGCTGGGAGTGTAGACCAATGCTAGCAACGATTGTAGAGAGCTGAGGTGCAGATGAGCTTGTAAGTACAAGCTGCCAGGGCCTACTAGTCTGAGACACTCTGGGCAGTTTTGAGGGGGTGGGTTTGTATGTATGCAATGAGGTCACTCAAGACTCGGAACCTTGGCTGTAGTAGAAAAGCCTTGGCTTGGGTGGAGTCAAGACTCACTCCCATAAATTCTATCCTTTGGACTGGGGACAGAATTGATTTCTGCTCATACATGAGCAGGCCCAGATCCTGGCAGGTGGCCTGTACCAGACTGAGGCTGCGCTGGACCTGGGTTTGTGACTTGTTCCTAATAAGACAGTAGTCGAGGTAGGGACAGAGCTGTACCCTTCGATACCTCAGGTAAGCGGCCACTATCATCATGCACTTTGTGAAGGCCCTTGGGGGCAAATGAAAGGCCGAAAGGTAGCACCATAAATTGATAATGGCATTGACCCACAATGAATTAGAGCAATCTCCTGTGTCCATGGAAAATTGAAATATGGAAATAAGTGTCTTTTAAGTCACGGGTGGCATACTAGTCACCTGGATCCAGAGAGGAGATGAGGGAGGCCAGTGAAACCTCCAGGGAACTTCAATTTGTTGAGATGCTTGTTGAGGTAACATAGGACCAGGATGGGTCTGAGGTCCCCTCTGGCCTTCAGAATAAGATGGTATCGGGAATAGGGCCCCTTTCCCCTAATATCTTGAAGGATAATATCTCTGAATCAGCTGCATCCAATGCTGACTGGAGAAAGGCTCTAGCCACAGCCTTTCCCTCCTCCACAATGGATGCAAACTCTTGCCTTTCCTGGTCCCAGTACCCTTCTCAGGATTCTTCTTTGCTTCTTCATACTACACAGTGCTCTTCCTACTCTGCCTCCAGGTCACTCTCCTGCCTGTCTGGAGCAGGAGTTTTTATAAGGCATCTGGCTGGGTCTTAATTATGACTTAACTGCATCACAGACACATAGTGGAATAAATCTCTTGAATGGAATATTTGTTGAGGAAGGTCAGGCGGGAGAAAAAGGACAAGGTTTTGCATTATACATCAAAATATATATCCTTATTCTGAGGTCCAGAAGGACATGAGAGACAGACCAGTTAAAAGTTTCTGGGTGAAGACAAAGGGGAAGTGTGTATGTGTAAAACAGGGGCCATGTCATGGTAGGGGACTACTATAGACCACCAAATCAGGAGAAGGAGATGAAAGAGGCATTTCTAGATCAATAATGGGGACTTTTTCAACAGATGTTTGGATTGTTAAAGTAATATGGTAAAACACAAAATATCCAATCAGTTATTGGAATGTACTGGGGACAACTTTTTGTTTCAGAACATGGAAGTAGTAACCAGGGGGATAGCCATATTGGACTTGATTCTGACCAACAGGGAGGAATTGGTAGTGAATATAAAAGTTGAAGGTAATTTGGGTGAAAGTGATCATTAAAAGTTCAATACAATGATTCTAAGAAAACAAAGGAGCAATAGCAGCAGAATAAAAACAACAAACTTAAAAACTTGAGACTAATGAACTCAGAGAACTGGGAGATAAGATCCCATGGGAAGAGAATTTAAGGGAAAAAAGTTCAAGAAAGCTGGTAGTTTCTCAGAGACAATATTAAAGGTGCAACAGCAAACTCTCTCGATGCTAAGGAAACACAGGAAAAATACTAAGAGGCCAATATGGCTCCATCAAAAGCTCTTTAATGACCTGGAAATCAAGAAGGAAGCCTACAAAAAGTGTAGCCATGGACAAATTGCTAAGGAGCAGTACAAAAGAATAGCACAAGCACATAAGGATAAAACTGGAAAGCTAAATGCATTAGACAGAAAATGAGTTACTTTCGGTAAGGGCCATAAAAGGTAGCAAAAAGAAGTTCTATAAACATATTAGGAGCAAGAAAAAGACAAAGGAGTCTCCACTTAGCAGGGAAAAAACGCTAATAATGGATGACATGAAGGCTGACGTGTTTAACGTCTATTTTGCTTCAGTCTTCACTAAAAAGGTAAACTGTGACCAGATACTTAACACAAATAATACTGACAACAAGGGGGGAAGGAATGCAAGCCAAAACAGGGAAAGAACAGGTTAAAGAATATTTAGATAAATTAGATATATTCAAGTCAGGAGGATCTGATGGAATGTACTGTATAGTACTTAAGAAATTAGCTGCAACAATCTTGGAAGCCATTATCTTTGAGAATGGGTAAGGTGCCACAGGACCAGAGAACGGCAAATATAGTATCTATCCTTAAAAAGGGGAACAAAGAGAACCCGGGGAACTGTGGACCTGTCAGCCTAACTTTGATATCTGGAAAGATACTGGAACCAATTGTTAGCAATCAGTTTATCAGCACCTAGAGGATAGTAGTTATAAGGAACAGACAACTTGGATTTGTCAAGAACATATCATGGCAAACCAACCTATTTCCTTCTCTGACAGGGTTACAAGCTCTAGTGCATGGGGGACGCTGTAGATCTGATCTAGCTTGATATTAGTAAGGCTTTTGACACAGTCCCACATGACTTTCTCATAAGTAAACTCGGGAAACGGGGTCTAGATGAAATTACTATAAGGTGGGTGCAGAACTGTAAAATAGCCTATACTCAGAGTAGTTTTGATGGTTTGCTGTTACAATGGGGTTTAGGCGGCTGTATTGGATCCAGTACTAATTAATCTTTTTCATTAATGACTTGGATAACAGAATAAAGAATATGCTTATGAAATCTGCAGATGACAACAAGCTGAGACGAATTCCTAGCACTTTGGAGAACAGGACAAGAATTCAAGATGAACTTCACAAATTAGAGTATAGGTTTGAAATCAAGATGAAATTCAGTAAAAACAAGTGCAAAGTACTACACTTCAGAAGGAAGAATCATATGCAGAACTACAAAATAGGATTAATTGGCTAGATGATAATAATGCTGCAAAAGATCTGGGGGTTATGGTGGATCACAAATTGAACAGTCAACGTGATGCAGTTGCCAAAAAAGCTAATATTCTCAGGTGTGTAACAGGCATGTTGTATGAGGGACTTGGGAAGTAACTGTACTGCTCTACTCAGCATTGGTGAGGCCTCAGCTGGAGTACTGTGTCCAAGTCTGGGTGCCAAACTTTATGAAAAATGTAGACAAACTGTAGAGAGTCCAGAGGACAGCAAATAAAGTGATAGAAGTTTTAGAAAACCTGATCTATGAGGAAAAGTTTAAAAAACTGGGCATGTTTAATTTTGAGAAAAGATGACTGAGGGAGGACCTGAAAACAGCGTTCAGATATGTTAAGGGTTGCTCTAAAGAGGACAGTGGTCAATTGTTCGCCATGTCCACTGAAGGTAGGACAAGAAATAATTGGCTTAATCTGCAGCAAAGGAGATTTATGTTAGATATTGGGAATACTTTCTAACTACACACAGACTTATGTACTGAAATAGCTTCCAAGAGAGATCATGGAATCCCTGTCACTGGAGGTTTTTAAATCCCTGTCATTGGAGGTTTTTAAAAAAAGTTAGACAAACACTGCTCAGGTTACTCTAGGGAATATTTGGTCCTGTCTCAGTGCAGAGGGCTGGACTTGATGACTTCTTGAGGTCCCTTACAGCCCTACATTTCTCTGACTCGCAAGCTGGGCAAGACAATTTTTCAAGGACAGTGAAGCAGCAGTAATCAAGATGTGAGATAAGAACTTGGACAAGCTTTTTAGCTGTGTGGATGGAAAGAAAAGTATGTGGATATGTCTATACCACACTCCTCTGGTGGCAGCACATAGGGAATATGTAGCTGCACACCACAGTGAAAAGCAGACTGCGTTTACACTGAGGTGTGTAGCAACACATGGCAGTGAAAGGCTCTGGTCGGGGGGGATGGAGCAGGGAAAGGCTCTGGCAGCAGGGAAGCAGTGGGACACTATACCGCTAAAAAGAGCAGTGTCAATGGGAGATACACTTCTTAGTTTGCAGAGGGTCAAGTAGGGTACATACCCTATGGACATTGTGGCAAATGGCCGGCTTCTCCTGAGTGGGTCTCGCACTTTTGCCTCTCCTAGTGGGCCAGGGTGTCGCTGGTTACCCCATCTTCCCAGGGAGGAGGGTAGAGACCCGGGCCCACCCACTCCTCCGGGTCCCAGCCCAGGGGCCCTCTGAGTAGCAGCTGTGTGCTGCTGGCACCGAACTTGTAGCTGCAGACTTTTCCCCTAGGCTATTCTCCCTCCTCTGTTCTTCTGGCTTCTTGAGCCCAGTACCTCCTTCAGGACTCCACCTCTCTTCCACACACCACTGTACTCCGTTCTGCTCCTCTTCACAGCTCCACACACTCCTCCACTCACCACACACCTACTCCTTCAACTCCCACCCCATCTTTCAGGAGTAGAGGGTTTTTATAGGTACCTGGGCGGGGCCTTAATTAGTGTCAGCTGACGCTAATTACCTTCTACTGACTCTGGCTAGTCTATAGGGAATAAAGCCCGGATCATTCTAGAATGTATATACCGCCCTTTCAGAACTTTCCTATTGCCCTCTTCCCTTGCTATACCACAACATGTACATACCCAAACGGATCCTTAGACACAGACTGGATCTAGAAAGAGGGCCAAGCTGAGGATGACACCTAGATTATAGGCGTGAGTGACAAAGAGGTTGCTGATGGTGGCCACAATGATACAGAAAAAATGGAGAGTCTAATACATCCACAAAAAGTTCAGATGGGATCTGGGGTCTTTTGGCTATTAACTGGAACCTGAGCTATCATTAACTGGGGAAGCAGATTAAGTACAACACTTTGCTACAAGAACTATTGTTTTCCCTGCATTTATTATTATTAAAATCAAAGTTGTGGCTATGTGCCATTCCTTTCAATTGGAGTGGCTGCATGATCCTTACAGTATCATTGGCAAACAAGATATATTAGGGTCGCTCACCATTCCATCTGCTGTTACATTCAACCACTGCTTTTCAGTTATATTTATTATCTTTCAGTATTTCTCACTCATCCATTAAGATGAACCATTTGAGAGACAGCACTTAATTTGGACAAAAATAACTAAGGTCTTATGCCTTTTTTATGTTAAACACAATTCTTTTTATTGGTATTATGTGTGTGTGAACTTCAAATGTAAAAGTATTTTCACTGCATGAACTAAAAGTTTCATACATTTTTTCTAATTTGTAATTGTAATTAAACATTCTGGTAATATAATTAGTTGAAATACATGTAACTGCACAAGTAAGAAATGTAATAATTAAGATGCAATTATGTGATTAGTGTGTGTAATTGCATAGTAAAATCCTTCAGAAAACTACTGCCTGACATGCTGGAAGACCGTTTTAAGAGCTCCATACATAATTTTTGTCATTACAGCCAAACAGCTAATTCACATTATGGACTTATCACCCCCCCCCCCTTTTTTTTTGTTTCATGATACATAAGCACCTAAATTACAGAAATGCAAAAAAAGTGTAAAAACAGGGGAACAGGATAACTCAAGAGATCACTAATAGTACATGGAACCTTTCACTCTACGTTAATGGTATGAATTTTACTCCAGTTAGTAATCACTGACAGGAGGTTGTATTCTCAAGCCAGTTCTTGGTGGGGAGATGTTCTCACCACAAAAACTACTCTTGTTGGTAATTTTGGACAAGAAGTTTCTTATTACCCAAACTATCCTTGTTGAGATATGTACGTCTGTGGAAAATATGCAAAAATCTACCATCATTGCCATTTGTTCTATGGATGGTTATATTTACATTCCAGTGCCAATCATCTGTCATGTTACAAAAAAACTGACAAAAGTTAACACAAATCTGCTCATGGGCTGGCCTGTTTACCAAATTTCAAAGGCTGGAACAATTTTTTTATGGCTTAATGATCAACTAGATGATACATAGAAACAATTCTTTCAATTAAAACTATGAAGTACTAACTGCAAACTTCTCTAAAATTTTGCACTAGAATTTCAATAGATTTATACTACAGAGAGTAACAGACTTCCGCAGAGATTTTGTGCCAGAGATAAGGTTTTAGTCACTTTTTTTGTGAGAGAAAGGTTCACCACTAACAATTTCCTGGACTAATGTTCATTTTTTGCATTACTTCTTTCCTTTTATGCTTTTCTGACAAAAAGGTGATTGAGGAATTTGTGCCCACAAAAAGAATCCATAAAAATGGCTTAAAATCCCCCATCCTGAATAGATTGCTTCTTAAGAAACATGATGATAGAGAACAGAGAAATAAAAATTACTACAGTACACCTACCAATAAGTACAATTCAGCTATGAGGAGGCTGAATCAAAATAGCTTTCTAAAAGTGGCTATATATATTGTGATTGACTAAATAGAATGGTTACTTACCTAACTATTGTTCTTCCAGATGTGTTGCTCATGTCCATTCCCAATTTAGGTGTGTGCACGCGCCACATGCACCGGTGGCAAAAAACGTTTTCCCCTAGTGGTACCCATACAAGCTGGCTCTAGCGCCCCTTGCAGCGGCATGCACATGTGCCTGCATATAGGTACTGTCGGCTCCCCTACCCTCTCAGTTCCTTCTTGCTAGAACTCCGACTGAGGGGAAGGAGGGCAGATGTGGAATGGACATGAACACCACAACTCAAAGAACAACAGTTACAGGTAAGTAACCGTTCTTTCTTCTTCTTCGAGTGCTTGCTCTTGTCCATTCCCAACTTAGGTGACTCACAAACATTGTCTCCAGAGGTGGGCAGGAGTTCATGGATGTGACTCTTGGAAGCACCGCTTTACTCAAGCCAGCGTCATCTTGAGCTTGCTGGTTCAAGGCATAGTGGGAAGCGAGGGCATACACCGATGACCAGGTAGCTACCCTGCAGATGGCCAATATAGGGACGTGCGCCTGGAAGGCTGCAGATAAGGCTTGTGCTCTTGTTGAGTGGTCTGTCAGGGCCATTGGAGGTACGACCCCAGGCTGAAAAATGACTTTAAGAGATGCTGAGAAGAAACTGGTAGCCCTTCATTCGGTCTGCAACCACCATGAACAACAGCATTGACCAGTGAAAAGGTTTAGTTCTCTAGATGTAAAATGCCAGGGCTCATCGCAAATCGAGAGCATTCAAATGCGTCTCTTCACTGGAGGTGTGATGCTTGGGATAAAAGACAGGTAAGAAAATATCTTGGTTAAGGTGGAAGTGATACCTTAGACAATACAGCTGTGGGGGGGGCGTAGTTGGACTTTGTCCTTATAGAACATCATGTAAGGTGGTTCTGATGTTAACACCCTAATCTTGGCAACTCGCCTGACAGATGTAATAGCCACCAGGAAGGACACCTTCCAGGACAGGTCAGAGAGCACAAAGTCATGGGTTCGAAGGGTAGCCTGGTGAGTGTCGAGAGGACTAAGCTCAAGTCCCACTGAGGAGAAGGCTCCCTTATTGGCGGGAAAAGTCTTTCCAATCCCTTAAGGAATCTGGCTGTCATCTCGTGCCAAAAAATTGTTCTACCCCCCTACTAAGGAGAGGAACACAGATATGGCCATCACTTGGAATTTGATGAATTTGATATAGTACACCAAGGCTGAATTGTCCGTGACAATCTGCACTACCTTGTGAGATAGATGTGAAAGGAAAACCATACAGGCTAGACTAATTTCCCTGAGCTCCTTGATACTGCAGTGCAGAAGCTGTTCCTGTGAGGTCCATATGCTTTGGGTTTGTAGGGAACCCAGGTGAGCACCTCATCCCAGGTCCGAGGCACTGGAGATCAGAAATACCAACAGCTGGGGCTCTTCGAAGGGCATTCCAGAAAGCACTTGGCGCAGGCTCGTCCACCAAAGCAGAGAGGTAAGTATTTCTGGAGACACCATAAGAATCCTGTCCAGGTGATGCCTGGCCGGAGAGTACACCGACCCCAGCTACATGTGGAGGGGCCTGAGGTGCAATCTGATATGGGGAACCACATATATGAGGCCATCATGTGGCCCAGGAGGCTGAGGCAGACTCTCACTGTCATGAGGGGGTAAGCCAAAATGTGGGTTACGATATCTGACATTCCCAGGAACCACTCCCTTGGGAGGAATGCTCTGGCCTTCAACGAATGAAGCATCGCCCCAATGAATTCTATCCTCTGCACAGGAACTAATGTGGATTTTTGCTCTGATTCTGATTAGGAGAGCCAGTGCCTGGAAAACAGTTCGGGCAGCCATTATGCTGGCCTGAACTTGAGATCTTGACCTGCCCCGATGAGCCAATCATCTATGTAAGGGAATAACTGCACTCCTTTTCTGCGAAGGTATGCTGCCACCACCGACATGCACTTGGTGAAGACCTTTGGCGCAGTCAAGAGGCCAAACGGGAGCACCGCAAACTGGTAATGGTGATCTCCCACCTTAAATTTAAGAAATCTCCTATGGCTAGGGAAGAAAGCAATGTGAAAATAAGTGGCTGTTAAATCGAGAGCAGCATGCCAGTCGCCCAGATCCAGAAAGGGAATGATGGTGGCTAGAGAAGCCATATGAAACTTTAGCCTTCTGGGGTATTTGTTGAGGAGCCTTAAGTCCAGGATAGGCCTCAGACCTCCCTTTGCTTTCAGAATTAAGAAGTAACAGGGGTAAAAGCCTCGACCCTGTAAGTCATGTGGGACCTCTTCCTCTGCATCCACCTCAAGAAGTGCTTGCACCTCCTGCTCGAGGAGTTGCTCATGAGAGGGATTTCTGAAGAGGGGTGGAGAAGGATGGGAAGGCGGGAGTGAGGCAACCTGGAGGGTGTACCTGGTGGCCACCATGTTAAGCATGTTGAGCACCCATCTGTCCAAAGGTGTGGCAGCCCAGGCTGGGAGGAAATGGTCCAAACGAGAAGAAAACAGTAGAGGGGGTAAGTATAACTGATAGGTCGCTCTTGGGCACACCTTCAAAAGACCTGTTTCCCACCTAGATTATGGTGGCTAGAGCCTGGGTGAGGGCTGGCAGATGACAAACGTCTCTGGCATCTCTTATAGTCTTTATTTTTCTTTTTATAGGATCCCTTGTGGGGATGGTCCTGCTCCTACTGCGGTCTGAAGCGCCTCCTAGACGAAGAAGGCATGTACAGGCCAAGGGACCGCAAGGTAGCCCCAGAGTCTTTCATGCCATGCAGCCTGGAGTCCGTTTGCTCGGTGCCGTCAAAAGGGAGGTCCTGAATGGACTGCTGGACATCTGATGAGAGATTTGAGGATTGGAGCCAGGATGCTTGTCTGATTGATATTGCAGAGGCTATTGTCCTGGCTTCCGAGTCTGCTGCATCTGACGCCGCTTGCAGGGATGCCCTTGCCACTGATCTCCCCTCTTCTAAGATGGCCTCAAACTCTTGCTTAGAGGAAGGGGACAATGCATCCGTAAACTTGTCCAGTGACTGCCAAATATTGAAATGGTATCTACCCAGCAGTGCTTGCTAGTTCACTATCCGTAGCTGGAGCCTGGCCATAGAATAAATTTTTCAACCAAATAAGTTGAGTCTCTTAGTGTCTTTGTGTTTGGGGTCAAGCTAACTTTCCCATCTGTCCCTTTCATTGGCGGCAGTGACAACCAGGGATCCTGGCGTGGCTTTGGGTATAAAGATATTCAAACCCTTTAACCAGAACATAATATTTTCTCTCTGCCCTCTTACAGGTGGGGGGCAGAAAGGCTGGGATTTGCCACAGGGCAGTGTCCAGTTTAATAACCCCTCATGGACCGGGAGGACCATCCTGCTAGGGGCTGTTGAGGCCAAAATTCCAAAGAGCTCATCGACCGGCTCATCCAGGTCCTGCAGTTTGAGTCCTAAGTTGGAGATGATCCTTTTCAGCAAGTCCTGATGTGCCTTGAAGTCATCTGCCGGCACTGCAGATGAGGGTCCCATGTCTGCCTCATCCGGAGACAATGAAGTTCTTCTTCCTGGGCTCGATGCATGTGAGCTGTCCTGGTCAGAGTCTGAAACCAGGTGCGGTGCCGAACTCTAGGGAATGAAGGAGTGTGGCACTGATGATCCTTTTTTGGACCAGTTTGCAGCATTCCTGCAGGAAGACCCCACTAATAAGGCCACGGACCAGGCCATTGTCCCTGCAGTCATGCTCCCATAGGCAACACCATCGGGAAGCCTGGCATTGGGGCCGGAGCCTGCTTGGCATGTACAATTTCTTCACTGTCCTAGGAGGAGTCGCTGTCCATCAGCCAGGGGGGTGGTGACTGAGTATCTCATGCTGCCGTGTGGTGCTCATTCATGCACCGGCGAGAGTTGTGGAAAGCCTGAATGATGGGTGTGACGGGACCGGTTCTTATCTTTCGGCTTCCTATAAGGGCTAGGCGAGCGGGGCCCTGGTGCCAGAGAAACATGTCGCAGATCAGTGACTTTCGGTGTTCAGCCCAGTGCTGGGTTTCTGAACACTGATGGTGGGAGGCCGGTACAGTGCTATCCTGGCCTGGAGAGCGTGGTCTTGACTCTGGGGAGTGCCTATGCACTGACGAACCGTGTCTCAAAGATGGGGACTGTTGAGCCCATCTGTCCCTCAACACATTATACGCTGGTGCTGAATCACGGTGCAGCAGCCTGCCATCCCTCGGCATCAATGGCTCAGGCAGCGGCAGGAGATCCTTCATGGCCTGGAAGGCCTCTGGCGTTGACAGCATCACTAAATGACGAGGTCCTCTACCGCTACCAGGAGTCGGAGGAGGACCCAGTGCTGGGGTTGACACTTGCAGCAGCGAGGAACCCTTCTGAGGCGGGGAGGAGTGGCGGCCGAACGTGGATCTCACCTGATCCCTTTGGCTTTTTCTGCGGGGGAGCGACCATGTTCTGCATGAGTCTTCTTTGGCCTCTTTTTCAGTACTGGAGACGGTAACTGGTGCCAAGAGGAGGAAGATGGTGCCGGAGACACACTGTGCGCCAAGGCCATCATGCTCGGTGCAGTGTCTGATCTGCTGGGCTCTGACACCAGTCTGAGTGCCAACTCCATCAGGATATCCTCAAGACAAATATTTCTTAGTCCGTGGGCAAAAACTCTTGCACATTTACACTTCTTGCTAACATGTACTTCACCCAGAAACTTTAAACAACTTTAAAAAACTTTGATGTGGGTGGCTCCATGGCATAGGTGCTTTCCACGAAGTGCAGGGTTTAAATCTCAGGGAACAGGGCATGTTCCAACCCTGGGACTCTGACAACTAACTAACTAGAGCTAACAAACTAAGAAACAAACTATGTGCACTAGAACAGAGAATAAATCACTGGGTTTAGTGAGAGAACTTGCGAAAGCAAGAGACGTTTCAGCACCGTCACTGGTGGCAAGAAGGAACTGAGAGGGAGGGGGAGTCAGCGGTACCTGTATGCAACTGCATGTGCACACCGCTGCAGAAGGCACTAGAGCTAGCTCATACAGGTACCACTGAGAGAAAAGGTTTCTGGAACTGGTACATGTGGCGCACACACACACCTAAGTTGGGAATGGACATGAGCAAATACTCAAAAAAACATCTAAATACTGCATCAAATGGTGACCTAATAAATATTCAAAGTGAAACTACTGACAAAGTTCTTAGGAAAACTCAAAGACTGAAAACCACCAACAACAAAAAAACCCTCAGTATCCAAACCATTGTTTTTACCATCTTTTTCCAAATTCAAAATCTTTTAAATGTTTCATAATGTCTTTGGGAGGAAGAATCAAATTGGATATGCAGAGGAAACGGAGAAAGAACTTGTACCATAAAGTGTAAGATTGTATCAAGCTAATATCAAACAACACTGAAATGTAATAATTTTTATCAAGTATTAAAGATGTATTTACTGAATGCTTTTCATACAGTATCATTTAATAATCCCCAAACTAATATTGCCACAATTTTGCTAATGATAGTAGTAAAGGCATATTTGGGCACAGGGAAAGAAACTCCAGGATGGTCCCAGCCAGAGATTCAAAACAACATAAGTCACTGAAGAATAAATTTAAACAAGTTCCTGAACACCTGCTAGAGTACCAGTGGTTCCCAACCTTTTTGGCTCGAGGGCCACAGATATCATTTACACAACCCTGAAGGGCCACCAGTTTCCACGAGCAGCGCTCCCTCTCTTCCCCGCCACTGCAGCCAGACAGGAGGAGTTCAACAAGGAGGCTGCCTCCTCGCTGATCTCCCATTCACCTGGCTGCAGCAGGGAAACCACACGTCCTGTAGTCCCATGCGCTCCACCTGGGTTCTTACTCAGTGGCTCCAGCAGAGACCCCAGTGCCTATGGATCCAGGTGGAGCGCTTTGCTGTGCTCCCTGCTACAGCCAGGGGGAGGGGAGCACTGATCTCCCATCACCATGGCTGCAGCAAGGAGCCTGCCCTGGTCTTGTAGCCCCGTGGCCACTTGCTCTGCCTGGGTCCTCAGGCAGTAGCTCCCTTCTGCAGCTAGTGGAAGCATGTTAGATCCACGAATGTGAAAGGGAGACCCTCCACTCCAGGGGCTTTAGGATGCAATGTAGCCCCATATATCCCACTAGGGTTAGGGAAGAAAGAAACAAAGAAAAACTATAGACTCAAGCTGCCAGTAGCAGCTGCAGAAGCAGTTTCAGCAGAGGCTTTCAGACACTGATGATTGCAAACTTCTCTACAATTTTGTAGAGACCATTCTTTCTTTCTGCTAATTGGCTACTTGCTCCAGCTACTCTCTACCACCATTATCAGTTTTTTCACTTCAGACTCACTCCAACTTCATTTCATGCCTCTTCATTTTCTCCCCATACAGCTATCTCCCTTACCTCCTTTCCTTTGTTTTTCTTGTAGCTAATCCCTTCCTGTACTCCCTTTACTCCCCCTGATGCCCTACTATGCATTTATAAAATAAAATGTAAAATAAACAAAACTCCATCCCCTCAAAATATAAAAAGAAAAAAAAGAAAGTAGAATTTATATAATGCTTGCAAACCACCACTCTATTCCTTGTTTGTTTTCTCTATCCCTTCCCCCCCAATCCTCTGTTTGTCTTGTCTGTTTAGATTGTACCTCTTTGGGACAGGACTGTCTCTTACTTAATGTTTGTACAGCACTTAACATAAAAATGGGGCCCACATTTTGGTTGGGACCCTCTAACATCATAATACAAATAAATAAATAAATACATTAAAATATGGCAACTCAGATTCATTTCCTAAAAGAACAAGTTGTCAGTTTTAATTGACAATGTATGTCACATTTAAGATGCATAAGAAATCCTCATTACACAATCTAACAGCTCTGGCTCTATGATAAACACACTGATGAATACAATCGTCATCCAAATAATTGCTACTCTAATGTACAAGCTTCAGGAGTGTGGAGGTGGCATCCAGATCCTACAGAGGATTTCTGCTGGCAGTCCATATGTTGCAGTGCCACCATAAATTATGTTAGAACGTATGGTCAGGCCACAGAGGGGCTCCAAAAATAGGTTGGAAACAGCTCTCTGACTGAAAACAAATTGCCTAAATTCCAATATGAGAAAACAGAGTTCTTGACATATATTTTCATGTGGCTACTGCTGTTTGAAACTAGGTCTACAGAGATGAAATACAATATGCTTCAGCTTTAAATTTGGAAGTTGTTATTCCATCAAGACATGAAAATGCAGAGAAATCTGCATGGGTCTGGTGCCTCTAGGCTTAAAAGATTTATTATGAAATAAAGACAAAATGAATGATGGTATGTCAGTTGGCCTGGACCCCAGCTATGAGCCTGCATTTTGGAAGGATAGAAATTTCAAAAGACTTCCCTTTTAATCATCCGAGGCATTAAAAATGTGTTTGTAAACCAATCACACAACAACTTAGGCAGAATGTTTAAAATTAAAGAAATACACTAGACATATAAACAAAAGGAAATACAAATTAGAAGAATATTGTCCATTTGAACATAATATCCTTAAAATTAGAGAACACATGACTCCTTATATTTACAATGCATTCTTTTAGATGTTGGATTCTTTTAAAGCAGAGATTAGCTTCACAACTGTTTGTCTGTAAACTGCAGCCTACCAAGAACGTAGACTAAGACAATTACACAGACCAAAAACACATTGTTAAACAGTTTGCAATCTAGATACTATAATATTCTTAATTCTAATGACATTGTGTTAATTACAAAACTGAAGAATTTGATCGGCGCTTTTCTTCCTTCAATGAAATATTTTACGATTCAAAAGTAAAACAAATCTACAAAGTGTAATTACATCAACTTCATTAGAGTCAATAAACTCAACTGTTCTACGTTCAAGAATTGTTACACCTCTAAGGGAAAAAAATATCAATCTTGGATCCACTGATTAACATGCTAAATTAATTAATCCTATGATCGCACTGAAATGTCTAAAGATCAAATGAATATTGGATAAGCTACCATGTTAAGCTAAGCAGTATTCAGTTTTCTATTTCTAGAAGGTGTAATACATACACTTTTAAAAATTTTCCTTCATGCTTGTCTGATAAATACATATAAAAGCTAAATGTGTATTGTAAACCCAACAGAATTGTATTCCTCAAAGAAAAGCATCAAGTTAAGATTCATTACAACAATCAGGATTTACAGTCATTACAAGAACTTGCTAGAGGCTAAACAATCTCAGCATTTCTAAGTGGCATTTACAAAGATTTTACATTTATACCACTTTCTTTTTTGGGGATAATGCAGGAGGAGAGTGACTGTCAGGTAATCCAAAGCATACTATTGGGAAAAGATTAGTGGACAATACTTTAATAAATATGAAATCCTATACCATTTGGACTACAGCTGTAAAGTTTAGCTAAGCTGTACTGAGAGACCTAACTTGGTTATTTGTCTCAAAGAAATAATAAAATCTTTGTAAGCATAAATATCAGATTTTATGCAAACACATACATTCTTGGTTAAAGTAAAGTAAAAACTTGGAGTGAAAAATTTAGTTATTTAATTGCCATTGCTGTACCAAACAGCACAAAGCCATATTGTCCCACAGCATGAAGTGATCAGATATCTGCCCAAAATGATGGACAGCTCTGGACCAATGAACAGGCAAAAAAAAATCCCATTTACTCTCTGCCAGATGGGACCTACTGGACGCTTCAGCGCAAACAACTCATCCTTCTTCGGACCTTCTTGTCCAGCTCTTGAGCTAGCTGCAGCTGATAATGATGGATATCAAGGCTACAGTAAAGTGGGTGACAACAGCAGCCTTGTTATAGCTGCCAGTCTTTCAGTCTTGTCATTATTACACATTGAAGATTTATTTGAGTTTATTGTTGTGCACTGGGTCTAGCCATTTGCAATTCATCACCTACTACAGAAGGTTCAAGATAGTGGCCATAGCTATAATTGCCACCTCCACCTGCTTCTGGAAATTATGAGGTCACTAGCTAGGGCAGTCCAGCATTCACAGAGCTCCACAAGTCATGACAAGAACCCACTGTAAAATACCAAAGCTATTATTCCCTATATGCACTTGGTACCATCCTTTTGGAAATTCAATAAAGTTAGATTTTAGAATTACTTACTAAACTGTAGTTATAGTATACATACACTGTGGAAAACATTTAAAGGTTACAGTTTCAGGAAAACAATTAAACTTTTTAGTGCTATTTCTACTGTACTCAAACAGAAATATAGCAAGTAGGGTAACATAATGACTCGATCCTCACCTGAATAGTAATTTGCAAAAAAAAACAAAACAAAACAAACAAAAACACTTCCTAATAACCTAGCTTTGATGATCTTGTAACTCTGTTGTATTTAAATAAATTTAGGTAAGTAGACCTGTGTGTCCAGACCCAAATATTAATTTACTTATTAGTAATTGCATACTCTGAAATAGATTTGAAGAATATATTGCAAACAATCCTATAGGTATTATATCCATTACAAAATAAGCTTAGTATATAGCCTATGAACAGCAGAGTTAGAAAATGTGCTGCAATCACATTCTCATGTGTGTCTGTGTCACGGGTTCTCAAATATGTATGTGTCCCAAAGTTGAAATCAGTTAAAAACTTGTATGACATTTTTGTTGCATTGGTAAACATTCAAAATGTAGGAAAACATAATGAAGAACAGAGATGTGCATGAAAGAATGCACTAGTTCATCATCACAATTTGCCCAGTAGTTATTACTAATCTGTTTTCTAGTATCACTCTACTAGATAATGTTAATTCTTTAAATGAAGTCAGGATTTGTTAAAACAGGCATTTTTATTCACTCCCCCATAAAATGTTCTTTAAAAGATATACTCTATAGTGATCTATAATGTATTAGCAAACAAAGATGTTACTTTGTCCTTCTTTGGGTGGCTAGCAACATCCTGAAAACCTAAAACTTAATACATTGAAAATAATGTTCTTTGTCTATTACAAGCAATCATTTAAAGAGTATGGTATGGAACGATAATAAGGTTCACCTAGAGGTTTCAATCAGGTGACTTAATGAAGAAAAAAATTAAAATTCTAGCTGGTTTAAGCTATGCTGAAGGTCATCAATACAGAGGGTTAACTAGGACCTCACAATAAGTAATGAACAGGCACATCAGAAAGGTTTCTATTTAAAAGTTACTGGAAAGTCCACTTTAGGAAAAAACAAACAAACAAACAAACTTAGATTTATATTCTGTTTGGATAATGGCAGTGTATACTGATAAGCCTTAGCTCAGGCAAAATTTCACCATAAGTTTTCCCTGCATTACTAGAACATGAAATGATATTCACAATCCTTACACTACCTCTAATTTACACATCTCTTCAGTTATTCTGAATTTATAGATATACTTTGCTATGTTTGTAAACACTGTAGTAAAGTATAAACACTTTAATATATAAAAGTAGTCCATGAAGCCTGATATCATCAAAAACTTTAGTCCAGCATTTAATTTGGTTACTAAAAGTTCTTTTCCCACTTACAGAAATGGAATATTGTGCAAGCATACAAAGTGTTAAATGGTTCACAATTCATATGACTCAGCCCTACAAAATGTAGCTGACTGACTTTCAGATTTCACTTATGAAGTAAATTGTCTCATCTAATGAAAATGTCATTTTTTAATGTCAAAGATTGAAGGGGGACTTCTCTAACAGTCATGACTTTTCTTTTTGCAGCAGCACTGTTTATTCAATTTCCAAAAATAGACTCATCTGATAAAAGGAAGGGATTAAAGTCAAGTCTTTATCACCAGGTTTCCAATAGAAAAGAACATCTCTCCCTTCAGTTGAAGGGACACCGGCAGTAAACTATGGAAAACAGAATATATACACAATAGCAAAAGAGACTAAAGCATAATTCAGGGCTTTCATCTCAGAACAAAGCACAGTACTACAGTTATCCACTTGAACAAGATAAAACTGAATAGGAGAAAATTTATTCTTATGCAACTTGTTGGGATTCAAGCCAGTTAAAAAGGAGACAATTATCTTCCCTGAATAATTTCTTCTTTAGAACTTGATAATTTTACTTTGTCTTTCTATTTTGAAAACAAAATTTTAAAGTATAATAAAATATGAGGTAAAAGTGTGCATCTGCTTTGAAACTCATTGAAATATTAATAAAAACAGCTTTTTGGCAGACAGGAATGCCTCTGAAATCATTAAAATAAGGGAAAAGTTTATCCACAAATGTACGCACAGCAGTTACTGAGAGGTAAAATTCAATTTGTGCAGAAAAAGGTAGAAAATATTGCACTTGAAGCAGTCAGAAGATTTATATTTACCATTTTATTTTAAAAATGCACTGCAAACAAACATAAGTCGGCTGAAAGCATTTTTCAATTTTACAATTAAGATGATTTGCCTGTATTTGCTGAAAGACTATAGCAAAATACAACTTTAAACTATAATCATATCTTTATCAAGTTTATGAATGGACTCTACTTTAGGATATTTAAAAAAAACTCACTGTGATTTCTCAGATGTTTCTTAAAAGATGTCAACAACTTTAAAATTGGTAAGTTCATATAACATTGCACATTTTCTCAGAAAACTACAAGAACATCACCACCAGCACTTCTATATTTTTAACCTAGTTCACTTTGCACATGCAGAAGTTCAGTTTGTTTTTATATTAAATGGAATGCAAAATCTTTGAGAACGTGGGGTGAGATTCTGTGCTGAGCCTCTAAGCTGGGCAGCACAGAACTGACAGCAGAGGGCAAAAGGACAGTTGAGGGCAAAAAAGGGAGGAGTAATTGTGTTTAAGCCACCTTTGCGTTCTCCAATCCTGAATTGCTCTGCGGGAAAGAGTGGTCCCTGGCATAATTTAGACATCCAAGAGGCGCCACCTAAAATACAGCAGCCTTCCCGGGATGTCTTATGGATGATAGTAATAGTCAGGATTACTATAGCGCTATATGCTGAAGCCCTATCCCTGAAATATGCCCCACACAGCCCCACTTCCTTTGTCAGGACTTGCAAGGAAGGCCTTGGAAGATTACCTTATATCTTCTATGGTTCTCGTGCAGGCAAAAATTCTCCCCCAGGCAGAAACTGGGGCCACTTTAGGTTGCTCCTACTCTTTTACATGGTGTAAAGTGGATAGAGCAGTGATTAAGATCTCATCCATGGTAACCACAACAAGTATTGTGCTACTCAAATTTCCTGTTCTTTTTAAAAGGAGAAAAGAAAACTGATTATTAAAAAAATATATACAGGATTATGCAAATATGGGGCTCTAAATCTTGCTATGATACATTGTAAAAAGTAATCATAAAAGAAATAAATTTGTTTAAGAGACATGGTTATTGTACTATGGTCATTTCTGTATCATGTTTATTTTTGCACATATGTAAATAATTCTGAATTTTTTTCATTTTCTAATATTTTTGGGGAAAAAATAATTTATCCTCTTGTCCACATAATCTGACACATCCCCTCTTCTATTATCTTGTATCCTTGGAAGGATTTAAGAATCAGAAATTTAAGGATTAAATGCCAGTCACTCCTTGAAAATTCAGTCATCAATGGAAGTAGTTCTATTTGTGTCTAGTAACATGGAGACAACAACAATATAGACAAAACCTGTGAAATTTTTCATTTCATTTCATTCAAGCTAAAATATTCAAAAGTATCTCTTTGTCAAATTCTCAAGTCCTATTTTCAAATGTGACAAACATTTAGAAGCCTGAGGCCATGTCTACCTTACAAAATTACGTCGACCTAATTTACGTTGTCATACAGACACCAGTTATTAAATCGCTTGTGTGTGAGCGCACTTGGCTCCTTGTGTCGGTGGTGTGCATCCTCACAGGAAGCCTTAGCATTGGACTGTTTTGTCAGTGTGAGGCACTGTGGGGCAGCTCTGAAAATCAGTAACTGTCAATGTAATAAACAGTGTCTCTAAACTGAAACTGGGTCGACCTAATTACATTGACTGGGACTCTACGCTGCCTGAGGAGGTGGTGTTACTCATCTGTGTAGAGAGGTACTTATGTCAGAGGGAGCCAAATTTAAATGAAGACACTTCCACACCTAAGTCGACCTAACGCTTTAGTGTAAACCAGATCTCTGTCTCACTGAAAGTCAAGACTGCTAAGTGCTTTCATTTTGGAAAATGCCAGCAGGTACTGTAGAAAAATGTTACATACAAGTTTATAGTTTGATTATTTTTTTAACTTCTGAAACAAAGATACAAGAAAATCTTAAATGTTTAAGTATTTAATAAAGTCAACAATTACAGCTTTTAAATGTTTAACAGCATTTCAACAAACAAGATTACCCAATCACAGAAAAGGATAAGAAAATGGTAGATGCAGCGTAGTTGTAGCAGTGTCGATCCTAGGATATTAGAGACACAAGGCTGGTGAGGTAAGAAAAGGTTACTCACCTTGTGCAGTAAGTAAGGTTCTTCGAGATGTGTCCCCCTGTGGGTGCTCCATTCTAGGTGTTTGGCATGTACTTGCATCCTGGATTGGATATTTCCGTCAACAGTACCTGTCTGGGTTCTGCATATGCAGCCCTGTCTCGCGGCACTGTTGGCACCACAAGCCATGCATGCACAATCTGACTCCGTCTGTTCCTTCTCTATGGTAGAGTTATGTATTTAGACTCCGAAGTAGAGGCGAAGAGGGTGGATAGTGGAGTCCATTTATTTTGGTGCAATTGCTATGGTTGCAATGTAATAATAGAGTGGCATAACTGGCTACATGTAGCTGCAATGTGGCTGATGAACATACTTTGCGACCAAATAAGTCCATTCTTTTCCATTCCTTGTCCTGGGGTGTGGACTTGTGTTGAAGGTATTTATCCTTTTGGTTAGCCACCTCTATAACAAGGGAATTAGGAGGGGGGTGGGCAAAAAGAAATTCCATATTCTTCAAGGGGATATAATATTTTTTGTCTGCCCTCTTGCATATTGGTGGGATCATGGCTTGAGTTTGCCAGATGTTGTTGGTGGGCTCCATCAGTGCTTCATCCATTGGCAGTGCAATTTTCGACGAAGTGGCAGTGTGCAGAATTCTTAGGAGCTTACGGTGCATTTCTGAGACTTCCTCAAGTGGAATTTCAAGGCCTTGTGCCATTCTCTTGAACAGCTCCTGAAATTGTTTGAAGTCATCTGCCGTTGTAGGCAGAGATGGTATTATTGCTTCATCCAGTGTTGACAAATAGTTATGAATTGCTGCTGAAGTCTCCTCCTCTGTTGTATTCTCCATTTCCTCTGATGCTTCAGGCGATGGCTCCAAAATAGGTGGGGCAGAATGAAACAGGGATCTGATTCTGTCTCTGTGAGAGCTGGGAGGTCTGCTATAACTGCTTGTGTACAAAGACGATGTGTCCCAATTGGGCCATTGCATAGGGTACAGCACAGGTGGCCCAAACCACGGGGGTCCATAACACGATTGTCTGTGGTACCTAGTGCATGCCCTATATTCTGGAGAGATGGGAGTTGGTCTCTGAGGTGAAGAGTGTTTGGATGAAAAGGCTCCTTATTCTTCATTATCTTCTCCGCTATAAAATGGTATTGGAGAAAGGTCTTCATCCGTAACTATGTGGGATGGTGACATGTCTGTGCAGAGCAGTGGTGACCGAGGTAGAGAAGTCACCCGTACATCTCCCTGGTGGCAATAATGTAGCTTTGTCTTATGTTTTTTTCCAGTTACTGATGTCAGTACCATGGTTTTGCTCGGCACTGTGGTTATGGTCAGTACTATCAACGGAAACGGTGCCACTTTAGTGGTCAGTTCCGTTGCAGTTGGTGCCACGCTTGGGATTGGTGCTGTCCCCGGCATCGGTGCCTTAGCTGCTGTTGGTTGTTTCATTAATGCCATAGTGGAGGATGTCTTTTTGGTCTTGACCTTCGACTCCACACTGAAACATTGGGTGTCCTTTGGTGCTGTTGATCAATCGGTACCAGAAGAACCTGCTGCTTCGTAGGCGCTCAGTCTATGCACTGTTGACCTGGCTGGTGAACTCCTCTTTTTTGGTGGGCTCTGAAGAGAAGTTGAAGCTCTTTTCTGTGACAATTTTTCAGCAGACTGAGGTGAAGTTACCTAGCCAGATTGAGAGGCAGATCTCAACAACTTCTCCATTAGGATCAATTTAAGTCAGAGAGCTCTGTCTCTTCTGGCTCTAGCCTTCAGGTTTTTACAATGGGTGCACTTTCAGGTTATGTCCCCCTCATCGAGGCATCGGACACACTGAAAGTGTCTATCCAATACTGTGATAGGAACTGCTAATTGAAATATCCAATCCAGGACACAAGGACATACCAAAACACCTAGAATGAAGCACCCATTCGAAGAAGAGTATCTTTTATTGGACCAACATCTATTGGGGAGAGAGACAAGCTTTCAAGCCACACAGAGCTCTTCTTCATGTCTGGGAAAGGAATTCCCAGAGAGCAAGTGTACACTACAAAATTAAGTCAACCGAAGTTACATCGAAGTACAGCCACCACGATAATTGAATCAGTTTTACACATCAACCCTATACTCCTTGTGTTGGTGGTGTGCATCCTCACCAGAAGCACTTGCACCAATCTAATTGCCAGTGTCAGGCATTGTGGGACAGATTATGAAAGGCAGCAAGAGTTGACTTAAGCAACCCAGTGTCTATACTGACACTGTCAACTTAATTACATCAGCTGAAGCGCTAAGCCTCTCACGGAGATGGAGTTATTAAGTCAGTATAGTGGACGAGTTACATCAGTGGGAGCTACATTGTAGCATAGATTCTTACCGAGTTAGGTCAACATAAGGTGCCTTATGTCGACATAACTGGAGTGTAGACCAGGTCAGAGTCACAGCAAAATGCAAGGTGGAACAGATTGTTTAATGTAAGTAGTTAGCACATATTGTAAGGGACCATTCAAAGTAGAGTAGCCCATTAACACCTCTGCAGTCAGAGGACAGAAAGAGGGAGGGTATGTCTACACTGCTGGCAGCAGGATCGATTTTGTGGGTTCGATTGAGCAGCAGTGAAGACTTGCTCAATTGAACCCAGAAGTCGTCGCCGGTAATCCACCCCAGCAAGAACAACAGCATTTTGTTGACAGGAGGGCATTTCCCATCGGCATATCTCCCGTTGACCGCCATCAAAATCCTCAGTAAATGTAGACCAGGCCACAGTTAGTGGGTTAGAGACTGTTGTAATAAGACTTAAATCCAGTGTCTCTGGTCAGTCCGTGATATTTGGTGTTCAGCAGAGTAATGAATTCAAGCTCTCAGGCTTCTCTTTTGAAAGTGTTCTGCAGGTTTCCTTTGAGAATGAGAACTGATAGAGTAGATATAAATGCTTTGGAGTATAAATGGCCTGTTGATACTCAAAACAATTGACAGCTCCAAATCAAAATGGCTGGTATTGGTCTCTTCTCATGTGCTCTAAGTAAAGGCATGTCAAGTGGATGAAAATCAAGAATCTTAAAGAAATAAATGCATAATTCATTATTTGCTTTGTATCTTTCAGAATAATGTATTGATCGAAATGAAACATTACAGAGTACTCAAATAGCTAGAAAAAAGGGGGTTTTTTACCCTTAATTTGACATGTGATAAAAATCATCACTTAAAGATAACATTATTTGCAAATTGAGCAAGAGGACCTGATGATAGCCATATATAATCAGTTGTCACCTTGCAGCTCAATTAGCCCTCATGTAAAAATGAGGCATGTAAGGAGAAATGAGGTTTTGACATTATCTCTGCCAGCAAGATAATTACACAGCCTTCATTTAACAGTAGGGCAACACTACTGTAGCAACAAATTAACTCAGCTCCATTTGCAATTCATGGTGTGTTTTCTCATTTAATACCATTTGTCTTACCCCAAGTGAATGTTTCCATTAGTTTTCTACAGCACAGCAAAATACTCTGTTGGACTTCACACATTACATCACCAACTACTTTAGTTCCAGGAACTTTGAGAAAGCTGTATAAATTTGATTAAATGCTCTCCCTCCCCCCTAAACTTTAACTAAACCATCTTTTTTTGGTTTACAGCCAAATAATAATACAGCAGGTGCTTGTGGATTTAATGAACAAGGAATTCATTTCACTCTGTGTTCATTCTATTCCAGAAGCTGACACTGAAAGCTTTCACCTCTTGTGTTTTATTAACTAATCTGAGTACATGCTTTATTTTTTTTATCAGTAAAACTAACAGCAAATTCTTAAATTTAGCAATACACCAAATATCCATACAACAAAAACAAACACAATAAAATGCACACTTAATACAAGTTTTAAATGTCAGCATATAATTGAGCCCCAATCACTTAGACATTAACTCATTTACTTTCTTCCTTATTTTCAAATAAAACCTGCATCTCAACTTGTATTTAACAGTACCCAGAAATCAGGTACACACAAAGCTTTACAAATAATTGTGCGATATGTTCTAAAGTACCGTGCATAAGATTGGGAGCTAGGATTTCTTAAGCTCAACCTTGGCTATGCCAGTAATTTTTATGACCTTGGTCAAGTCAACCTCTCTGTCTCCTTTTATCATCTATAAAATGGAGAGAGTAATACTTGCCTATCCCATAAGGTTGGCTTATGTTTAAATTCTGAAGATGTAAGGCAGTGTGAGTAAATGATAAATATTGTAGCTGAAAGTACAAATCATAAGAATAGTCTTCATGGCAACTAACACCAAACCCTGCTAGATGCATGTAGTTTTGCTAAGTTTGAAGAATAATCAACAGTTACCTTCCAGTGGCTTCACTGCAATTAACTTAGTATTTTGTGAGCCTAAGGAACTGTTTTTGTGAAAATTATTAAGTATTATTTTGAACATGTTTTAATTACTAAATTTTCATCTGAGTGTACATAACTGTTAAAAAGCCTTTTCTGCCCAAAACATTAACCGTTTAAAGTCCTTTTAAAACTGTAAGCAATCTGAATCGCCTCTTCTAAGAGAAAATAATTTGTACATGAATTTGAAATACACTGGGAACTAAAAAATGCAGTCAAGACTGTCTATGCCTTACATTACTCAGCAGGAGGTGGAAAAAAAAGAAGGATTGCACACTTCAACTGTCAGTTTTTTAGGATCTTCACCCCTTCCTCACAACCCAACTTCCTTTTTACTCTTAATTGCCTTTGTTAATTATACTCAGCACTAAAGCTGTTTGCATAGGCCACCGAATCCTTATGAATCATATAATGAAGCCCAAAAAACTTCTACTGATAAACTCTGTGCTGACAAATATATAAAGGAGGCAGTAAGGGATCCTTTATCACAGTGACAATCCACCATAAAAATAATCCACCCAGGACATGCAGACCTAGAAACATAGTATGGTCTCTATTTCTATTACAAATTATGGCACATCAGAATGGTCAGAGACTTCTCACATATGCTCTCCCACTGTGTCTGCCCAGAATATGCAGGGTTATATATTTTTTTTTCAATAAACAAATAAAATGAGATACACTTTGTTTTTTTTAATCAAATACTGTAAAAGATTAGCTGTTGTCTTTTGCACCAGTGGCAGGTCTCTTATCATCCTCATCATATTGAAAGCTTATCCAACAGATGTCCTCTCCTTACCCTCCAGTAGTTCATTGTGCACTCAAAATTAATCCACTATCACAATGTTTCTCTGTATTAACCAACATGAGATATTTGGAGAGGTCTTTGTTGAATTTTATAAGGAAAGTTGCATTAAAAGCACTAAAATAATTGTGTTCACTTGGAACAAAATACATTGCCAGCATTTTGTGTGCAGTATTCTATACAAAAGCTAATTAGTGAAGTTGAAAATAGCATTAGAGATATTCTGTTGAAATTTTATTGCATTTAAAATAGGCTAAAAATGGTATGCTTGACAGTCACCCTTTTTCAGTAAGAAAGGATGACCTCTCTGATAATCATCTAACTCACTTAAATAATTTAAATATAACCAGTTTTTGTTAACAAATATGAACTTTGTGCTTATCAAAGAAAGCAACAACTATTTCCCAAATTAATTAAACAGAATAATAGATAGAGCTGACAAACAGATGATTTGTCTAACTAAACTTCACAAGATTTATTTAGCCTATAGTAAAAGAAAGGGTGTCACTTTCTGTTACATGATTCCAAGGTGACTGCTACATTTTGAACTGCAAGGCTAATTCTAGCCAGAGCACAAATCTGTCTTTTATTTCATAATTAATTCTCAGTGTCAAAACTGGTAGATGTCCTTTTTGTTGTACAGGCCTACTATGGCTGTTAATTATATCACAGAAAAGTTCGCTTAAACAACAGTAGTGATATGACAAACTCAAAATTAGGAAATTTAGAATTAGGGCTAAAGCAGATAGGTAGATTCAGTCCTTAAATCACTTCACTAAGCCTTGTAATTACATACCTATTTATCTTGATTTTTAAAATAGTCCTATCTTATCTTGTAGGCACATTCTTAATTAAAAAAATATAAATGTTGCAAAAGAGAATATAAACCAAAACAAAATCAGATTATGCCTTACTAAAACAATTATTTTAAAAAGATAAAAGATTTATAAGACAAACAAGATGTATTTACCGATTGTACCTTTAATACTTGCTCAAAGTACATGTAGGATTTTTTTAATTTTATGTTAAATTTCTAAATAAATGAAGTACCTAAAAAAACCATAAAAACCAACCCATTAGGAATCAGAGCCAGATTCTAAGCTGGTACAAATCAGTATAGCTTCAGTGAAGCCAATGAAGCTATGTCAATTTACAGAAGATGAGGCTGTGGGCCTTAGAGATCTAGATGAAAGGATACTAACATCAAATCTTCCAAACCCATATACACCTTCCCTTTGTCAAAATCCTGGGAAAACTGATGGGTCTGGTAACATGCTCTGAAGATCAGATTGAGGTTCTGCCTGAGTGAAATGGGAAGTGAATTTGACAGAAGGCCTATCACTGGAAATTCTTCGGCAACATCCCCTTTGGGGTTAAAACCAGGCTGTCAGCCACAGCACCTCATCTCATCTCAACTGTGGTGGTCTCACAGAGAGATGGGTAGTGAGGATTCAAACTATTTAGGATTTAATAGGTCAAAGCCAGGACTTTGACTTGCAGCCTTAAATGAACTGAAAGCCACAGCATCTTGTGGCACATAGCATCTCCACCTTGACAACTCACAAATCTACCAGCCCATCCTTGACTTTCCTCCTTTCATCCAAGCCACATCTCAACTCATCTCCTGGAGTCTCACTGTCAGCTTAAATTTAAAGGAGCTCTTTTGGGACTATGTTGTTTTCAATTCCAAAACCTTTCCATTTCCCCATTTCTCTATTACTATCAGTGTCAATGGTGTGATGATCATCTTCCTAGCCTGTCATTTTGATCATATCCCATTCTCTTTGAATCCTACTATGGCCTTCCTCTTTTTTACCACATCTAATTCAAGCTTACCATCATCTTCAAAGTCCTGTATAAATTTGCCCATCCCCACTTAGTTGCTCTTATTTAATTTCTTAACACTTCCCCATCCCCTCTGCTTTGCCAATGATGCCAGCATTGTATGCATGTGTTGTTCAGCTTCTCTCATAAGCAACTCTATGCCTTCTTCCACACTGTGCCCTATGCAGAGAATGACCTTTCTGAGCTCATCTGCAAGGCTCTTACTCATTCTGTATTTAAGTCCATCCAAAAGACCCTTTTCTGACATGTTGCCTATGGGAAATCCATCTGATTGATACTGACAAGTTAATTTTAAAAAATAGCTTAACTTTATTTTTCCAAGACTATTTCCTCAATTCATTATGTGTATTTGTGTCTTTAGTTCCTTGAGTTAGGGACTGCTTTTTCTGTTTGGAAAACATCCATCACGCTAGAAGAGCTACCAAAAACAAACACCTCGTCATTGCAAGTGAAAGATACCCCAAATTTGCTAGGAACAAGACTTCCAGGTGGTGAACATGTTACAAATAGCAGGTGAACTTCTAGAGTTAAAGAAGCAGAACTATACTCAGCCAATCTTCGGGTTACTTCCCCCTACTAAACCTTGATTTTGGTCTTGTCTAGGTTGAGCTATCCTCTAATCAAGCACTAGTCTCTAAGGCACTAGATAAGTTACTCATCTGCAATGGGCTTGTCAGAAAAGATAGAGATTAAAGATTGTTTCAATTTGCACATTGAAACATCATAGCTCATACTGCCTCATTAATCCTTCCAATGGCACCACTACACCTTAAATAAGAAGGTTGGTTAGATAGAATTCTTTGAAGATTGTAAGAAAGAGCTACTGTGTATCGTCCTCTAGTAGCCAAGCATAATCAATATAGTCAGGAAAATGTAAAAATGTTCATATTTTATCTAAAGTATCAGGTCAACAAAAATAATTTGAGGGTGCTTCTCATTAACACAATCATCATCATATTCTAGGATGATAATCTCATTAATTTCCAGAGTTTATTAGCTCATAATATGGTTATTAGCAAAGTGTATTAATGCTAAAACCAAAAAAGTGAAAGAAAAATTACAATGTCCCAGCTAGAGCAGTATTTGAAAAATGTGTTGTTTTACAGGGATACATGTCCAACCACATCCCAAGAAAGTGGTATGTATTTCCTTTTGCTATAGAGACTAACAACTAAGAATTATTTTGGGGATGGTCTAAGGCGTGTATTATGCATGAGGTCAAACTAGATGATCAAAATGGTCCCTTCTGGCATAGGACTCTATGATATGTTGCATCATCACTTTTTTTCAAACACTACATTCTGAATAAAATAATGGAACACCAGTACACAAAGTAACAGTGTCTACATACATTAGTGGCAGTGACAATCACACCAAAAAGGGTAATATGTTCCCAAAAGAGCAATGGTCTATTAAAGTTAAGTTTAAACATTTTATGATAATTATTTTAATTGCCCAATGAGTATGATTATATTAGACTGCTTTTACTATTTGGATTAAAATCTTGTAAATTCCAGATATAGATGTACAAGTGTTATTTTTTTTATTGCTATACACACTATTATCTAATGAAAATATTTAAATACATACATTTAGCATAAATAACAATGCTGTAATGCTTAGAGACTGAGTATTTAGGTTGTCACTATTCCTAAAAATAGTAATTCTCATCTTGAAAATTACAGATGTTTTCTGCTTTAGTTAAAAAAAGTGGGAAATCTGAAACATTATCTAATATTAATACACAAAGGAGGTATAAAAATAGCAATCTTCTGTGTAAAAAGAGAAGGGAAAAGTCTAGAGGAAACAGACAACACATTTTACATAAGCTGACAAATTTATCTATTCAAAGATGTGATTTACTTAAAAAGGAATGAAAAAGCAATGTTAAAATCAAAAACTTCATGTAAAAATATGTACGAATGTATGTGTTTTTAGTTGTAGAAAACTGATTCATAAATGGTGTTGAACTAAAGGCTATTTGTTAACCACAATACATACATTTGGTCACTGCAGCTGGTGTAGTCATGTTGGGCCCAGAAATACTATTAAACAGAGACTGATTTCTGTGTAAGTAACACAGGGAAAGATTTTGCCAGCACCAATTCATTTAATTTTGAAGATATCTCCTCTGCCAAAACACAAAACACTCTGTTTTCTTTTTCTTTCTACCCATCACTTATGCAGGAACTACTCAAAGAGGACAAGTAAATATGTTAGATTGAAAGAACTGTTAACTTTGCTTGACTTCACTACATTTGATCAGAAACTCCACCAACACCGACCCAGAGCTTGAGCAGAGGATGATAAAAGGGGGTTCTGGCCTTCAACAGTCAACAAGCCAACTATTAGACAACTTAGCAAAGTCTTCCATTTATTTAACATTGGCAGTTCCCATTGTGTCCAATGCTGGTAATGACAAGGCAGAGCTGTCAAGCTGCTTGTATTTAGAGGGCAACACTCTCAAATTCAAACTACCTGCTCAACTCCCGAAACCTGTTTTTGAAGAATGAGCCAGACCTGTGTTTCAGTGTTAATTGAGGGAGTGGGTAGATGAGAGAAGGAGAATGCATTTAAAAAAGGTAAAAGAGATGTAGATAGGACATATGATCAAAAAGGGGCTTTAAAATGTGCAAATGGCAGCAATAAATCAGTATGAGTTATCAAAATAAACAGCAGCAGCAGGGAAATCCAATACAGATCCTTGATTCCTTGCTGTCTTCCTCTCCCTCTTCCTCTCTTACACAGCATTGTGCCAACATCACTACTTTGGCCACCACATTACTAGTTATTCTTATACGCATTTCCTCCATATCACTGGATTTTTGGCTCTCTCTCCAAACTTTGTAGAGTGGGTGGCATACCATGAAATAATATTCTTGCATATCAGACGTAATGATGTTCTAAAATATAAGTGTCCCACAACGTCATTTTGGGAGTTGAAAGTTATGGAGATACTGCTGAACCAACTGCTGCAAAGATAAGAATGACCCTACAGCCTGGTGATGGAGATACATGAGCATGCCCCATACTTCAGCCTTTCCCAGAGGCTGAGTGTATCAGCTGAGTAACATCCATAAAATAAACTGGCCAAAAGATGGAATGAACTAAAGTCACTGCCAAACCTGCACTTCTCTGCTACTCACTGCATCTGACAAGCATCAAGAAATAAGGCTGTTTAATCACACATTGGTAGTTTTGTAATTTAAGAACAGAAATCAAATTAAGAATTTGTGCAAAGGGAGCATCCTGATCCTACTGAAAATCAATGGAAATGATTTTGGTGGTATAGGATACACCCCAAAGTAGTTAACCCTGGCTTTGGTGGATAGTCAATTTCCAAAAGGTTCAGTTAGTTTTTAGCTCCAGTTAGTTAAAAGAAAAAGTAAGGGGGAGAAGGAGAGGCAATTATCCTTAGCTCTACAGCCCCAAGAAGCAATTATTTGTATTACCATAGTGCCTACAAGCTCTAGTCATGGATCAGGATCCTATCATGCTAAGTGCTATACAAACACAGGTAAAAAATACCAGAAAACTGCAAATCCATGCTGAAAATGCATTTCTGGCTTATCTTTCTACTTTGAAATTTACATGAGTGAAGAGCCAAAATTTGGGATCTTGGGCACTTTGGAAACGTAGTGCTTTTTCTGAATATCAAGACCGTAAAATATCTGTTTACAGTCATCATTAAGTAACTGTAAGACCATGAAATTGTTTCAGAAACATGAATAAACAAGCAACATGTGAATAAACAAGCAATATTTTGTTTTTTTTTCACTCAAACTGATGCAGCTAAAATATAAATATAAAATATAAAGTCTGAAAACATCCTCTCTGGATTTGTATTTACTGAATTGGAGCTAGTCAAACAATTCACATGCAGAACTACCTTCCTTTGAATTAAATGAACTGTGTTATAATGGAATGAGTATGGGACTTGAAATAAAATTGCTTCCAATTGCACACACAAGAGGAAAAAAAACAGTTAAGTCTAAATTAAGATGTTGGCTATGAAGTTTCCAATAGGACCTTGACATGACTGTTGACCTACTCATGACATGATCACACCAGTAAGGATTTGGAATTCTATTAGTATTACCAGAGGAAAAAAGTCAAGGAGTCATCAGGAAAACAAATCTATATCTGCTACTCCATCAGCCAATTACTGTTGTTAAAGTGGAATTAGATGGGTATTGACAATGCGGAAGGGATAAGGATTAAGCAGATGACTGAGTACAAAGCTAGCACTGCTATTCTGTTTTTGCTGTAGAAAGTTTGAAAAAGATCTCAGAAGAGAAAGGAATATGCTATATGTAATAAAATATTATGAATCTGGTCATGTCCAGGAAGAAACAGATAGCCAGATTACCCTTTCAGCCAATCAGCCAATGTAATTCTGGACAAAGCACTAAATACCAAACTCTAGTGAAGTGCTTCTAACAGAATATTATTATATTGCTATAAACTTGGCAATATGGTTTATCTGAATGCCTCAGGGGACTCTGAATACATTTAAATAATCATTTTTTCTGTTTTGTTTAATATAATCACAGGATTTTTTTCAATTAAGTTAACAGATGTCTTGGGAACATGAGTCTGTTCCAGATAACCGAGATTTGGATTATACAGACTGGACTGTAATTGGTAACTATAAATACTTAGTACTTATATAGTACTTTTTACCCACAATTCTCAAAATAATTTACAATGGTAAGCAAGAATTATTCTTCCCATTTTACAGATGAGGAACCAGAGGCAGAGAAAGATTAAGTGACAGTCCCAAGTTACAGTGAGTCCATTGTAGTCAGGAACCATGTCCAGGTCTCCTATTTCCCATTCATTATATACTTCATTGAAAAATACATTAAAAACCAAATTTTCAATTACATTACAAAAAAAGGCTGCAAGTAAAAATTAGAGCAAATCATAAAGATTCAAACTGAACACAATCTGCTTGATTGGGCCTTATCCCTCACTCAACAAAACCAAATACTGACTGTTGAAGCTCAGGAATAATGCACAAACTGTAAAACACTCAATTTCTTTTACAGATTCTGTTGACATCACATGATGGAAGAGCTGAAGTACATTATCATTGTACAACTACCAAAAAAAAAAAAAAAAAGGTGCCTGTTCCAGGCTTCAAGAAATGTTGACAATTTCTTTAAAAACATACATTATACACATAAAACGTTAGATTCCCGAGTTACTCCTACATCACAATAGCCCAGCAAAAGCAAAATATAACAAAAAGCTTAATTACTGAGGTCCTGCTCACTACCCATCTTCACAAATTTACCTCTTCATAATAAACGAGGGAGAAAGTATGGGCCATGAAGCCTGAATGAATTTCTCCAGTAATGGAATTGCAGCTGGAATATACAATTTAGTTATACTTATTTGTGATACAATATAGTGACATCAAGTGCTAAAGTACTGCAAATCCACATACCAAGCTGAGTGGTCTTATAAAATTGCAGTCTTGGATTCCCTTAGATGGCAAGAGTAATTGTGGATGGTGTTTAAATATATTATATTTCCATCCAACACACACATGCTAGAACTCCACAACTTCTAAGTGATGAAAAGCAGATGCAAGACTTTCCAGGGAAAGTAATGAATTCATTCAGTCTGATTGTCTACTAAGCCAGTTCACTTTTCAGTTGACCCACTGTGCTTCTCAGTGGTGTGCTGCTGCACTACAAAGCTACAACATCCTCCTCAGGTTCAACAGTGACAAACCATGATTCTCTATCCAAAACTGCTATGCAAAATAAACAGAAGCAATTTGCCATAATCCCTTAAGGAAGTTACTGGCATATCAGGAACTACATTTTTTCTGCTTATCTTGTCCTAAGGAATCAGGCATGATTAACTGAAGAGAAGAGAAGCGATGAAATGGGAGAAGAGCAGCAATGAAGTTGTGAAACTTCAGGAAATTCAGAAAAAGTTGCAGAAAGATTAGTCCCTTATCTCCTCAAAAGCAAGAACAAACAATAGCATGGAGAATCAGTGGCAAGCACAACAAAAATACTTAACATAGATGTGCGTGTCATTTTATATAATAATGATTAGTGCTGACACTATAAACAAAATTAGTTTAGAAGTAGTCATGGCTTAGAGAGTAATTACAGTGCCTCATTTAAAATAGTATTCTTTAGCTCACCAATGATATTACATGACACTCTATAACTCTTATTTTGGACTACCAGAAGACACGTTTGAAGCTGAAAGGAACACGACCTCATTGAAAAGTTACCAAGAGTTTCCAGTTTTACCAGCAAGTTAATGAAACTTGTATTATAGCTTCAGATGTTAAAGAATAGAACTCTTACAATATTCATATACAAATAAAATCAAAATGAGATTCAAGAGTTACTGCAACCAGAGGTCGAACCTGCACAGAAAAACCCTCCAAATTCTAGTGCTAAGCACTATAACGTATGTATACTGAATTAAAACAAATATAAAGGATAACCAGTCCTTCAAAAAAGTAACAGAGTAAGCTAAACAGAATCAGACTCCCTTAGTCTCTTATCAGCTCATAACAGCAAACTACTAAGATGGAATAGCCCTAAAGTTTATTTTCCTCCCCCTCTGCCCCTATTTGTCCTGACTTCTGGACTAAGATCAGGGAAATGGTACAGAAAAAAAAATTATTTGTTTTTCGCTCAGAGAATGTGGTCACTGGAACTGTATGTACTGGGTCCTTAATCTGGTTGTCTGGAAGAAAAGGGGCTGTTACCCATTGTGGCAAACGGCCGGCTTCTCCCTAGTGGGACCTCGCACTTTTGCCTCTCATAGTGGGACAGGGTGTCGCTGGTAACTCTGTCTTCCCAGGGATGGGGGTAGGGACCCGGGCCCGCCCGCTCCACCGGGTCCCAGCCCAGGGGCCCTCTGAATAGCAGCTATGTGCTGCTGGCACCTCATTCGCAGCTGCAGGCTTTTCCCCTGGGCCACTCTCCCCCCTCTGTCTTTCTGGCTTCTTGAGCCCAGTACCTTCTTCAGGACTCCACCTCTCTCCCACACACCGCTGTACTCTGTACTGTTCTCCTGCACAACTCCACACTCTGCTGTACTCCGTTCTGTTCTCCTCCACTTCACACACTCCTCTGCTCACCACACACTTACTCCTTCAACTCCACCCTGTCTCTCAGGAGTAGAGGGTTTTTATAGACACCTGGGTAGGGCCTTAATTGGTGTCAGCTGACACCAATTATCTTCTATTGACTCTGGCTAGTCTATAGGGAATAAAGCCCGGATCATTCTAGCACTTACATAGCACCCTTCCAGAACTTTCCTACTGCCCTGCTCCTTGCTATACCACACCATATAAAGGCTCTCTCTGCAATCAGTGGCAGAGGTGGAAGAAAGGGAAAGGTTTACCTGGGTGGAGAAGAAAGAAATTGGTTCTCCCCACCAGAATAGAGTTGTGAAGGGTAAATAGGGGAGAGAGAAGGACATTTCCAGAGTTTGGAATTTCTTACCTGAGATTCCCTAGGTCCTAGAGTTTGGACATTAAGGGGTAGGCAAGCAGCCCCACTGGCACTCTGCAGGCTACTTAGGGGTGCAGGACTAGGCTGCAGGTAGCAACCAGCAGAGTATGGGTCTCCTCCGGAGGTAGAATGTTACAGATCAAATACCTTTGATCCAGCTAAGGTGACCAGACGTCCCGATATTTAACCCTTTGTCCTGCATCCCATTCGATGTACGACTGGGATGCCATTTGTTCCAATATTCAGGTAAAAATTCAGTTCCTAGCCACTGCTGTAGGGCAACCACCCCGTGAGCTCTGGATCCCCTCTCCCCCCACAACCTCCAGGTCCACCAGCCGCCCATAGCAGCTGGAAACTCCAGGTCACATTGCCCACACCCCACCCCTATATGTCTTCATATTTTATTGTTGCCATCTGGTCACCCTAGATCCAGCTCAGAGAAGGAACTTAGTTACCATGTCCGAAGAGTGTTGAGAGAGAACTTTCTGCCAGAAAGAGGCATGCGGTATGGTGAGCACCTCTGCAGGTAACAGAAATTGGGCAAACTTAGGCACAGTTCAGGGTGGCTGCAGCCAAATTTCCTGCTGAGATGGGATATCAAAATTGGGGAAAAAAGGAGATGCAGCTTGAGGTGTCTGAAGCCAAGATTCCAGTGGATATTGGGGGAAGTGGGGCACAGCCCAGTATTGGTGCACTTAGGAACCCAATCAAAATTGGGGAAACTGAGGCAAGGCATCCCAAATACACATGCAGCAACTGGGAGGCTATTGCATATAACAGAGGACTCTCTTCAGAGGAAGACCCCGATACCAGGGGACACCTCAGTCAAGGGACCCCTGACTCACAGCACATGATGCAGGGTAGAGAAAGGAAGCTTCCCCCGTGGAAGGAACCTAGTATTAATTCAAAAGACGGGAGATGGTTTCCTCATACACACAGCGCAGGAGTAAAGACAACACCTCCCCCCCACCAAACAGCAAACCATAGCAGGGTATGAATCCCTTCTCTATCTGACCATGGGTAACAAACCCATGCATAACAGCTTACTTAAGACCAGCTTTGCATGCAGGGGGGCACTTGAATACACTTTTGTTTACAGCAAAGGTGGATTCAAAAGATGATACAAACCTGTTGACTTCATTGCATATTGGCTGGTAAGTTAAAAGTACTGCCAACAAGGCAATTCAGGTCACATTCAGGGTCCACATTGGTAATAGTCAGTTCTTCAAGTCATTCAGAATATGAGGTGGGCAGAATTTAAGAGCTGGTGCTGGGATTCAGCGAGGAACCCATTCAGGTACAGGGAGACCTCAGGAAGCCTAGTTCTTTATTGATCAATTTTGTCTTAATGCAAAACAACTAGCACCTTGAATATTCAGTTGTATATTGGGAGTGTGTGGGAAATTTACTCTACTTTGCTATCAGGGTCAATAAGGGGTTTGAAAAGGAATGATTAGATAGGATTTTGGAACTGGCGGATCTTCAGGAGAAATCTTGCTCCATGACTCAAATTTCAAAGCAAGAATTAAGGGATGGCAAAGTTGTTTATAATTAAACAAGAATATAGGGAATTAGGATTAGGATTAGTTGGAGGGATGCTCTCTATCAGGATTAATGAGGGCTTCAGCAAGGAAGGATTTCGACAGGGACTTGAAATTCAGAAGTCACCAATGGGGGACAGTGAGGGACCAGACTCCTTGAGATTTGAAGAGTGTTAAACTTCTAAAGGGACAACAAGGAGAGTCATAATAATATAAATGAATGGGAGAGGCTGGGATTTGTCCAGTCAAAGCAGTACAGACTTGCTTAGTATAGGTTCTACTCTTCTTCATAGAAAGGATGTTACCTTGGAGAAAGAATTTTCAATTCATAACAATGTTAAAGAACACGTATTGTTTAGGTTCCCCTAATGAATTTGTTTAAAACTGCACCGGTTACATCCGAAGTACAACTTAAAATGGGGAGGCCAACAAATCAAGCTTACCACTCGTCCATCCAAATCCATACAAGCTTGGGACTCCCTATTAAGGAGGACAAAATAGTGATTTACCTGCTAAACTCTTCATCTTTATTCCTTCCTTTAGTATCATGTGAACAGGCACAGGAGTTGGTGCCTTGATGTGTGGGCATGATATTGTGCATTTGGCCCAAAGGTTCACTGCTGAGCCTCAGCACTAATGCAGCTTTGAGTTGACCTGGATGGAGGGGCACTCTACAGAGATCAAGGGAATGGGTCAAGGAAGGCATGCTCTGGGACCAGCTGATGTTCTTTCTACTCTCTTTGGCATCCCAGGAGCAGGCACTATATATGATTAGTTTTCACCACAGTGAAAACAATTTAGGAATCTGTAAAAGGGTTGACTTGATCATCTAAGCTAAGTGGCATCCAAAAGCTTTCCTAGAGTGAATACTGGATCTGAAATATTACAAGGAAAGGTATGATGAGGAGCCACAAAACCTCTGTGGATTGATAAGGCTAGGGGGCAAGTGAATAGAGAGGTGGGTAAATTCATACGCAACCAAGAGGGACTGTTAATTACTCATCTGGACATCTCTTCCTGGTCACGAGTTATTTAGGTAGGATGGGCTACACCTATTAGGCTGGGGAGGGGATATATTTGTGTCCTATATTAAGACAGGAATTGATAAATATCTGGGAAAACAGCAAGAACTGGGGGGGGGGGAGAGGCAGCCAGCTAATTGCTGGAGCATCCTTGCAGCAGATATCCAGTACATGTACTTGTTACAGTGATCAAATAAAATGGATTGAAAAGTGATAAAGAGGAAAGCATCCTTAAGAAAGCTGATGAATGAAGGGTTCAGAGTTCCTAACGTTTGGAAGAGCACAGAACCAACTGATGGCATGGTTGTTGGCTGTATTTGTTCTGTAGTGTTCTTCCTGCTTGATTCTTGAACTTGCGTAAAACACCATAAAGCTGACACACTTTTCCATCTTAAGATACAAAGTACTACAAAATGTCAAATTCAGAGGAGAATTTGGGGGACGTGGAGAATCATAATAGAATGTTTCCCACAAATTAAATTGTTAGAGTATGTCTACATTGGAGAAAAAAATAAAAGGTGTGTTCTTAACACCAGTGAGCTAACCTGCATTAGCTAACTTGGTATAAAATACCAGCAACTAAACTTTTAACTCAGGTTAGCGGTTTACATTCAACCCCAGGCACCCTATAGGTAGAGACTTCCTTGCAGTCTAGAATAATTGAGTGCTGCAGAAACAGCCAGCTGATAACATTAAGTAGTTCAAGGAGAAGTTCCCCTTACCAGCACAAGGGAACTGGATTTTTTGCTAAAATGATTAGATGTGAAGTGATTAACTTGTTAACATTAAATTATCATAAGATTTAAAAAGTTAAAGCCAATTTTGATGACTTTTTAGATCTACAATATTTAGAATATTCTCAGTATCTAGATTAAAAATAGTAAATGAAAAATTATTTTAAAGATTTACTGTTAAAGAGTGCCCCTTTAACCTTTTAGAATTATTATTTGCATGAAATTTTTCCAGAAGACGAAAGTACATTGAGTCAAATTTGGAAGACTGCTTTGGCAATCACATCGGCATTGTTCACAGAAGTGACTGGTTTTTTTTTTAATAATATTGTAGTATATACAACACAATGGGATCCCAATCTGTGAAATCTACTGTGTTATAAATATTAAGTTACAATAAGTTGTAATTTGAATTCTGCACAAATTAATGGATATAGATCACGGAAGTGGCTAAACCAGTGTATGGAATGCTGCCTCAATCTGACCCTTCAGCGCAGGACTTGATTCAAATGGAGAGACTCCCACTGACTTCAGTAAGCTTTGGATCAAGCCTCTAGCAAGGCAAACTGTTGCCTGGAATGTTCTATTTTTTAATGGCCATAGAAGGGATTACAAATGGGTTTGAAGGTGGAGAAAGGGGAAACTACACAAATCAGACAGGATGTATGCTATCACTAAACCATGGATGTGCCCAGGATGAATTTACTTCTCCATACAAAGAGGTTGAAAATCCCTGCTTTAAGTGCAAAAGTCAGCTAACTAACTGCAAACTGGTGCTTTCACAGTTTACTTAAAACAAATTAAGTTCAAAGCAGAATAGCCATACTTAGCAAAATGAATGCAACACTTCCAAAGAGACCAACTTTCACTAGTCCAGCATATCACAATGGCTGGTGATTAAACAAAATTTTAACAGAATAACATCATCACAATGACCTAAAATGAATTCAAAAGCGCTATTGCAAAAGCAATTTTAAAAACCTGTCAGAAATAAAGCAAAGCGGTTATAAAATCTTAACCAATAAGTGAAAAGGGCAGCAATTTAACAATAAATATTGTAATGAGCTTCATCTTTTGTCAGACTCAAGGGGACATTTCAAAATCTGTAACACTGATTAAGAATAACGGGCAAAAAGCAAAAATAGACACACAGCTAACAAACACACAAGCATAAACTCAACCCAATTCAGAAAATGCAACCTGCCTTGCCAGATCTTTTTAACTTATTGGAAAACTTACACAGCTTAATATATTGACACAGATGTGCAAATCAATACACAAGGAATGAGTGATATATTTTAATTTAACAATGTTCAAAATGCTGCAGTAGATCTATGCACTTAGCACATACAAATAATCAAAAGCGTTTCTTGTTGGAAGTTAATGCTGAGATATCACAAGATGATAAGCAAAGCTCAGAAGCAAGTGATGCATACCTTAGGCTGTAAATTCAAACATCTCTTTTTTTAAAATACATAACTTACAAGTAAAAGGTATTAAAAGGAATCCTATTTTTACTATTAGTTTGAGGTGGGTTGAACTAATTTGGCAATGTCTGGGAACATTCAGAGTTCTGTAAGCTTAATTGTGTATTTTGCAACCTGTGCACCACCTACCTGCTGCTGACATGAAGTTCAGACTATTTTTCATACTGAATACTTATACAACTTCCAGTGAAATGAATCGTAACACTGATTTCAAGGAGTGAATATGATTGGGGCAAAGGAGGAAGATGAAGGCGAGAATATCTTGCTGAATTTAATTCAAGACTCCCTACTTTTTTCTCATAGTATTATAGTGCACATAGTGTCTTAAATGTCGTTTCACCTCTCCTCTCTAACTTTTTCTAGTTTGTGATCTTTTAGGTAAATTGACTTCAGAAATGTTTAAAATTAAAAACCAAACATCAATGATCTCAATTTCACATTCTAAAACTTGCATACACACATGTCCAAAACCAATATCAATGTCAATGCACACTAGAACAAGTAACATCTTAGCTAATGTATGCATGGTTAAATTAAATGATCTCTTAACAACATGCTTATGGTACTTCTAATATAATATCAAAGGCACCTTAAGTGAGTAAGAGAAGGGATCTTGCATTATATTTTCTACAACTGAATTATACCAGTTATTTATCCATAAAAAGCACTCTTTTGGGGAAGAAATAGGGTAATATCTGCAAAATCCCAGAAAGAATGGATAGTAAAAGGGCTACCGAGTGAAACTTAACCATTCATAAGGTATATATTATCTTTTGTAATTTTCGTTTCTTATTCTTTATTACTAAAGGGTAATTGTGCTAAAGAAAGATCTGTTATTCTTAAAATTTCTTTTGGTGCTTAATCCACTTGTGAAATTATAATCTTAAATTTATGAAACCATAATTGCTTGTTTTAGAAACAATAATTTCAACAATACTTCATTATTTATCACTTGCAGTCATAAGGCGAAACAGCAAAATGTTGATTATGTACAAAGGTATAGCTAATAGGCTAAACATGAAAAAAAAAGCCATTATTCAAAAAAGAATAATTTCCCAACAACTATTTTCATCTTTACATTCTGAATAATGTTAAACTGAACTAACATTTTGATCATACCAAATTAGTGCAATAATGCTTTTCGTTATTCATTTAGCACGATGGTTACATAAAATTTGTGATTCAGGCATGTAAGCGTACATATTATCCTTTTACTCCTAAGTGTAGTGAGACACCAGGTCTGAGAAAAGATACTACATTACTTATAAATAAACTTCAATAGCAGGTTTCATTTTCCAGAAGAAAAGTGAGCATTTAAACATTAAATATATACTGCCATTATTTTTATAGATAATCTCAAATTAGCTCAAAATGCTGCAAATGCAGACTTCGATTTCACTAGTGAGAATACTTTAGTGCTGCACATATACCTCTTCCTAAGGAATTTGGAAAAATGCTCAATTTTTTTCCTGGGCATATTTAAACAATGATTTAAAAAAAAAAAAAAAAACACTGACATTCATAGTTGTATCTTGGAAACTGCATGGAAAAACAAAATATTACATTCAAAAGATAATTCTAATTCTGTGTCACAAATTATTCTTATTTCTCTTCCCCTACACTTAATTACAAATGAAAATAGCTATAAAAAGATCTTTGTTTCCATTGCATCCATCTGCTCCTGCTGACTATCTCCTATCCTACATGAAGTTACAATCCAAACTCGAGACCTCAGATGTAGCTGCTGTGGAAGTATTTCTGCAGCCAAAAAACACACATCAGCAAACATGCTATTTTAGTTAACATTTTCTTCCTGGTATTTTCAAATCCAAAAGCTGCAAACTCCCCAAAAACCCAGCCTATTCCCCTTCATTAAAAAAAAGGAATGATGTCTCCGTAACTGACCACTGTTCATTAAGGTTGTCTTTTTAAAATATTTTCGTTTCATACTTTGGGTTGAATAAATAGATAAAAATTAGGACTCTGGAAAATTTACAATATCCTTTCTATAACAGCCAGTTTTCTAAAAATGATGCAGTCACAAATTTCACACATTGTTTATAAAACAGTCAACACAAAGTTGCAGACAATAGATTAAGTCGTATCATAACCAAGTACAGAATGAACTGACAGATATGGAAGGAACTTCACAGTATGACTACAAATTTTTTTTAAAAATGCTCAGCCAACACAACCAGGAGCTTTGAGTTCGGTAGCTGCTTCAATAGTTGTCTCCATTTCTTACATATTTTGTAGGAAGTTTTCACACCAATGTTTAACAAAATATGTTCAAACTGTGATTAACAGCTCAGCGGAATTTTAAAGATAGTGTAATTGTAGCAAATGATGAAAGCTTAAGCCTTTCAGTTAGATTCTTTTTTTCAGGAAACACACTGTGGAGGCCAAAATATACAAGACACTAAGGAAAGTTATTTTTAATACTAAAATTAGATAAATATTGCATGCATAAAAAATTATCTTGGAATGTCAAAAAGCCTCCTAATAAAGATGCTAGAGCTACTTATGTGCTATCAACTCTGAGGGGAAATAGGTTTGTCTTGTGTCTACACAGAGAACAGCAACTTTAAGGTCTTGAAATACTGTCTTTCACTGGCTTTTGAGGCATTGTTTTTCCTTGGTTTTCCCTCCTATTCCTCTGATCACTCCACTTGGTAGGTGCTCCTGTTTCTCTCGATCTTTCAATAGGCATCTCCCCAGGCTATGCCCTTTCCCCCATGTTCCTCTCTCTAGGTGGTTTTATTAACAAGAATGGCTTAAAATACTACCTTTATGCTGATGACTTTCCAATCCTTCTCCACTGAAGACCTGTCTCCATCCGTCTAATCAAGAATCTGGGCTTGTCCTTCTGACATCTTGGTGGATATCAAACCAGCAACTTAAGATCATCAAGCCTAAAACTGAGCTCTAGATCTCACTCAAGATTTCTTTTCACTATAATTTCTCAGTCCTATTGAACAACACCACACACATTCTCTCAATCACTCAAACCCATAAAATGGATGTAATCTTCAATATGGCCCTCTCTCTGGATCCTTCGAAGTCTTGTTGTTTCTTCCTACATAAACTATTTCAAAGCTCTGGCCTTTTCTGAATGTTCAGACTTCCAAAGCACTTGTATAGGCCCTCATCACCTTGCACCTTACATATCTCAGCCTCCCCCTATCTGTTGCCTTAAGCCAACTGCTTTGCCTTTCCAGACCATCCTGCTGGGATCATCTTCTTAACTATCACTAGGAGCCTGATGTGGTGGCTAGTAGGGCTATTTGCTGGGCCTCTCCACCATACACTGCTAGAGCTGTTCTGGCAGTAGGATGGGCCCAGTCTTTTAAAATTTTACCAACAATGCAAGTGACAAAGGAAAATGGTGATTTTCAGAAGTTTTGCTGTGTTAGTCACATCTGAATGGAATGTCATGCAACAAAGATGACTGGTTTTTTTGGCTGCAGGGCTTTGTCCCAGCTGAATTTCAAAGGCCTACTGCAAACAGTGAAGGTGTTAGAGCTTCTCAAAATAAATGTCACAAGAATATTTTATGATGGAAAGTGTTAGGCTACCTAAATATAAAGGTTTTTTACAGCTCCCCTTAGGATATTAATAAAGATAGAGTATCTAGGATTTTGACTGGCAGTTTTGTGGAAGGCCAGAGAGTGTGCCGAAAACAGAGAAAGAACCTACAACTCATACAGGGGTCCTACACAGAAGTTAGGCAGATCCCAGAAGTGAAGAGTAGGTATTTGACAGAATTTTTCTCCAGCCTCAAAATTTTGTCTGACTTTATAAAGTTATAAATAGGTTAAATCCTTCAATTAATCATCCATTTTTGCAGAAGCAAATACTAACATTTTATACATCTATATGATTGGCAAAGACAAATAGTTAGATGCTTGTTTTTACACTTACAATTAATTGCTCCTAAAAACGTAAAGGGTATTGTTAAAAATAGGACCATAATCCAAGGTGAGGGAGAGTAAGTTTCCAAGATTTTGTGGTGTTCTCTCTCTCTCGTTTTCTCCATCCTACCATTTCCAGGAAAGAAACCGGATACCAAAGAAGGACCTCCTAGGAAGTTACTTCTTCAAGGAGTCACAGGAACCCAACCCTGACAACCCTCACTCTCATCTCCCTGTATTGGCAGTGTATGGAGCTAATGAATTGTCTTGCACTAATTTTGTTACTCTTAATATTCCCCACCCTTTTGTATACTGTTTACTTAGACTTTAAACTCTTCAAAAAAGCAACCTTTTCTTACTTTGTTGTAAAGTGACAAGTATACTGCTGCCAGTATAAAAACAAATAAAAACAGATTATGTAGTTTGCACCTAAAAATTTACTTATACTTGTAAGGATTTCTTTTTTTAAGCTCTGAAAATGTGTTTTACAATACATAAAAATAGATTAGTAATCCTAGAGAAAATACCTTAAAATTCAAAGTCTCGTTTAAAAGGTCACTTTTGCCCAGAAAACAGTCTAGCCACTATTCATTTTAGTTTTGTACTCCTATCTTGAGGGAAGAGAACACAAATTCTGGTAGACACACACACCCTCCCACCCCTACACCATGTTGTCCTGTTTCTCATAAGAAACGCAGTAAAGAATTATTTTCTAAATGGAAAAGGGATCTAGATAAGACTTTAAAAGATATTACACAGAAAAGGCCCTGATTCTACATGGTACTATGGCCAGGAAGAGGTATGCGCTAGTAGATCCTGATGCAGGCTTCATGTGAAAAAGAATAAACAAACACTGATTTTTGTTTTTCTAAAAAGCAGACTATTAAACAGTGCACCTTAAAAAAGGTGTACATTACACATCCAATCAAAGGTAGTATTTAAACTAATCTTGTGAAAATATGACACCTCTTGGAATTTAATTCGGGTTTTACAAATTCAGTGTGTACATTTATTAAAATGGTTAGAAGACATTCTACAGATTTACTAAAATATCTAAATATATACAAAAAGCTCTCTTTTTTGACTAAAGAAAGATTACAAAAGGAATAATAAATCAACAGTAATCAGTTATGTTAAAAGATGTCTCGATATTTAGTATACAGGCATATTTTCTTCTATTTTCTCTACACTGTAAATACTTTACTCTCTCTTATACCACATGCACTATAAACCCTATTCTGCGTCACCGATTTTAAATTTAGCCTATAAAAATCATTTTGCATACATTACAAATAACAATACATGCCCTAGTTTGAATATTAAGGTCATAATTCAATCTCAAGGTTCTTCTGACAGGATTCAAGTTATTCTTTTTAAGATGCCAACCAAATCCTTCTGAGTGAATTCACAAAATTCTATTGTGCAGGAGACCCTATATATTTTAAAGTAGATCAGCTACAAAGAGTACTTTACTCAACTTTTTTGCTGCATGTTCAAATAACATTCAATAAGTTTCAGGAATCTGGTGCTACTATGCAATAATTATATAAAATTTAAAAAAAAATCTTAACTCATCATTTCATGTGATCCCATGTTCATAACCTGCACCATACACACACACACTCTAATGTCCCTTACTCCTTTCTACATAAAACATGTTTTTCTTCCTATCTTCATACTAGAAAGCAGCATATGGTAGATACATCAAGACACTTGTAGCTGTGGTATTGAACCTTAGGTGTACAATCCCAAAAGGAATATATATATCTTTAAAAGACAGAAATCTTGATAACAGGCACATGATTGAACGTACTTTGACAGAATATCTTGTGAAAAATACGAGAAAAAACTAAACAAGTTCTCCTAAAAGAGTTTTTACTTATAAAAGGGTCTTTAGCTCTTAAAAAGGGTGACTGTAAACTTAAGCACCCAACTTCTGATTTTTTTTTTTAATGTCATGTAGTACTGGGAACTACTGATTAATCTTAAATTGATAATATAGTTTTAAGCTGCATCTAGGTAGATACAGTTATTATCCACATATATGACAAGATACATTTTCTACTGCTCATTTGGTTTCTCCAAGCCATTATAGTATTTACAGAAAGATCACTTAAGTAACCTTACCAGAAGACAGAAATTAAATAAACCAAACTTTTGCTTACTGTTTCATTAAAAACGTTTATTAAACTAAACCAATCAACCAAAAAAATCAAACTCCATGCTTTTAGACTGCCACCCATCCTTGCCTAAAGTGTGATCAATAGCTCAGGGTAAATTGGTTATAGGATCTCAGCACACGACAAAGACTATATTTTGTGTCTTGTGACATCACCATATATTTCAAATGCAATAATCATTTTTGAGAAAAAATGTCATCAAAGCAGTCCCAATAGAAAAACAGAGTGGGATGTCAAGAACGGCATAAAAGGACTTGGAGAATCAAATTGACAAATAAAAAATCATCATTCTCCATACTCCCTAAATGCAAAAAGAGAAAGTGGAAGCTTCAACAGCAAGTTTACAGTTCCGTAAGATAAGAGAGTAAGAATCTAATGCACAATGTAATAGTGTGGAAAGAAGATATTAAGTACCTGATCTCTCTAAAGATTTTAGGGAAGGCCATTTTTAATTACTAAATACTTACCTGCCCAGCCCATGGACAAAAGCACTTATTGATAAACTTTGTTTGGTCAAGCTGCATAACACCTCAATTACAAGATGCAAGTGTTTGCTAATATTTTTAATAGCCATGTTAATCAAGGATATAGACCTACATACAACAGACAGGTCTGAACCTTTACCCTTTTTAACAAGAATGCTCCAGACATATGGAAATCTAGACAAGTACCACCAGTTTCCTTAGAATGACTGCACATATGTAAGAGTTGCATGTTAAAGGATGCACATAAAGCTTTAAAAAAGTTTACTCTGAGTGAATCTGCATCAGGCATTTTGCCAAAGGATAGACATTAATGGTTTCTATGATCTCTTCTGCAGAGAGGGGCTTGCCAAGACAAATCCTGAAACTTATATTAGGGAGGTTAAGCGAGGTCAAAAAGTCCCACCTCTCTCCCTAGCTGTAGACACTTTACCAGTTTGGTAATTTTGATAAACTCCTAAAATATCCATCCTTATTTTCTTCTCTCTCTTTCATTACTCTGGTACCAGGAAAGTTTCTAATAGTTGGGCTTGGGCTGATGTCTGACTTGATTACCTTTGTAAACAGCCTACCAGTTTTGTCACCCTATTAGAATAATCTGTTTTGTGAAAGTCAAGGCCATTTGAGACCTTTGAGCTATGTGTACACTGACAGCAGAGTTGGCCACTTACAGCTCCTCCTGCAAGGCAGAATAAAATAAAGGGGACATCAGAAGAACCTGAGCCCTCAGGTTGTTTTTCCACCCTCCTCAAGGTAGAACTGGATCTTGAGTTTATCTTATCTTCCTTTGGAGGCATAAAAAACTAATTGTGCCCTTAATATGCTTTGAAAAGTGCATATCAACTAATGGACAATACCTCAAGGATATAATTTACCTGTATGAAGCAATGAATCTGAGCATTCATATGTTCCCTAAAAATCCTACATACAGGAGGTAAGAATTATTCTCCTTCTAGAATAGCACCTTCTCATCTTATCTTATCTTCACAGACTACCATGAAAGCTGTGTGTGACTGGAGATCTAAGTAGTATCTGTTTTCACTTTTAGAACCCAATCTAACAAACAAAGTATTTGGCAAAAATAAGTAGTGCCACCCTGAGGAAGTTGGTGTGATATCTTGATTAAAACAAGTTTTATATGGTAGAGTGTTGGAATTTCTGTACTATGGGGATAAAGTTCCATTACTAGTTTTAAGGAAGGGCTGTAGTAGAAACTTATCTAGACACCTCCAGCCCCTAAAAAAAACGAGGATAAATACCGTACCGACGATCTGCTATGGACAATCTTGCGAACATCTTACTGGAAGCATTCTATGAAATAACAATTCATTATCTACAATCATCCACACTGTGTGACTCATACAGCTAACCATGTGATGTATCCAACATTTTAGAATATGGCATCCCGTTTGATAAGCAGGTTACCTCATGTACTCAACCATCTGCAACAGCTATATGTGGGTCTCTGGTTGTTGTCTAGGGTATGGTTTTTGACCTGTAAAGTCCTGAATGGTTTAGGATCTACCTTTTGAGAGAACACCCTCGATCCCCATACCATGATGACCCTCTTCCTTCTGATTTTGAAGGAAAAAGGAGCTAAGAACATTTTTCACATGGTGTGCATATCTCTGCAATAAACCTCTCTCACACACAAAATAATTGATCCACAAAGTACATATGGAATTATTACTCTGATGGTACAATGGTGCACAGTAACTACTCTGTTATGCAGAGGAATTAGAAAGACCTAATGTAAGTTTTTAAAATAGTTACAAAGTTGTCCTATATTTACAATAGTTAAACCACCAAATTCATTTACACTCCTGCATTTTCTGCCTTTTTGTCTTTTTAATGTACTCCATGAACTATTAATTATACACTTCCACTCACACTGATGCTTCCTTACTTTCTCTGCACCAATGATTTACACCTTTGTTCATGCCATCTCCTCGGTTGGAACAGCTTCACTCTATCTGTAGGTCATGTACCCTCATTCTATTACTTTCAATAGTTCCTCAAAACTCACTTTTTCCTTGCTTGTCTTCCCATCATTAATCCAACTCAGGTGTTGTTCACTGCCAGCACCTGATCATGATACGTAGATATTTAAAACAATCCAAAACAGGCCAGCTCAATGATAGTAATTTAATAACAGAAAAATAACACTCCCACAGCACAAATCTGCCACCCTGCAAAGCGGTCTGCAAGCACCTCCTTGTAGAATCTTACTGGGACTTTGCACAGGATTGGGGCATTACATTGTAAGTACAGGGACTTTGTCTCCTTATGTTCATAAAACACTATACACATGTGGTTCTCTATTAATTAGAAACACAGAAACCAGGTAAGGTTGATTTTGAAATTACAAAATGGTAGTACTGATCTAATTTGTTTGGGGCACTTTATAAATACAACAGTTATTCTACAGACCTAGATGTTTTCATTTTATTAGTACACCTTTATGTGAACAGAACTATGTCAACTAAGGCTTAATAGATCCAGAACGGCATTTTACTTCGATACAAAAAAATCTACTTTTTAAAAGACAGACCTGAACATATTGACACTATTTTAGATGAGCAGGGAAGTCCTATCATTAATGTCTGATCTTTGTCTAAGAAAACATCTGTTTCATTACTAAAATTAATTAATTTTAATCCATCCACACAAATGATTTTTTTACCTCTGAAATCAATCATTTCAACACCCAAGATGTTATCAACAAAACAAATTTACCAATAAGTGATACAGTAGATCACATTCAAATTATGAATGTGTCACTTTTATTCCCAGTTGTGTCTGAAGCGTTTTCTAACATTCACCAGTTGTGTCAACATTTTGACATTTATAGTATAAACAAAACATGATCGGGTATTATGAAAACTATGGTTCATATCTATTAGTAATTACATGTAATGCCAAGCTTTTCGTTCACAGTTCTTATAAAAAAACTGATTGGTAGTATTAATGTGCTGGGAAAGAAGGAAATGTTTTGACTAACATTTTTTAAAAATAATTTAAAACTACCTTTCCTATGACATCTTAATATTTATAGAGAAGTGCCAGTTTTTCCCCCCGCCTTTAAATGCTGAAGGTTCCACCAGGAAAATGTGTCAAAGAATGAACCTAGAACTTCACAGTATAAGGATATCAATCATTACTGAACAAGTACAAGGTTTCTTAAATGAACCATCACTTTTTTCAAAAAATATTTTTTCCATCTGCACGAATATTAAATATTTTAAATACATTAAAAAGTGGATGACCATATTTTGGGAGAAGTAAGTACAGGAGAAAACTGATTATGTGTAGTATTATTACTGTCTAAATACTGTGAAAGGATAACAAAATGAGGCTTCTGCTTTCTCCCTGTGTATGATCACAGCTGGATCCTAATTCAAAGGTGCATCTCTGCTTGTCTACATTAAAAACCTTTGACTAAAACATACATATTTATTCATTTGGTTTAATTGTTTCATTTTTCCTATTTGAATCAAGGAAAAAGTGTCGCCAAAATCACCTAGCAACCTCGTAAGTGCTTGTTTTATGAATCTGGCCCTTAGTCAAGAAGTTACATTCTAAAGTCTTTTAATCACCTTCTGATCAGAATTTACTGGATTGTATCTAAGTTCAAGTTCAAGGGTATTAAAATGTGTAAAGGAGACTATGAAAAAATGGCTGGGTTATAGATTTTAACTTCTTAACTAGAAAACTGACTTCAAATAGATTTTCTAATTTACAATGAATCAAGAGAAAAAACATTAGACCATAGCAAAAGTGGCACAAATGTATCAAAAAGCAAATGAATAAACATTTGAGAAGATTTATTATTAGAAATTGTAATAAATTTTGGAAAGATGAATTGATTTTAGTTAAAAGGTATAACTGACAATTTATTGGGCGGGAAGATGCATTATTTTCCAATTGTTATCCACCTATAGTAAAACTGATTTGTGTCCTATTGTATTTTATGGAAAAGGAGAGAGCAACTTTCAGTGATTTAGATTAAATGTATTAATCATAACCAAGCACTGTGAACTATATATCTACTATTAAAGAAGATTTTTGACATTTAATTCTGTAGCAATATTTTGGCTCTGTACCACTCTTCCTAAATCCAATTCCTGCTACAGTTGGCAGATTTCTCCCTTTTAATTTTATGAGGCTTAAAGTAGCATTTAACCACCCATGCGGTAAATAATGCAGGATTAGAAATATTTAGTGTTTTGTTTCCCTTTCAAGAGTACTAATCCATCAAACCCAAAAATATTTTCTTTAAAATTTCTATATATTAGTAATCTTTAACACCAAATACAATAAAAACTATAACATTAAATAAAGTATCACAGTCCTAATATATTTGTTTCCCTAAACCATTTTCCCCTAAGATAGTTTAATAAAAATAAAATGAAAAAATATGCCTATATAAACCTGAAATAAAAATCTCACTTGAGAGGTTAAGATAAAAATCACATAGTGATTAGCTTAAATCCACTGAGAAAAGTATAGTAAACAACTCATAATTCTTTAACATTGTACATAATATGAGAAAGAAATAAACTATGTTTATGTTTAAGAGCCTGACAGTATAAACTACTCATCCTAGACTTACAAACAAAAAAATCTGAATGTAGACCAAAATATATATGTTCAGTGTAATATTTAAATGGTTTTCTGATTTTTGGGAAAAAGTCAGTTTTTGTTGCAGTCTCATTCTTTTTCTGTTACTTAGATTAAGTGTTTCTGCTGTAAAAATCTGTCTTTTGATAATAACTTCTTAAACTTATTCTATATACAGTAAATGGTCTTTAATGTTTCACAGAAGCTATTACATAAATTATTAAATTATAGTTTGCTAAAAAGCATCAAGCAATGCAGCAATGCCGTAGACTAAAAAAAAAAAAAAAAAAAAAATCATACTTCTGATTTTATTTTTTTTTAAACCCAACTACAAAGTAATACCTAAAATGACTAGCCCCGAAAGATCGGGGGAAAAAACCCAACCTATTTTCTTTATGTACCAGACAGAACTCCAATCTGACCTTGTTTCTTTCTCTCCCCTGCATTGTCAGTCTATTTCCCCTGTTTATGAAGGTCTGTCACATAGTAACATGGGAGAACAAACCATTTAAAAAAAAAAATAGAATATGACGGTAAAAAATACAAACTTGGCAAGTCCCCCAAAATTTCTGAGTGCAAGGTGAAGGTGCAGTAGTACCTTGCACTATTTTTAACTCAGTTGCATTACATTTCCTAGATTTCAAGTTAATAGTGTCCCTTAAACATCTCACAATAAATTCGGACATACAGTTAAGTTTTCTGTGTGTGCTAGTTTCATAATTTGGTTTGAATGTTTTTCCTACCAATCAATAGTAAGAAATCTTTAAATGTTACATAGAAATAAGCAATCCATCTGTACTGTACAGGCATTTGATCTAAAACTTTTTACTTGGAAGGTTATTTTATAAAAGGTTTTAACATAAAAAAGAAAGGTTGCCATAATAGTTACTCATCAGATGACAGTAAAATAGTCAGAAAATGGATAAATAATTTTTTTTCAATTCTGAGAATTGAAGAAAAATTAAATTTCCTTGCTTTTTAAATTTTTCTTGCTCAAATAACTATAACAAAGTTATTCTGATAATTGCATATGGTGGTTTTAAAGTCGTAACAAAAATAACCATTCAGACAAGGAACTAGACAGTTAATCTACAGAAAAAAATAGATTGTCCAGAAGTCAGTTTAAGTCTGTAATTCCCTCAAGGGACTCTAACATCAAATTGCAAGGATAGAACAGGAGCAGTTTTTTGAATGGCAATGGGAGTCCTTTGACTGAATTACCAATTTGTATTTGTTCTTTAGACGTGCATGGTTACAATACAATTTCATAAAACACTATAAAAATTCATATGGTATGGATAGAGAAAACACAATATTAATATTATGTTTCTAAATACATCATACTGGCATTTCAAATGGAAAAGCCAATATATAACACAAACATAGAAATACTATGCTACATGGATTTCCCACCTTTCAATGACAAACCTTCCAATCTTTAGGATTATTAGTTTACTAAGAGTCCTCCATGTAACTACCTTTAAACTGCACGGTTGCTTATTTATCATATATTTTCTTTTTTAAAATGACTATTCCAGTCTACATAATTCTTCACTCTAACTTGATCTTTGCTACTGGCTACGAATAGAATATATTAGTAATATAAAACAACATTAACTTCTGAAACTCCTTCTGGGTGAAGATGTCAAATGGATGTAATATTAATCTACTAAACCTATAAACTGGTGAAGGAGGAAAGGGTCTTACTGAATTCAAGTAAATATCATAGCATCCACTACTAGTATTCAGAAATTGTTTATCAACACATACCTATCCTCCACAAAACATGAAGAACACCATATCCCTGAAGCTGCAGGAAGAATTTCAATAGGCAAAATAGCTACCAGTGCTGAAACCTGGGCAGTATTGAAAGACTAACATTCCATATTAGACACTACTCAGTTTTACATCTTGTCTGAAAGCTGTCACCTTTTGCAACATAATGTCTTCAATGACATATTGTTACACCACTTCATTGTTGACTCAGAGGGAAAAGTAGTGAATCATCTATGTTTTTACATTACCATATGTTCCTTGGAAGTCACCAACCCTAGTACACCCTGACTGAAACACCTGAGCTTGTATGATACCCAGAACCACCAAATAAAGGGTTATGGCAGGTGGCATGGACAATAATAAGCACGTCCTGAGTGCCAGTCAAGGCTTGAAAAAGAGACTGTGGTCTCAGGGAAGTCACAACCTCTTCCTCCGTTTCTGCATCTGTAAAATAGATAAAATACTGACCTACCTATCTCATACGGACATTAAAGCTTAGATTTTTGCAAAAAAATAAAAATTCTGCACACAATATTTTAAAATAGTGCAAAATTCTGCATATTTGTCAAAATAACACAATATAATCATGCCAGTTTCAATTATTTTGGTAATTTATTTCAAAATAGCTGTCAGCAAATATATCTGTAATAATATAGACAACAAAAAAGATTCAGGAAATGTTTTTTGACAAATAGATTACTTACTAGGCATATTAATACATATTTAAACTACAATACAGAAATTAATTTCCCACACCCCTCAGAAGCATGACAAAGACTTGGGGGAGTCAGGAGGAATGGAAGAGATGAGGGAGAAGAAAGCAGCCTGGGAGTGAACCTGGAGAGCTGTTGGATGTGGGTGGGAGAAGTAGAGAAAAGGTTTTTTGGGGGGAATGGGAGGGATTGTTAGGGAGGCCCCTCCTCTACAGACCCCCTGTCCCCGTTTCCCTGCTTTCTTTTATCCCTCCCTCCCCGTTGCCCTTAATGCCCTCTCTTATTCAAACCCTGGCTCAATCGTGTCACCCTGCTAACTCCTCTGCTCTCTCCACAGTCTATCCCCTTCCACTAGCCCCTCTGAACAAGTCTGTGAGAGCCCCCCATCCCCCGCCCCCCAGCAGCCCTGTGCATCTTACGCTCTCTGGTCCATGTCTCCTGTACTAGGTTAAAGATATCTTAAGGGTGACCTTAAAGGTGACCTGCAAGTATTTTAAAAATTAAATAAAATGTAGGGCTACTATATATGCCAAATGCCAAAAGTTAGAATGCAGTGTTGTAGCCGTGTTGATCCCACAATATTTCAGAGACAAGATGGGTGAGGCAATCTCTTTTATTGGACCAACTTGTGTTGGTGAGAAAGACAAGATTCTGAACTTACACAAAGCTCTTTTTCAGGTTGCCAAGACCATTTGGCTCAAAGAATTTTAAACACTGCAAGAAAAAAAAGTTTACTCTCAGTGGGTAGTCAATTTTAATTTGCTTCAGTGTTTGGGAAAATGAATGTTTAATTTCATATATAATATTAACACATGAACAATTTATTTGGAAGCCATGTTTAAACTCTGAATTTCACAACTTGTTTCCTAGATCTTTCCTCTCCACTCAAGGCTCCTAGGACCAAATTTTCAGTGGGCCTGAAAACTACATCTATAAATTTTGTGGATGCAAAACTGATGCACTTGCAAATTTTTGCAGGCTCAGTTAAGGACATTCTTTGAATATCTGACCCTTAAAACATCATTTAGCTTTCTTTGTATCTGCATAACTAAGATCACAAATACAAAAAAACCAAAAAAAAACAAACAAACCAACAAACCAACCAAAAAAAACGCACACACCAAGGAGTTACAGTAGAAGAGCATCTATTTTATTTTCATTATATAGCTTGTATTAAAAAGTGACAAACTAACCAACGCATTTCAACTGTGCCCCTGTTTGTTCATCACATAGTACTGTACCAAAATAATTAATTCAGATAACTCACTATTTTTGAGCTCATAGATAAGTCTCCCAATGACAAACTGTTGAAGATTGTACTCAAGGTTAGTTTCATTCATCACCCTCAGAGCTGCCTCCTGCATAGTATTTTGTAGCATGTGTGTATTGCGCGCGCGCACACACACGCACACACTTTAAAATAGTGTATAATGAAAATATACACTGTACTAGATGTAAAAACATAAAAATATAAAACTACTCTCACTTTAAATCACAATCCAAATTACGAAACATTCTAATTCCCAGTTTAGATATGACGGCAACTCATTTGAGGCTCCTTTGTATAAAAGGATAGTTGAAACACATGATGTCTATGTAATCAAGTCGGGGGGGGGAAAAATCAGTAGCTCAGCTGCTAGTACAGGTCTGGAAAACAAAAAGGAAATGCACAGGAAGATGATAACGTAATAAAATCCTTGGCGTTCTACTCAGTATTATGAGTACGGAAGGAAAGTGTCTCAATAGGCCTTGTCTAGATTAGGCATTTTAGCCACCGGTGGCTCTACACCAGTGCATAACTCTACAACAGATAGACTAATATTACCATAAACCATTATTTGTGACATGCAGCTTATCCCTGCTTGAAACCAGGATAACCCACTCCAATCAAATCACAGTTTATACTGGCTTTGCCTATACAGTTTTGTGGTTTGCCCCAGTTCAGGTACACTTGTGACTGGTCATGATGGCTATAGTCAGGAGAAATACTGAGTGTACGTAATGCCGAAGCTGAAAATGTATCCTCCTAATGTTCTAAAGGTACATGCCTCAGATGAAAATGTATTAATAGAAGAGCTCCATCCATTTCCTTAGTGGATCAGAAATCTAGTAGAGCACCAACAGGTGCTTTTTTTTTTTTTTTTTTTTTTTTTTAAACAGGAGTAGCCCATTTTCCTCAAAACTGAGAAGGAATTAAAAAAATATTCTAGAGAACATTGGATCTCATCAGACCCCTGGGAAACAGATATGGGTTTTACAGACGAAGCCCAAGTGCCAGCGGGATAAGTTAGTATTGCTAAAGATACTTCATAATACCAACGGGGTGCAGACAATTGGCCTAGTGTGCCCAAGGATCCTCTCCTCACTACAACCTATCAAAGGAGAAAACAACTTCCTATTAGCAACTGAAAGGAACACTCTAAATCATGCTTCCCCACAAAGAAGTCCATGATAGGCCCAAAATGAATAACTCAAGGATATCTTTGCTCAGCCACTAGAGCTTTGTATTTTTAACACTTCATAGGAACAAAGCCAAAGCACAATTAAGTTCTTTACAAAGGGCAAATAGGTCTATTTTACAGATGGGAAAACTTAAGACAGATTAAATGGACTTCCCAATATCATAAAATAAGTCAATAGCAGTTTCTAGAACAGAACTTAGATCTTCTAGTTCTCAGTGCCATGCCCTAAAGATTAGAGTACACTAGTTTTCTAGGTAAATTCCTCTAACTGACCTCTAACTGACTATAATATGGTTTTTACATGCCACATTTACTTGTTCTACCCATTACTAATATTGAGCTTTTCTGATATTAGATATCTGAAGGCAAACAGGAAGACAGTAGGTTCATAGGCTACCAAAACAATGCTACCAGCAACTTAAAAGTCAGAAAGTCAAAGATGAAGCATTTTAGGAAGTGAACTACTTGTAAGATTTCTTTGTTTTGGCCAACAAAAGAATAAATGAGTTCTTCTACAATGTCACATACTTTCCAAGTGATAAATACAGGAAATATCACCTGCATCTCTACATTCAGAGACAAAAGATGATTAATTTACAGTTAATTTTACAAGATGCTGCTGCTAAGCAGTTATTTATAGGAATCTTCATAGAAAAGACAGAGGGCAAAATTAAAAATAAAGTTCTTATTTTGAGTACTGTATGTCAAGGGATGAACAGTTTGCATTAAGGTTTGTCTTATGAAATTTAGCAATGGGTGTGAAAAAACCACCATAAAGCTACACTAACAGTCTCCGAACCAAAAAGGATATTGTAAGTCAGTTGGAAAATTCCAAAAGTCTAGGAAACAGCTAGGAGAAGATGACAAAGTATGTCTTCTTTATGGTAAATTGCAGAAATTAAGAAATAATCTCGTTTCTAATTCTAATTTCATAATAGGAAATAAGTATTCTTCTTCTTCTACTACTATCATGGTTATGTCTGCAAAGAGTTTTAGAAATAGACTAAAGCCAGGAGAAAGATGCTGATTCAAGAGCTAAATCAGCATCAACCATGCAGTATACCCTGGTTTAAAAGTAAACTATAGAATAATTGTAAAAGCTCATTTGCTTTCACATTAAGATGAATTAAAAGAGAAAACTATTCAGCCCAACAGTTCATAGAACTTTTCACACTGACTAAATTTCTAAGGTAAGTGTTCAAAAATGTAAGAAGCCCACCTGGAATTTCTGAGCCAATCCCAAAGGTAACCATCCTGTTAAAAAATTATGTCCTTTTTGATACTGTACTAGAAGAGATTTTAAGCCAGTTTCCAACACGCATTAATGCTAGGCTCATAGAAGAAAGACGTTATTGTTTAATGTTTTAAAAAGTAAATGTTTTGATTACTTATTATTTTAACAGTTGAACTTTAGCCAGAATGTCTAATATGAACTTCACCTGCTGTATAGGTTTTAATAACTGGTATTATGCAGTTTTCCTTAGAGATATATTTCGGTATTTTAATCAGTGCTGCATGGAAACACCTTTGCATTTGCATGGTAATGTAGAGTTGTTATTTCAACAAAGTAGCAAATAATTGACATGTTAGTCATACTTGCTTTTTGTTAATATTTGTTAATTTTGTTAATTGTGCTAGGTGTTTTATCTGGATGTTTAAAGACTCTGTCCACATCCTAAAGAGTTTATTATCTGGGTAAACCCCATAAAAATACAAGGAAGGGGAAACAAAGGCAAGATGGCATAATATCAAGAAAGAGCGAAAGTCTTTTCATATCTGAACTTTATATATTATTCTTCCTTTGTATTCTGTAATTATAATACATTCCCACATCCATGGCAATGACAAGGTAACAACCATAACTATTCAGAGAGAGATAAACCAGATTATGATTTACTGTTGCAGATTACATCTGTATACAAAATAACCTTAGACTATATAAAAGTGGTGGGGAAAAGTAAATTTGGTAAGTATTAAACACGCACAACATTCTTTCAAAAAACTCAGCTTCCAAAAATTTTGGCATACCTAACATTCTTATATTTTCTGAAGTTTTCAGGTTTTTTTAAGTACAAAATCTCCATTTAACAACTCCCAATTAGAGATTTAGTACTCTCATTTTTTACCAGGATTTCATTATTCTCCTCCATCCCCTGCCAAACAATAAAAAGACTTTGTTCCAGATCTAACATTTTCAATGAAACCAGACCCGACTTTGATGCAAGTAAATCAAATGTATATTGTAGATTTTTAATATCTGGTAGGCTGTTTCCAGAGTTTCATAAGTGATCACTATTTCAATTTATTTAGGAGTTAGCTCTCTTATTAGTTAAATGGACTGACTCAGAAGCAGTAGTGGCTTGTGGACACCATGGAGGAAATTGAGAAGAAGAAAGAATACATTTTCCGTGCCTCATTAAATTCCCTTTGGTATTGTATTAAAAGTCAGATGGATAATGTTTATTTAACTACCTTTAATTTTATGATTTTTCACTGTATTTTGGTAATTGATTTAAATTAAGTTAGTGTGTGTTAGCAAACTGAATTTGGTATCCCACTTCTGTGACAACTGTTTGGTTCACGAATTGTGACCTCAGGGGAGCAGAGAAAGGATAGAATATTTATTCTGCCTCTTTGCTGGATCACTGGCACAAAGAAGGCTATGGTCTCCCTCAGACAAAATCCCATACTGACTAGTAAAGGTCAGTGTGGGCGAAGGCAGCCAAGTGACATAAGACGGAGAGGTTTTTTAAGCTTTCAGACCTACCACAGCATGTGTAAAACTGAAACTACTTAGGGGACAACCTTCAACATTTTAAGCAGTACAGTTATAATTGACTCTTACTCTGACACTGTACATTAAACCAACCTGCTTATTTGAACGCTGCTTGTGTACCAGTTTGAGAATAACTGACCTATGGGATGCAAGGAACCATTATAATTAAAGTTCATTTTATGAATGGGTCAACTAAGCTGTTATTAACACAGGTTAGAAAAAAAAAAATCATTTATAGTATTCTCCTGGGCTCTCACCATGACATGGCCAGAATTGATATCTGAGTAGTCAATGAAAGTGAAAGCTTTAAGTAAAATACATTTCAGAGTTTATTCATGGTGACAAGTGCATCTGACTTTGTGAAATGTACTTCTGGTGTGAGAAAAATGGGTACAGTTTTCCTTTAGTCATCACACCTACTACTGGAACCTCTCTCTCAAAACCTTCTCTTTAGACTTATAACTCTCCATTTTTTTGTTCTTTAATTTAATTTTTTAATACACAATCTTATGTTGTAAGAAAATATTCCTTTGGATAACACATCCTGTTATAGCCCTACTAGCATTTAACACAATTTTCAAGTTATTTTGACCAGTAACATATTTTTGGAAATATCACTAAAGAAATTCTATCAATTCTTCAATTATAGAACCTTTAGGTGCTGAAGCACTTAGTTTGCTTTCATAAAAATTCTCACATCAGATAATAAAAAGTGCACAGATATTTCTGACCCAACCCCATATTGAAGAATCCCTCAAAATCATGACATGGCAAGCTGAGCTGGAGATTGCTTCTCTAAGCACAAATCACCAAGAAGCTTCTGCTAAGTTTTTCTGAGTGGCCAGTGTCCTACTTGGACCATATTTTAAAGAGAAAAGCAAAGACGCCAAAGGAAATCAAAGCAGAAGTGCTGTTCAACCAGATCTTGAGGAGAAACACTTCTCAAATTTAGCTTTCCTCCTTTATTGCGCTTCCTGAATAATAAAAACAAGACAAGACAAGAAGGATGAATTCAAACTGGAACAGGTTCAGAGACGGGCTACTAGGATGATCCGAGGAATGGAAAATCTGCCTTATGAAAGGAGACTCAAAGAGCTTGGCTTGTTTAGCCTGGCCAAAAGAAGGCTCCGGGGGGATATGCTTGCTCTATATAAATATATCAGGGGGATTAACGTTAGGGAGGGAGAGGAATTATTTAAGTTTAGTACTAATATAGGCACGAGGACGAATGGGTACAAATTGGATATTAGGAAATTTAGACTAGAAATTAGACGAAGGTTTCTAACCATTAGGGGAGTGAAGTTCTGGAACAGCCTTCCGAGGGAAGTAGTGGGGGCAAATGACTTATCTGGCTTTAAGACTAAGCTTGATAAGTATATGGAGGGGATGTTATGATGGGATAGTTTAATTTGAGCAATTGATTTTGGATTATCGGCAGATAAGTCTGCTCAATGGTCTGTGGGAATGCTGGATGGGATGGGAACTGAGTTACTGCAGAGAAATCTTTTTTGGGTGCTGGCTGGTGAGTCTTGCCCACATGCTCAGGGTTTAGCTGATCGCCATATTTGGGGTCGGGAAGGAATTTTCCTCCGGGGCGGATTGGCAGGGGCCACGGAGGTTTTTCGCCTTCCTCTGCAGCATGGGGCATGGGTCGCTTGCTGGTGGATTCCCTGCAGCTTGAGGTCTTCAAATCTCATTTTTGAGGATTTCAATAACTCAGTCATGGGTTCGGGGTTGTTATAAATGTGTATGGGTAGGGTTTTGTGGCCTGCCTTGTGCGGGAGGTCAGACTAGATGATCATATTGGTCCCTTCTGACCTATGAGTCTATGAGTCTATGAGACTGGACCAGAAATAATGATGTCACAACTATATTCAATAGAGCTCAAACAGTATAGCAGGTCTCAGCCAAAAAGGAAAAAGGACCAGCACAGCAGCAATTCTGAGGGATCTCAGGCCCTGAAATAGGCTTATCCTAGTATCAATTCAAAGACCGAGCCTGGGGTGGAAGCTATGTGTAAGTCAATTCTTTTTACAGCTTAGTTTACTGCTGTCACATCCTAGGTGTCAGGCCAGAAGGAAAGCGGAGTTAGCAAGAGGCACATTCAATGCTTAGAAAGCTCAAAGCTCATCACAATGACTTCACTTCTCAGGGAATAGGCTGTATCTGGAGTCAAATAGAGTGTGGCAATAGCAAGGTCCGAGAACAGGAGCATCAATATTTTAAATATCTTAACATTCTTACCTTTTTCACTGGAAAACTTGCCCACAAAATGAAGATGTTAACATAATGAGCACCAAGTTGAGCAAAAACATGTGAAAAACTTTTTTCCAACAGTAAGAACTATCCATTTCTAGTATTTTAGTTCATAGTTCATGTATTTTCTTTCATCAATTAAGCTTTTTTCTGACATGCTAGTAACAAACTAAAAATTAAAGGTCTGGAATTGACTGAACAAAAACATACCAGTTTGATCCAGTGAAGAAAAAGAGGATCCACCTATTAATATCATAGCAAAAAAATGTGTAATTGGATAAATAGAAGCAGAATTTGGATTCTAATAAATGTGAATGTCAGACTCCCTACATCATTTTGTTAAATATTGAAATCACTTTAGTAACTTGATGGGGATCCCAGATACAGTACCAGACGTGCTGACATAGCATAACTAGCATAATAGTCTGAAAATGTGTAGTATTAAAGAATTCATATGAATGACTTGGATGATGGAGTAGCAAGTATGCTTATAACATTTGCAGATGATACCAAATTGGGAGGAGTTGAAAGCACTTTGGAGTACAGGATTAGAATTCAAAAAGACCTTGACAAATTAGAGAATTATTCTGAAATCAACAAGAAATTCAATAAAGACATGTAAAGTACTACATTTAGGAGGAAAAATCAAATGCACAACAAAATGGGGAGAAATGTGCTAGCACTGCTGAAAAGGACCTGGGAGTTAGAGTGGATCACTAACTGAATATGAGTCAACAGTGTGATGCAGTTGCCGAAAAAGGCTAATGACATTCTGGGGGTGTATTAATATGTGCATTGGATGTAAGACACAGGAGGTAATTGTACTGCTCAACTCTGCATTGGTGAGGCCTCAGCTGGAGTACTATGTCTGATTCTGGGCACCATACTTTAGGAGAGTTGTGAATTAATTGGAGAGTCTCCAGAGAGCAACAAAAATGATAAAAGGTTTAGAAAACCGGACCTAAGAGGAAAGGTTAAAAAAACTGGGCACGTTAAGTCTTTAGAAAAGAAGATGAGAAGGATCTGCAAACAGTCCTCAAACATGTTAACAGCTGTTATAAAGAGGATGGCGATCGATTATTCCCCATGTCCACTGAAGGTAGGACAAGTAGTAATGGGCTTAATCTGCAGCAAGAAAGAATTAGGTTAGAGATGAGGAAAAACTCTCTTACTATCAGGGTAGTTAAATTCTGGAATAGGCTTCCGAGAGAGGTTGTGGAATCCCATCATTCCAGGTTTTTAAGAACAGGTTGGACAAACAGTTGTCAGGGATGGTCCAGTGTAGGTGGCTGGACTTGATAACTTCTCAAGGTCCCTTCCAGCCCTACATTTCTGTGATTCTACAGTACTACCACTCAGCATTACTATATTTGTACATCCTATAGTAAGAATGAGGTACACTGATATAATGGGCACATGAAGAAACATGACTAGAGTAAGATAAATCTTAGTAGGCCAACTCCCACTGAATTCATCAGATTTTCATGTAATACGTCTATTAAAAAGAATCTACTATTAATATGTAGCATGAGTTACAAAAAATAGGCTTACAGCATTTTTACAGCTTTTATAACATAGAATCATAGAATATTGGAGTTGGAAGGGACCTCAGGAGGTCATCTAGTCCAACCCCCTGCTCAAAGCAGGAAACATGCCTATTACAAACATGAAGCATTTTAAGTAAAAAGTCTAGTGTACAAAAAAAATTACACAGATATATTTATAATAATTTTTAAAAGTACTACAGTAGAACCTCAAAGATATAAATATCTCGGGAATAGAGGTTGTTCATAACTCTGAAATGTTCGTAACTCTGAACAAAACATTGTACTACAATACCCTGCAGTCAGTGTCTTCCAGACAAGGCTGGGAGAGATCTCTGCAAAGGTGGCACCAGGCAGCACTGCCTGGCTTGCAAGCAGCACCCTGCCCTATTCCTGTTTCTTGCCTTTGGGCTGAACTAGGGAAGGAGGCCTGTCCTGCATCCTTGGCACTACAAGCCCCAGTCGCCTCTCTCCAAGTCTTGCTCTGCTCTATGCATGGCTTGCCGCATTCCAGAGGCAGCACGTGGCAGAGGATTTGTGACAGCCCACTGCCAGCTCCCGTCCCTCCTGTCCCTTGCATTCCCAGAGGTGCTGGCAGGACCCAGGAGTACAGCCGCAAGCAAAAGCTGGGCTCCATCAGTGCACAGGCTGTGGCCCTTTTAAACTCCAGAGTGCAATGTGTTGACAGTGGCTCTGACTCCTGCTCCCACTCCAGGCCAGGCTTTGGCTGCAACAACAGCTCAGTAAGTTTGTCCCTCTTCTGATGGGTAGGGGAGAAAACAGCATCCCCCTCCCAGCGGGGTGGAGCGCAGTGAAACAGAAGCCACCCCTCACATGGTGAGGAGAGTTGGGGACAGAAAATCCAAATGTGCCTACTGTACCTTTAAGATAAAATACAGGCACTGTATAGCATTTGCTTTCATCCCCCCCCCTACTACTGCCTGATTGCTTACTTGTGGTTTCACACGGTGTTCCATTGACCGGTGAGTTCATAACACCAGTGTTCATATATTTGATGTTCTACTTTATGTTAAAAATGTTGAAGCTGCAAAGTGAAGCATTCAAATCTCAAAATGCCAAATTTAAGGTTATCTTCCAACCTTGTTTCTACCTCTTTGTGTTTATATATTACAATACAGTAACTTAAATACATGAGCAAATGCTGTTTTTCCATAGTATGCTTTATTGACTGTGCAGGTTGGACAATGCATAGTGAATAGCAGCTGTTCAATGTTTATATTTATTCTCACTGTTCAATATAAGCTTATGCATTTCACAATGCTCCATCAAACCTGCACACTGGATTAGACAGGAATCTTCATGCAATATGCCTTGCTGATGTAGAACATCAAACATTAGATTTCAGCATTACTGCATGAACCAAATATAAGAGTCAGATCATTAAAAAAGTGATTCAGCTCACAAAAGAAGTATACTAATGACAGAAAGAAGCATGAGACACTATGTTTAAAATTTGCTCAAATGTAAGACTAGGCCCATTAAAACTTATGTCTGAATATTTTTCTGGACAGACAATTGTTGTGCCAACTTGAGGACTAATGTAAATTAAAAGCCAACCAACTGATACACAAACACCAATATCCCACCCCAAATTGTCAGTCCTCAAGTCTTGTAACAGAAATACCATCTTAAGAAGGTATTCAGTCATACAAGGAGGTACTGCCTCAAAACCACAAAATGCAATAGGTATTATGACATTACGCAGCTGGTGATCTTACATTTAACATGAATTTTGTTTTTTTAATAGAGGAAGATCATGTAACAAAGTATTACCATAACTAAAAAATTTGTTCTTCCACACCAACTCAAAAGTATTTTCAGGGTTGCATTAATTACCATGGCCTTGATTCTGCAACACAATTTCTGCCGGTGGACCCATGGAAGAGCCCCACTGCCTTGGGTTTTCCACAGTACAAGGGTCTGCCTGAACTGAACTTATTGCAAGATCGGAGCCTATATGTACAAGGTACATGCACTTTGACTAAATATAATTCTTATAATGTGTGTTTTACACACTGGCATACCTTACTGTACAATGTCCATTTTTTCTTCTCCTTTTCAAAGTCTGTATCACTGCTCTTGAGCAGACATCACACTCCTCCATTAAAAATGAAAGAATTAGGTCACCATCACAATTCTGTTCAGTGGGTTGAGTCTGCAATATTCTTCTTTGCTCAAGATATTAATCTTTCTAAAAGCATTCTAGCTCTTCAGTGTAACTCTAACAGCAGTAATTACTTTTTGTTCTGCGTTATCAGATGTCACAGGTATTAAATGATTTTTTTCTTTTTGTCACTGGAATGGTGTATTTAAAAGATTTTCTTTGAAAATCACTCATTGATAAACTAGCTTACGTGTTCTAACATGAAGAATCGAAATTTCCAAGTTGGATACAATGGGTGTGCTTGCAAAAATAACTGGACATCCAGGATGCATGCAGATCAGGAAATTATGATGCTAACTGCCAGCAAGTTGTATATTTGCCCAATATATACTTCTTTTCCCCCTCCAAATATGGGGCTTCACAGGGGATTTTATCCTCCTTTGAAATTGTGTCTCTGGGAAAATGCCACAAATTTTTATTATATAACAAATTTACTATTTAGAAATGATTCAGTTATCTTTCTTTAATGAATAGCATGCATATTGCAGTAGAGGAAACTACTTTATTATTAATAGGTATGAAGTTTTCTTGAAAGGGAGATGGGGACTTAAGACAATCCAAAATTGTACCAAAAAGCAACACATCTTATTATATATACGCATATGCAGTATATTTCCATCAACTGAAACAATCACCCTTTTACTATTTAGAAGGGAAAGGCAGTTTTTAGGGTGGTTAAGATATGTATCATCAATACCATGAAGCTAATCTATCAGTTGTAATAGCTCCTATAAAATACCAGAGCGAGATCGCAATAAGACTAGAAAATGGGCTACAAATCCCAGATATGCTCAAGCAAGCAGTGAACCAAAAATAAAAATAGGTAGCTCTGAAACCTAGAACTAGATAGCATTCATCTTATTCATGGCCACTAAAGGTACAGTTCATAGGCCAAGGTTTTAAAAAGTGTCTTATTCAGCTCTGAATGGCAATTATTGGACAAAGATTTCAATTACAAAATTTCCCCTCTTCCAAACTGGTTAAATTTCTAGACTGCTTTTCTATGCTCTGCATATGCAATATCTTTTATAGTTTCCACCAGCACATTATTCTAATTAAGCAAATTAACAGTGCTCTCTGATAATGAGATTAGATCACAAAGGCTGAAGACTTTGGAATTTATCATTCTGGAATACAGTTACTATCAGAGAGAACCCTCAAGTTGTTATACTGAAATGAGCTCTCCTTGCTCTCCCTTCGCCGCTCAACTGCTATTTTGATAAGAATTACAGCTCACTTCTATGAATGTTTTTGTAAACACAGTTTTTAAAGTCGTCTCTCCTTCTCCTTCTTTCATCTCCCTCCAAAAAGGGTTTTCAAACTCATACAGTTTCCTTTGAAAAAGCAGAACTGGGAGTGGAGTGGGAGAAGCAGTGATAACTGGACTTTCTCCCTTATTCATCAACATCACTGCTCCTAAAACTGAGGGGGATCTTCAGTAATAATTTTTGTGCTTAGAGGCTCTGAGGATTTTATGATGTGCATATATGGGTATGAGATCACTAACCTTATTTTAACATATGGCCTTAAAAAAAAAAGATCTGAAGTTGAGGGTGAAAGATGAGTTTTCTAAAGAAAAAAGATTAGTACATTAATCCTATGTGCCACACGCTATTAGTATCAGGTGTATTTGAGTAACTTATCAATTTTGATGCTCTTTTACAAAGATAAGGATGTTAAAAAGTAAAAATAATCTCTACAATGTGATTTGCTTTAGATAAATCTCTCTTTCTTTACATAAAACTGTCATATAGTGAAACATGCATTTTTCTTTGACTTTTTTTCCCTACAATTCATGATATAAAGCATTAAGGAACAGTCTTCTAATTAACAGTTTATTTGGACCATTCCATTATAATATCATAGTGTTGGAAGGAGAAGAATTAAAAACAAACATGAAAGTGTTATAAGTGGTTTACCATTCCAGTCTGCACACTGTAAAAGAATGAATCACTTCAGCTATATACAAATATTAGGATATCAACGAAAGAGGAATATGCATTTGTTCTCTGGGTTTTTGTTTTATTATAATAATGGGGGGAAAAACAGTTCAAATTGATTTGAATGAAAAAAAGCATGCCTACCAATGCAGCTGGGTTTCCTGAAACCTTTTTGATGTTCCTTGTTGGCATTCCATGAAGATGACTAAATCTACTCTGGAAACCTACAAGTAAGAATTAGAACCCAGTTTAAAAATATTTTATATTACATACAGTTACTGTAGGACAGTGGTTCCCAACCTTTTTGGCTCGAGGGCCACAGATATTGTTACAACCCTGAAGAGCCACCAGTCTCTGCTGGCAGCCCTCCTCCTGTCCCTCCAATGCAGCCAGACAGAAGGAGTTTAGTGAGGCAGCTGCCTCCCTCCTCACTCATCTCCAGTCCTCCTGGCTGCAGCAGGGAAACTGCACGTGTCCGCAGCAGGGAAACCGCAGGGAAACTACAGCAGCGAAACCGCGCAGCAGGGAAACATTGAAAGCCCTCGCTGGTGTTGCAGCACACCCACTACTATTTTTAGCAACCTATTAATAGATTAAAGCTAATGCAGGTATGTCCATGCAAGCTGAAAATTGCACCCCCAGCTCCAGTGTAGATGTGCCCAAAAAATCCACTCAAGTCACTGCATTCAGTGTGGGAAACCCAGTGTGGGTTTGCAAGTCCAGGGCCTAAGAAAAAAGGATAAATTTTTACCTCCTGAACTGTGCAATCACTAGCAATTTTAGCTTTCATTTCTAATCTTAGCACTACTCTAAAAAAATTGGGAGAATTCTAAAGCTGATGAGACTCCAAGATCAAGACCAACTACCTCACACTTTACATATCAGATGCAGGCCACAGACCTCCTTCCTTTGAACCCAAGTTATTATATTATTCTGCTTTTGAGTGTTACTGACCTCTCTTCCCTGAATGGGACATAAGAGGGAAAGCACCAGTTAAGATACTTTCAAAGACAGGATCAGGCAAATCTTTCTCCAATTCTGTAGAGTCCTCCTGTTCCCACCAAGGACCGATCCCAGTGATTCCACATGCACCGCCAGATTCATTTTCATGAAACCAGTCACTCTGCTCATCATCACCTGTGTAAATATTAACCCCCCCCACAAAAACAATACAGGTTTATTATCCACAGAAACCACACTTGTAATCACAATCTTTTTTTTTTTTTTTTTGCTTTATAGTTGTACTACAATTATTTGTATATAGCAACTCTGCTTGGAAAATAGGTTTTAATAGCATGACAAGTACTGCCATCAATAAGAACACATAAAATGTAATGTTTTAGAACCAATTTAGAAATGTGAAACACAATAATAAACTGGTTAATCCTTTGGCAATAACTGCAGGAAAATCCATTTAAGTTACTGCACTTTTCCCATTAACAAAAAACAAGCCTTAATCTCCTGCTGGGAATTAAAAGGTATAAAACTGTGAAACCAGTTCTCTGCAGTTGATAATGGTATATAATTAGCTTAATTTCATGATTTGTATGGCATGTAAAAGGGGGGAAACAATCATGAACAGATGTGACTAAATAAAATTAATCTGATTAAGTTCATTAAGAAATAAGTTTTGAAACAGTTTATTTTAAACGAAAATTGACAGTATCATGAAATATACTGCGAAATGTATTGCATTATGTAGTTGGTCATTTTTAAGAAAAAAGTTTTATGGACATTTTCAATATTACAGAGAGACAATAGCTAAAGCAAAAAAATTCAACATTAAAGCTCAAAGTCTGCCTTCAATTAATCGGATATAAAAATAAGCCCCCCACAAACATTAAATTAAAAGATGAACTGTTAAGTTTAAAAAGCACTGTTTTGTACAAACCGGGATAGGGAGGGAAGAGAGTACAGAGCACTCTCTTTTAAAACAAAACCAAACAAAAGAGTTTCCCCTGAGTTACAGAGCCACTGATTTCCCAATCTGCAATAGGCAATCTGTTAAATCTGACAGTATCCTCTTAAGACTTCACTAACTATCCTCCTTACATCCTTGAGCTTGAAAAGAAGTAGGCTATCTGGACTGGTATCACGCATGGTAGCTTTGTTATACATAACCGGTCTTTAAAGTATTCAATTTGTTCATAACTATTTCCATGTTTAAAACTGTACCTTGCGTTTTACATTTTTAAATTTGCAAAACTACTCAAAACACACATTACATGAATGTTTAACAAACATTTAATATGTATGGGTTAAAACCATTTAAAGAGAATTATTCATTTAAGTTGGTTTAATTACATTGATAGGTGGCTTTACAGAGTCATGGTTTCATCATCCATAGAATAATCTACATACCAGATGTATTTTGTGACGTATCCAAGCATATCTCAATATTTGAATATGGGAAAATCACGTAACACTCAGTAATATGTTGCTTTCACTTTGCTTGTGGATCATTGTGGATTTTTGTAATAATTCAGATATGACACAATTCCCCAATAACAGGCCCAATAGCATTACTGGCTGAAGGTGCTGGTTCTGGCCTAGGTAAGTCCAGTTTTGCAGGCATATTAAGAATCAAAACCTCTCACTGATTCCTTATGCATTAAATGATGGCCTTAAAAACCTCAGTGGTCACTACTAACATCAAAATTGATAAGGTTCCAGAAAAAATGGTAAGCGGGAATAAAAAAAGACACTTGTAGAATGATTAGTAACATAGAAGAGGTGGGGGGAGGAGGAGGAGGAGGAGGAAGTTGAAAACAGGATTTTTTTGGTACACTTAAATGTCTATCACAAAACTTAGCATATTTCAGCTCATTTCACTCTCCCAAGTCTCACACTGGCATAGCTATATCTATTTTGTTGTGACTTTTCACAAAGTCTGTCTCCTGTTAATTCTATCCTTGCCTTCCTCAAGGTCAGGCTAAGTTTCTCTCTATGGATCTAGTCCACTATGAGCCTCAACAGATCCTGAAGAACAGTGTCAGGACAAAGCGTGCAAACATTTTAGCTAATTTTATTACAGTCTGGCTCTATTCCTCTTTCATATGTTTTTCACAAACTTTGGTACTAGTGAAATTTGTTCAAATATTTGGTCAGTTAAATAAAGTCAGTTAAATAAAACAGCCTATAATGAAGAAATGAAATTTGTGAACAGAAAAAGGATTAAATATTACTAAAAAATGACATGCAATTAATGCGAGGAGTATGGGGAATAAGCAGGATGAACATGAAATGCTAGTTATTAACACAACTATGACATAGCTGGCATCAGAGACTTGGTGAGATAATATGCATGACTAGAATATTGGCATAGAAGGGGACAGCTTGCTCAGGAAGGACAGGCAGAGAAAAAGGGAGAAGGTGTGGCCTTGTGTATTAAAAATGTATACACTTGAACTGAGGATGACATGGAAATATGAGATAGATTTGTTGAAAGTCTCTGAGTAAGAATAAAAGAGGTTAAAAAACAAGGGTGATGTCATGACAGGAGTCTACGATAAACCACCTAACCAGGAAAAAGGTGGGTGAGGCTTTTTTTTTTTTTTTTTAAACAACTAACAATCATTCAAAGCACAGAACTTGGTGGGGGACTTCAACTACCCCAGACATCTGTTGGGAAAACAACATGGCAGGGCACAGATTATCCAACAAGTTCTTGGAATGCACTGGAGACAATTCTTTCCTTTCAGAAGATGGAGAAAGCTACTAGGGGAAAGGCTGATTTAGATTTGATTTTGACAAATAGGGAGAAACTGGCTGAGAATTTGAAAGTGGAATGCAGCTTGGGTGAAAGTGATCACGAAATGGTAAAATTCATGATTCTTGGGATGATAGAAGGCAAAATAGCACAATAAAGATAATGGGTTTCAAGAAAGCAGACTTCAGCAAACTCAGGGAGTTGTAGGTAAGACCTCATGGGAAGCAAGTCTAAGGGGAAAAACAGTTCCAGATAGATGGCAGTTTTTCAAAGAGACATTATTTTGGTCAATTACGTGGCCAGAGGATTTTAAATTTGGCCAATTTCATTATTTCAGATGTTTACATTTGAAATTTCAGGTGTTATAACCGTAAGAGTCCTGACCCAAAAGGGGATCTTGAGGGGGGGGGGGTCGCAAACCTGTTGTATGGGGGTCACAAGACTGCCATCTTCACTTCTGTGCTACCTTTAGAGCGGAGCTTCCTGCAGCCTGAGAAGGTTTCCAGAGGTGGAAGTGAGTCTGCTCTTCCCATGCTCTTGGGAGCACCCCAGCCAGGGGTTCTTAGCTGCTAGTCCCAGCAGGCTGTGGAGGGACAAGACTTGCTCATCCCTTGCATGGCCTCTATCGGGGGAGATGAGACCCTCCTATGGGTACCTTCCCCAGCTGCAGCAAGCTCTGTGGCTGCTTCCTGCAGCTGGAGGAAGTTCCTGGAGGTGGAGGTGGATCTGATCTCCCCTGTGCTGTTGGGAGTGATTAACACACAAGCCCTCAAAGCCCATGCCCAGGGGCCCCCAGAAAAATGGGCACCTCAAGCCCCAGCAGAAGCTGTAGGGGTTAGGCACCCTAAGCCCCAGCAAGAGCCACAGGAGGAAGATGTCCCAAACTGCGGAAGCCCCAAGCCAAACTCTGGGACTGCTGCAATGCAGAAATGAGGGTGGTACACTGCCTCTGCAAATGGGTCTGATCTCCCCACTAAAAGCAGCTATGCAGGGGAAGGATAAGTCTTGTCCCTCCCAAGCCTGTCCCAGACTAGCACCTAGGAGGCCCCGGTTGGGGTGCTCTCAGCAGCACGAGAGAGACTGTAAGAACAGTTATACTGGATGAGACCAATGGGTCATCTAGCCTAGTATCCAGTCTTCCAACAGCAGCCAATGCCAGGGAATGAATAGAAAAGGTAATCATCAAGTGATCCATCCTGTCCGGCATTCCCAGCTTCTGACAAACAACAATGCATGCCTATCTTGGCTTATAGCCATTGATCCCATGAATTTATCTAGTCCTTTTTTTAACCCTATTATAGTACTGGCCTTCATGGCATCTTCTGACAGGGAGTTCCACAGGTTGACTGTCCATCGTGTGAAGAAATACTTCCTTTCCTTCATTTTAAACCTGCTGCCTATTAGTTTTGTTTGGTGACCCCTAGTTTTTTAGTTATAAGAAGGAGTAAACAACACTTCCTTGTTTACTTTCTCTATACCAATCATGATTTTATAGACCTCAATCAGATCTCCCCTTAGTCATCTCTTTTCCAAGCTCTAAAGTCCCAGTCTTATTGATCTCTCTTCACATGGAAGCTTATTCATACCTCTAATCATTTTAGTTAACTTTTTCCGTACCTTTTCCAATATATCTTTTTTGAGATGGGGCGACCAGATCTGCACACGGTATTCAAACAGTGGGCATACCATGGATTTATAAAGAGGCAATACGATATTTTCTGTCTTATTATCTTTCCTAAGGATTTTAAACATTCCGTTCACTTTTTTGACTGCCTGGAAACACTGAGTGGATGTTTTCAGAGAACTATCCACAGTGACTCCAAGATCTCTTTCTTGAGTGCTAACGACTAATTTAGAGCCCATCATTTTATATATATAGCTGGGATTATGTTTTTCAATGTTCATTACTTTGCATTGAATTTCATCTACCATTTTGTTGCCCAGTCATCCAGCTTTGTGAGATCCCTTTGTAACTCTTCACAGTCTACTTTCTATCTTAAATAGTTTTGTACCATCTGCAAATTTTGCCACCTCACCATTTTTCCCTTTTTCCAGATCATTTATGAATATGTTGAACAGTACTGGTCCCAGTACAGATCCCTGAGGGATCCCACTATTTGCCTCTTTCCATTCTGAAAACTGTCCGTTTATTCCTTCCCTTTGTTTCCTATTTTTTAACCAATTACTGATCCAGGAGAGGACCTTCCCTCTTATCCCATGACAGTTTACTCTGCTTACGAGCCTTTGGTGAGGTACCTTGTACTTACACTTTCAGAAACCCTTTGATACTATATCCACTGGATAATCCTTATCCACATCAACTCCCTAAAAGAATTCTAATAGATTGGTGAGGCATGATTTTCTTTTACAAAAACCATGTTGACTCTTTCCCAACAAATCGTATTAATCTATGTTTCTGATAATTCTGTTCTCTACTGTACTTTCAGCCAATTTGCCTTGTACTGAAGTTAGGCTTACCAGCCTGTAATTGTCAGAATTGCCTCTGGAGCCTTTTTAAAAAATTGGCATCATGTTAGCTATCCTCCAGTCATCTGGTACAGAAGATAATTTAAATGATATGTTACATACCACAATAGTTCTGCCATTTCACATTTGACTTCCTTCCGAACGCTTGGGTGATACTATCTGGCCCTGGTGACTTATTACTGTTTAATTTATCAGTTTGTTCCAAAACCACCTCTAATGACACCTCAGTCTGAGACAGTTCCTAGATCTGTCACCTTAAAAGAATGGCTAGGATTTGGGAATCTCCCTCACGTCCTCAGCCATGAAAACTGATGCAAAGAATTCATTTAGTTTCTCCGCAATAGCCATATCTTCCGTGACTGCTCCTTTAGCATCTCGATCATCCAGTGGCTCTGCTAATTGTTTAGCAGGTTTCCTATTTCTGATGTACTTAAATTTTTCTTGTTACTTTGAGTTTTTGCTTAGCTGTTCTTCAGATTCTTTTTTGGCCTTCCTAATTATATTTTTACACTGCACTTGTCAGAGTTTATGCTCCTATTTTCCTCAATATGATTTAACGTCCACTTTTTAAAGGATGCCTTTTGCTTTTAACTACTTCTTTTACTGTGTTGTTTAGCCACAGTGGCCCTTTTTTGGTCCTCTCACTATGTTTTATAATTTCAGGTATACATTTAAATTGAGCCTGTATTATAGTGTCTCTAAAAAGTTTCCATGCTGCTTGCAGGGATTTCACTTTTGGCATTATACCTTTTAATTTTTCCATTTAACTAGCTTCCTCCTTTTTGTGTAGTTCCCTTTTCTGAAATTAAATTCTACTGTGGTGGGCTGCTTTGGTGTCTCCTTGCCCCCCCCCCCCCCCCGGGGGGGGGATGTTATGGTCACTATTACCAAGTGATTCAGCTATATTCACATCTTGGACCAGATTCTGTGTTCCACTTAGGACTAAATCAAGAATTGCCTTTCCTTTTGTGGGTTCCAGGACTAGCTGCTCCAAAAAGCAGTGATTTAAGGTGTCAAGAAACTTTATTTCTATACCTAAGGTATCAGTACACCACCAGGGGCTCCTCTGCCTCTGCTTCCTCCTGGCTCACAAACCACCCAGAGACCCTCCAGTTCAGCTCTCACCGGTGCAGTTTATCTACAGCATGAAGTCCCACCACCGTCTTATGATACACAGCTTGGGCTAGCAGCCTCAGGGACTCCCCAGCTTCTGCAGCCAGGCAAGCAGAGCCTCCATTCACCTTCCATCCTCAGGCTTCTCCTTCTTATTGCCTTCACCTGGACCTGTATATAGCCCCTGGCTAATTAGGCTGACAACTGCTTCCCATTCACCAGTCAGGTACAGGTGTCTCAAGCCAGCTACAAAATACCTTGCTTAAGTGGGGCTGGCATAACCAAGGGCTGGCTAAGGGGTTGCTGCCCAGCACTCTGTCACACATGTCAATATGGAGATAGCTGAAATCCCCCATTATTATTGAGTTTTTTATGTTTATAGCCTCTCTAATCTCCCTGAGCATTTCACAGTTACTATCACCATCTTGGTCAGGCGGTCAGTAATATATCTCTACTGCTATATTCTTATTATTCAAGCATGGAATTACTATCCATAGAGATTCTATGGCACAGTTTGGTTCATTTAAGATTTTTTATTTCATTTGATTGACTCTATGCTTTCTTTCACATATAAGTGAAAGAAACATATAACTTCCCCACCAGTACAAACTATTCTGGCCTTCCGATATATTTTGTATCCTGGTATTACTGTTTCCCATTAATTGATTATTCCCCCAAGTTTCTGTGATGCCTATTTTATCAATATCCTCATTTAATATGAGGAACTCAAGTTCACCAATCTTAGTATTTAGACTTTTAATATTTGTATATAAGCACTTTGATGTAATTGAATGGGACTCTTTTTTTTATTTGACTGTTTCTCATCAGATTCTACCCATATCTTATCCTCTCCTTCTCATTAGGATATAGAGAATCTCCATTAAGAGATCCTCCCCCAAGGGATGTGTCTGTCCGAATCATGTGCTCCTCTGCACTTGTCAGCTTTTCCCCATTCCTTAGTTTAAAACCTGCTTTAAGAACTTTTTAACTTTACATGCCAGCAACCCGGTTCCATTTTTGTTTAGCTGAAGCTTATCCTTTCTGTATAGACTCCCCATTTCCCAAAAGGTTCCTCCCCCCAGTTCCAAATAAATCTAAACTGCTCCTCCCTACACTATTGTCTCAGCCCACGCATTGAGACCCTGCAGTTCTGCCTATCTAATTGGCCCTGCGTGTGGAACTGGAAGAATTTCAGAGAATGTTACAATGGAGGTCCTGAACTTCAATCTCTTACCTAGCAGCCTAAAGTTGGCCTTCAGGACCTCTCACCTATCCTTTCCTATGTCACTGGTATCTACATATACCACGGCCTCTCCAGCACTACATATGTCTGTCTAGCTGTCTCAAGAGATCTGCAACCTTCGCACCTGGCAGGCAAGTCACCATGCAGTTCTCCCAATCATCACTAACCGAACTATCTGTGTTTCTAATTATCAACTCCCCCATTACTATTACCTGTCTTCTGCTAATAACTTGAGTTCCCTCCCCCAGAGAGGTATCTTCAGTGCAAGAAGGTAACAGGACATGATCTAGAAGGAAGGTCCCATCTATGGGATAGTTTTCCTCCAGTTTGATATTCTTCTTCCCTGAGACTTTCATGCTCCTCAGCAAGTATAGAGGCTGTCATACTGTCATACCAGTGGTAGGACCGTTCTACTGTGTCCCAGAAAGTCTTATCTATGTACCTGTCTGTCTCCCTTAGCTCCTCCAGTTCAGCCATCCTGGTCTCCAAAGCCCATATGCGGTCTCTGAGGGCCAGGAGCTCCTTACATTGAATGCATGCATACACCATCCGCCCATAGGGCAGGTAATCATAGATGTTGCATTCTGTGCAATAAATTGGATAGACCCCACTTTGTTGCTGGACTTCTGCCTGCGTTCTCTTTTTCTTTCTGCAGCTCTTTTATTGTTAATTGTTTTTTTCTTTTTTTATTGGGGGTGGGAGAAGTGGTGGATTTATTGTCTTTAGTTTACTAAATTTAATGAAGTTCATCTACCCTCCCATTTCCCCTCTAAACTCCCTTGCAAAACTCCCATTAGCTGCCTCTGGTTGCTTAGGAGTGGGCTTTTTAAACCCTGGCTCTCTTTGAGCAGCCCTGCCCCCTCGTTAAGGCTTCATGGATACTAAAGGGCTTAGGGATCAAACGCGTGTTAAGAAGCTCTCAACCTTGCCTTGCTAGGATCAGCACACGGTCCCCCAAGCGAACAGACCACACGATATACTTCAGTCAAGCAATAAACACACCACAAACACCACTACAGACAACAAACTCAGCCCGAGGGTCAGTCGCTCTTCCTTCACTTGGAGACTCAGGAGATCGGACCAACCTCCACGTCCCGGAGCCTCCCTCTTCTGCAGAAAGCTCTGGGGCTGCTGCCCAGCCTGGAGCTTCCTGCAGCATAAGGAAGTACCTGGAGGTGGCGCTGATCTCCCCCCGAGAGCAGCTGTGCAGAGGACAAGAAAGTCTGTCACTCCCAAGCCAAGCTGGGTCTAGAAGCTATGGGCCCCAGACTGGGGCACTCCCAACAGCAAAGGGGAGATTGGATTTCACTGGGAAGGGTTTATTTCATGGTCCATGATACGTTTTTCAGGGTCGTGAAATAGGTAAGAGTCTTAGACATTAAGGGCTCAAGAGCAAACTCCCACTGCAATGGACAGGAAGTGTAGCAAGAGACCACCCTGACTTAACCAGGAAATCTTCAATGATCTGAAACTCAAAAGAGAGTCCTGCAAAAAGTGGAAATGGGTCAAATTACAAAGGATAATATAAACAAGTAACAAGTATGTAGTGATAAAATTAGTGAAGCCAAGGCACAAAATGAGATTCCATTAGTTAGAGACATAAAGGGTAACAAGAAAATATTCTACAAGTACATTAGAAGCAAGAAGAAAACCAAGGACAGGGTAGGCCCATTACTCAATGAGTGGGGGAAAACAATAACTGGTGAAATGGCAGAAGTGCTAAATGACTCTTTTGTTTTAGTTTTCACTGAAAATGTTAGCACTGATTGGACACCTAACATAGTGATGGTCAGTGAAAATGTAGGATCAGAGCCTAAACTAGGGAAAGAACAAGTTAAAAATTACGTAGACGAGTAGACAAGTCTTCAAGTCACTAGCACCTGATGAAATGCATGGTAGAATACTCAAAGAGTTGACTGAGGAGATATCTGAACCATTAATGATTATCTTCAAAAAGTCATAGAAGACAGGAGATATTCCAGACGACTGCAAAAGGGCAAATATAGTGCCAATCACAAAAAAAGTGAATAAGCACAACCCGGAGAATTACAGACCAGCCATTTTAAACTTTAGTATCCAGAAAGATAATGGGGCAAATTTTCTGCAAACACCTAGAAGATAATAAGTTGATAAGAAACAACATAGATTTGTCTAGAACAAATCATGTCAAACAACATGACTGCTTTCTTTGACAGGGTAACTAGCCTTGTGGATGCGATGGAAGTAACAGATGTTGTATATCTTGACTTTATTAAGGCTTTTGATACTATCTAGCATGACCTCCTCATAAACAAACTAGGGAAATACAACCTAGATGGAGCCACTATAAGGTGAGTGCCTAACTGGATGAGAGATTCCAACAGATTCACAGTCAAGATGGAAGGACATATTGAGTAGGATCCCGCAGGGATCAATTATGCGTCTGGTTCTGTTCAATATCTTCATCCATGATTTAGATAATGGGATAGAGAGAGTACACTTAGGAAGTTTGAGGACAATACCAAGCTGCGACGGGTTCCAAGTACTTTTGAAGGATAGGATTAAAATTCAAAATGATCTGGACAAACTGGAGAAACGGTCTAAAGTAAATAGGATGCAATTCAATACGAACAAATGCAACGTACTCCACTTAGGAAGGAACAATCAGCTGCACATACACAAAATGGGAAATGACTGCCCAGGAAGGAGTACTGTAGAAAGGGATCTGGAGGTCATAGTGAATCATAAACTAAATATGAGTTAACAGGCTCACACTGTTGCAAAAAAAAAAAAAGCAAACAACATTTTGGGATGTATTAACAGGAGTGTTGTAAGCAAGACAAAATTAGTAATTCTTCTGCTGTACTCCACGCACTGACACAGCCTCAGTTGGAGTCTTGGGTCCAGTTCTGGACACCACATTTCAGGACAGATGTGGACAAATTGGAGAAAGTCCAGAGAAGAGCAACAAGAATGATTAAAAATATAGAAAACATGACCTATGAGGGAAGCTTGAAAATATTGGGTTTGTTTAGTCTGGAAAAGAGAAGACTGAGAGGGGACATTACAGTTTTCAAAGTACATAAAAGTTTGTTACAAGGAGGAGGAAGAAAAATTGTTCTCTTTAACCTCTGAGGATATGACAAGAAGCAATGGCCTTAAATTGCAGCAAGGGCAGTTTAGGTTGGACATTGAGAAAAACGTCCTAACTTTTAGGATAGTTAAGCACTGGAATAAACTGCCTAGGGAGGTCGTGGAATCTCCATCATAGGGGAATTTTTAGAGCAGGTTAGACAAACACCTGTCATGGTCTAGATAATACTTAGTCCTGCCTTAAATGCAGGGAACTGGACTAGATGACTTCTCAAGGTCCCTTCCAGTTCTATGATTAACAACTATGCCACGCTCAAGCCCCAGCTATTGGGATCAATGATTCAAATTAGGGTGATGTCTGGTGTGGAGAGAAGCAGATTTTCTTGTACCCAAATTTAACTTCAGAAACTATGGAGAAAAAAAACAAACAATGAATAGATCATCAATGGCTAAACATGACTTGCAAACAGCAATCTGCTGCCCAGCCACATCAATTTTGTGATCACAGACAGTAACTGTATATTTTCATCAGGAACAGGCTGCACTCCAAATTCTTCAGCATAAAGAGACTTGCTATTATTGGTACTGTATACTATGCAGAATAACAATGCTTATAACTCAAAGGAAGTTAAGTAAAGGAACTCAAAGGAAAGTTACAGCACAAAGAGATGAAAAAATTTGCTCAAGGCTACACAGCATGTCCGTGGCAGAACAGGGAACAGAACCCAAGACTCCTGACTTGCAAGAAGATGGGTTATTTTAGTGTTTGTTTGGTCACCCTACTCATATCTATGTCTTTGCCTGTTTAGTTAACATTTCACCAAGTTTTAACTTTAGGTCTTGGTAGAGTTTAATTTCCCCTTCAGAAGCCTACTTAAGTTTCTTTCACTGAGTTCACCTAGTCTGTATGTTTTCTCCTACATCTTAGTTACTCATAAAAATTTACATTATTGATAAAAGCAGGAGGGCTTCAGTAGATCTTTCAGTAAGAGCTCCATAAAAGCAGTCACTTGTTTTCTGAGACACAATGGGATGTGGCTAGTGAGAAGAGAAAATACATTGTATTCATTTGTCACTGCATAATTCTAGGGTTCCTGACACCTAATACTGTGGTTTGATAGACCATTTAGAATGCTGGAACTTGCAGTTGCCCATACTACTACTTAACTCAGACCATTCTGCTATAATTGCTTTTTGTGTATCTTTAATGGTTAATGCCTGAACTAAACTATGAGAAATGTTGGCTCAGTATTATCAATATAAACTGACTTTTAAAAAATATTGTAGTTTTTTGAATTTTCCTCCACAAAATAAGTGGAGAAGAGAAAAAAAGAGACAAAAAGAACAGGAAAGGAAAGGAAAGGAAGACAGGGAGCTGAAAAGAGAGCAGCATCTCAATCTGCATCTGCTAGGAACTAATAAAAGATTTCTAAAAAATTAGACCAAATCCTTTTTCTTTGTAGTTCACTGGAATCATAGAATATTAGAGTTGGAAGGGACCTCAGGAGGTCAGCTAGTCCAACCCCCTGCTCAAAGCAGGACTAGGGACCACAAATCCTTTTCTTTTAAAATACAGGAGCACATGGCAGGCAGACAGTTAATCTTATTGGAGTCCTTTAAGGAAGATTTCAGACTCTTAAAGTGTTTAAAAAACTTGGGTCTCTTCTCCGTGCTGTGCATGGAGTATGGCTGGAAACAGAATGTAGCAGGGGTTTTCAACCTTTTTTTTTTTTTTTTAAGAAACTGTACCCCTTTGATATCAAGGTTTCACCTGAAGTACCCTCCAAGGTCTAAGCCCCCTTCCTTCCCCTCCCCCCCCCCTTAGGGCAGGAAGGGTCCCTAGCTCCCACAAGACAGTGCTTCCCCTGAGCTGCTCTGAGGAGGGGGAAGGAGACATGGCTCCCCCCCCCACTTACCCAGCATGCAGGCCTGGCTGTGCACCCCCCCAGGTACCCGCCAGACTCTGCCACCTCCCCCCACCCCAAACTTACCCACTGTGTGGCACCTGACTCTCCCGTTCCAGCCCCAGGCCAGCAGGCACATGGGGCTCCCAGCTGCACAGCTTGAAGGGTCACCAGCCCAGCACCTCCTGCAAGCCAGCATCTGGGAGCTTGGCCCCCTTGGTGTGGGACTATCCGCCTCCTGCCGTGTCTGGCTCGCAGCCAGGAGGCATGATGCAGTCATCTGCCTCTCTCCTAGTACTTGCTCCCAGCTGGGAGGCAGGCTGCAGCCGTACCACCAGTTGAAAACCTCTAGTATTTAAGGCCCTTTTGCACTTAGCCACATTCTTTGCATTATTAAAGGCAGTGCTGTGTTCGACACCATGTCCAGCAAGGTTCTGAAAAACCATGATTCTAAAATAGCATCTAGGAATGCACCACAGCATTCATTCTTGCACCTAGCTTTTTACATAACACAGGAAATGGACAATAATGGCACTTAGTTTAAGTGCCATTTAAGCCAGGGCAGGCTTAGGGGCATGGTACTTGTGTGCCTTTTCTATATCAAAGGCATAAGCCTCTGGTCAATCTCCAGTCTCTGCACAGAGCTCAGGGACAAACTCAAGGGATTTTCCCCTTTCAGGCCCCTCCAAGACCCCAACAATTTGCAAGTTATTACACCAGGGTCACCTTCCAAGGTGTGCAATTTGTTTTCAAAGAGCTGATCTCACAAATATTATGCTAAATTTGAGTCTGCATACTTAGATTTGATCTTCAGTGATAGATATATGTCCCTCAGCCTCCCCTACACATCCAGTCAAATATAATAGGGAAGAATCAAATGTAATTGCAGCTGGCATTGTGGACATCATGTCATCTGCAACTGTTTTCAGTATGGCCATAACAGCTCCAGTCTCCTCCTCAGCTCCACTCTCAATCTTGTCAAAGTAGAGGAGGCCTCACTCTTTTGCTGCCTTGGCACCTCACAGATGGCTTACAGGTACCTCATGGAATTTATGATGCTTTGAGCTTTTAAAATAATGGTCTTTGGGATGTGGGAGTAGACTGGGGAGGGAGAAGCGGGGGGGGGGAAGCAAGAGGTGGGAGGAGGGAGTGTGTGAGAGAGAGAAGGGGGTCAGGGTGGAGATGGAGCCAGATGGTTCACGGCAGCTCAGGAGCTCAAAGGAGCTGTGGATTCATATTCTGCAATGCCACCTAGAGTCAATACAAACTGCCTGATAAATATTCCTGACTAATCAAAGGTAGACTTTGTCCTCCAGTACTCACTCCCTTTACACAGATAAGGCCTTTGAATGGGTCAAGTACAATTACTGATTTGTGACTATTTAGAGAAAAGACTGCATGATTTACTGGCTGCAAGTTTGTCAAACATTAGGATTAAAGGTTTTGTTTTACAGTTTTCAAGCTGTTAGAGAAACCATTTGTCCCTGCTGCTCTTCAAGTTCTCTCTGGAATTTACTTGGCTTGTATGATTAAGGCACACTTGTGTCTTGCTGTGACTAAACTGATCAGCTGACAGCATAAACTCATGATCGACGCTAATAAAATGAAGTATGTTACATAACACTTCTATATCCATCCTAGCATTTCTGCAGATCAGGCTTTACCATCAACATAGCAAAATCCTCTAGTCACTGCTTATTAGCAATACTGGAGAAACAAGGTGGATCATTTATTGGACCAACATGTGTGTGTGTGTGAGAGTGTGAGAGAGAGAGAGAGAGAGAGAGAGAGAGAGAAACACCTTTCAAGTTTACACAGAGCTCTCCAGCTCCAAGACAACTAGGGACCTTATGAGCTGTGTAAGCTCAAAAGGTTCTCTCGCTCAAACAGAAGTTGGTCCAATAAAAGGTATTACCTAACATGTCTTGTCTCTCTAATATCCTGGGACCAACATGGCTACACTATCACTGCCTATTAGCAGTGACATGGTTTCAAATGACATGGTTTAGTCATACCCTTAGAGTAGAGTTCAACTAACTTTGACTACTAGTTACACCATCTGTTACCTGACTGAAGCTTCAAGTTTACTCTGTAATCTATTGATAAGATCAATGACTCTCCCGCTCCAACATGCAGCCATATGCCTGCTCACCACAGAATATTTAGCTTAAAAAGTTACCAATGTCAGGACCCTCCGTTCACACTTCAATTGCGAAGATTTTAGATGCTAGGGAGCTTACTGCAAATTTAACTGAGCTCAACATCAGCAGGTTCTTTCAATAAAAAAAGTATCCATCCGTTCATGGTAAAAAAGCCATATGACTTCCCTTTTAGTAACCACAAGTCAAACATTGACTCATGATGCTCTGAATAAAGTTATATTTCTGTTTCATCTGCCACAGAAATTTGTGTCTTCACTAAAATGCCCAGCAAGGGACACATTATCTTGTACTTGCAATGGTTTGGCTGTATGTTTCCATTAGACAGATTTCTTCTACTACACTCATCTGGGGAAGATACCTAAATATGAGGATCTCCATCTGGAAAGTTAGCTGACAGGCAGTTTGGTAAAAAGGATATTTTGACTTCAAATAAAATCTTTGATCCATTGCTGTTGAGCTCCAAGATTCCTTATGGCATTTATCAGCACCTGCTTGCCCTGTGCCACCCCAACCAAGCCTTAGCTTAGAGCTCTGCAGGAAAAGATGTTGGTAAAAACAAAACCCTGTGCATCTAGACTTTCTAGTTGTTCAGAAAATCTTTCAAATAAGAAGTCATGCTGCATTTTCTTCCTGGGACTGTGCATAGTCTAAGAGAATAGCTCTGACAGATACCAACTGCTCCCCTTCATTCCAACGCATAGTTAATTCTGAGGCTGAAGCACGGTCAGTGTTTATTTCACAAGTTAATGTCCAGAGTTAGTGGATACAGTCATGGATATAGTAGGTGGGGCAGTATGATGAAACTGTCCCTCCCTTCCACAGTCACAGTAAGGTTTCAAAGTGTACATTCTCCTTCCTCCCTGACTCCATCTGTGCTTGCTTGCCAACTGAGCTCTCTAGGTTTTATCAAAGACGGGGGAAGAAAGGGAGAGAAACAAGCTATCACTGCTGGGTTCCTTTGCACCTGGCTCTGAAAAAGAATGAAAAATATAGCAACAGTCCTAGTGGCGTCCTGTATGATTTCTAGCCTCCCACAGTGTCACTAGATGCTGTTACCAGTTACTTCTGAAAGAGAAAGAAATTGTGTCCCTAAGAAAAGAAACCAAAGTGCAGTCAAACAACTCCACAAAGTCCCCCTTAGTTTCTCCAATTTCTTCCTCAGGGCTAGGAGGGGAAATGCGCAGCTGCCGTTCCAGAAGCAAGAAGGAGTTCAGCCCACTCATGGTAACAGACGCCTGAGCTATCCATACATATATGCTGTGCAATCACTTTTCTTTCTGGCTCTCCGGAGAGCCTTCCACATGAAAGGGGGGGGGAGAGGGAGGCTCCCTGCAATGCAGGTAGCTGACTGAGTGAAGAGGAAGAGAATTTGCAGATGGAAGATCGCCTCCATAAAAGATCCTCATCCCTTAATCTGGTCTTAAGTGGATGATCTTTGTGCAAGACTGCAACTGATACATCAATGTTATATATCACATTATATAAAAATGGACCAATGATAACATATGGCCCCAATTTTTTTATTGCCAACTATAGAACTCATATTAAAAGACCCAATTTCCATAGATTGGATTTGATATCCCCATTATCCACCTGAAATACAACTTCATGCTGTTAATCAAGCCCCTTCCCCCTTGCAAAGGCTGCAGGCTACAGGGATCTCACATCTACAGTAACAACTCTGGTCCCATACGTAATGCTTTCAACACAAGGTATGTCTACACTACTGGCGACTTGGGGATCAATGCAGCGGGATCAATTTACCAGGTCGTGGAGACCTGCTCAATCAATCCTGGAAGTGTTCTCCAGTCAACGCCATAAATCCACCTCCCTAGAAGGAGTAAGGCTGCATCGACCAGGGAGCATCTCCTGTTGACGCAGTGCAGTGAAAACACTGTGGTATGGCAATGTAAACAGGTTGATGAGAGACATGCAAGCTACATTACGTATCTTGCATATCTCCTATTGACTGCCGGCGGCAGTGTAGACCAGGCCGCAAACACAAAAAGTAATATAATTTGTCACCTAGAACCTACATGCTAAGACTGTAAAGACACAAAACTTTCTCCAGTTCCTGTGTGCATCTGCTTCGGTCTCTGCTTTCCTCACCATCTTGGAATGCATCTAGTTAGTACCTGATTCACAAACAAATTAAGTTAAAAAAAAAAAGAGCTACTGCAGTGGTTCAGTCCTACATTCTTCATAGACACCTGGGGCAAAAATCAGCAGTGGGACTGTTCATGTCTTTTTGTTGTATTATTATAACAACATTCTAGGTAGTTGTTTCAATGTCTGCTGTAGTTGCTTCTCTGTATAAACAAGGTATTGTGCATAATTATTTGTTAAATTGATCTTCCTTTATATAGATGATACATTTGTGTATATCTGTGGTTCTCAACCCACAGCCCAATCAGCACACAGCTGCAGCCCATGTGATATTCTCAGGGCCGATAGAGGTAGTATATACATTGTTTGGATGGGGGCCACATAACACAGAGAGCTGCATATGCAGCACACAATGGTAATATAGGCTGAGAATCACTGGTGTATACTGATGTAGATAGGTTGGGGGAAAAGCCCAACCTAAAATCTCAGACATCTATTTAAGTTATTTCAACCTAAAAACCAGTAAGTTAATTGAAATGCACAGTCAAAACCACTAAAAAAAACCAGTGCACTAAGAATTTATGAAGGGAGATTTGCCCATTTCAGGATACTATATTATTCCTGTCACCACTCCCACCCCAGGAAACTCAGTTCAGTATTTTATAATATTTTTAATTATTTATTCACCAATCTAAAAAAGTTTTACAGAGTATGTTGGCCTCTATCAAACAGTTTCAATGGTACTGTCTGCAATATTAACTTTTTTAACTTGTTTTGGGTACAAGTGTTTTTTTAAAGTAGTACCCAACATAAAACATCACACTTTAAAGTGTCATCAGATATCCCTTAAAGGCATAAAAGAAGCTAGCCAATGGTTATGTTGGTTTTATTTAAACAGATTAGCACTCATTTATCATTGCTCATGAGAAATGTTTTGTTTTTGTATTTTTCGGCGTGCATAAATATAAGTGCTCATAAATATAAGCAACTGAAGACGCCAGCAAGAATCAAGCATAGTGTAAGTATGATCCAAGTTTCCAAACACACCCAGCCCTAACCTAGAACATTCTGATTGAGCCCCTCCTCACCAGAAACTGAAGTGTGATACTTGCTAGAAGGCAAACATTTCAGAACATTATGAATATATAAACAGGTTTTTCCAATAAACTGTTGTGCAATCTTAATTACAGCAACTGTTTGTCAAATTCATCAGTAGCCTGCAAGCTCCTAGAGACTGGACTCCATCCCTTACATTTCCTGTGAAATACCTCACACTTATGAGCATTGTGAAATGAACAGTTAGGACTACAATTCAATAATTTGTTATGGGCAACTATGCACTAGAGACTTTGTTAGAATCAAACTCATTTCCCTGGTGACATAATCGCAGTTTAAATTAAAAGTCATTATTGGTGAAAGTTGGCATTGGACAGCTATAAAGCACACAATTCAATTACAGCAACATTAAAATCCCTCCCACTTATGTCGTCGGAAAATGCACCAGTTAAAATTCTGAAGTTCATGTGAATACACCTAGTGCTACATATCCTGTATATTTTATGGTTTATATTTAGAAAATAATATGTTAAAACCCCAAATTTTAATCAGAAAATCAGGAATACAAGACATTTTTTGAATTTACCTATATTAATGTTGGAATCTTAACTTTTGCATTTCCTGACCTTTTCTGATTTCACCTGTTTATCCTTAATGCACATTAAGGAATTTTAAGGGGTTTTTGTTTGCTTTGAGATCTAAAAGGATAATGCAAGTGTTTAGTGTTAGGAGGTAGGTGGTTCCAAATTGGGCTTTAAGTTCTCAAGTGCACTGAAAGTAATTGAAGCAGGTGGGCCAGTTACAACCTTTGCTACTGCTATTGTTTATCAGAAGACAGTTTTCTCTTAGGCCTTATCTATACTACAAAATTCAACAATTACATGGTTGCTGCTATTTTTACCATTTTAAAAGCATCTGAGCAAAATTTTCAGTTTTGATCCACATAATCAGAACGAGGTAGCCAGCAGTGAAATTGGAAACAATCACATTTATTTGTTTCACTTTATTGTTCCCTCTAGAAGTTATGAAGACTGATATTAAATCCAGTCATGGAGGACACCCATGAAAATAAAGCTGAGTTGTGCAAACTCCTTACAGCAACTAGGAGTCCCTGAAGACCAGCAGGTAGCAGAGGAACCTCTCTGGCGTAGGGGCAATGAAAGAAAGTCCCTTTTTTCCTCCAGGGAGTGAAGGCAATCTCAACTTCAAATTTATCAGACACCTACTAGCTAGAGGAGAATGCAAAAACAGCAGCCCATGAGCAAAGTCTGAAGGCAGCACCCTATCTTTGACCTGGAATGTAGAAGCTAGATTTCTGAAAAGGACTGTCCACTCTCTCCTTTTTTAACTTTGCCTTTGGCTAGTAGCTTTAAAAGTTAAGCTTTGCAAAAAGGTGAATGTTTCTAAGCATTATCAACCAATGTATCTATTAGAAACTATTATACAACCTTATTATAGTAGCAATTGTTATGATTATGACTTAGCTCTTGTTCATAATTAAAACCTTACGAAATTAAGTTATAGATTTATCATCATAGTGTCCCAATACTGTAAACCCTACTCACAAAAGTACTATTTGCATATCTCAGGACTGTAGGGTCTGGCCCTAAATACACAGACTCCAAAAACACAAACATTTCCTTTTCATTTGACTAGTCACAATAACCGGGATCCTATTTTGAGCCAAATGAAAACCCACATATTTTTAGACCTTAAGGCCCGGATCCTAAAGGAACTTATGTAAGTGTTACCTGTGCCTTTATATTTTTTTAACGGTGTGGTGAGAACTCTGATTCATTCATGTTTGTAAAGTGCTTTGAAACTGTCAGATCAATGACATCAGGGAAAAACAAACTATGGAAGAGCAACACTGGTAGCAATGCTATTCGTTAAGATTGCCTGACACTTTCCTTGTAAGACCCCATTTTTAGTTGCTTATAACGTTGCCAAATGTCAAGCACTTGGGACAGAAATTTTCTATGCTGGGTATCTGGTTGAGGTAGATTTTCAACATTTCAGCCAAAACTGTTCAGCCATTTCTGAGAATGATATTAGCAAAAAATACATTTTGGCCATGTTAAAAAATTCCTTAAAATGATTTTGTTGAGAAGCTCTGTCACCTCCATTCTTTGGCCCAGGGACTTGAAATTCTAGGGGGTAATCACCCTAGTGTCAGATGATTTTTGTCAGCCATGTGAATCTGACCAGAGTTTACCAAATTTATAAATTTCTCTAAAATTACAGGTCACACATGCTCAATAGGGGTTGTTAAGAGTTTAGCATCTAAGTTCTCTACAGATTCAGCACTGAACATACTCCATCCTTTCACAGATTGTATTTGCCAACTGGACTATGCACGCACAATCTCCACAAGGTGATTGAGCATGCTCCTCCTGGGTTGCAGGGGAGAGTAGTAGACCTTAATTTGCAATTGCTCCTTTCTGCTAGAGGTCACCATGGCAATAGAATTGAGAGCAGAGAGACTGTCCTTCAGGCACCCTGGAGAAGAACATGCAGCCTGACTGGGATGTGGGAGGTTGAGGACCTGAGGGACTCACAGAGCAACTGGATGAGGGGGATAGGGAAACCTGGACAGAGTAGAAAAAATATAACCACTAGTGCACATGGCCTCCAGTACCTAAAATTGAACCCAGGATTCCATAGTGTTATTACTTCTCTGGTTTCAACACGCTACAAAACTGACTGCCAATGGCGTGCCTCATCTCCCTCTAGTGGCTTGTCCAGAGCAAACAGTCAACCCCTGCTACAGGTTGCTCTGAATATTTGAATGGTAGTCAGTGCTGTGGATCGGAAGGTTGCAACTTTGTTGACGGCCCATGTGGATTCAACAAGGTTCCATATGATGGATTGTTTTTTTTAAATTTGCTTTAAAAAAAAAAAAAAAAAAGCTTAGGAAGTTACATAAAACACTGTGTAAAGAGTTGAAGTTGAAAAGTAAGCACTCCAAAATTAGGAGATGAGAATTAAGTTTGTGTAACTACAATTGATCCCTTATGATAATGTGTAAACATGTGATTAAAGACTATTTTTCCAGGAGAACCCTACCTGACTACACAGGATGAGCAATGCTAAAGGAATGAATCAAGGTTATACAGTGAAGGAGGCCATGTATATAGGAATTCTGTGTCATTTGCTGCTGAAGTTGAAAGGTGTATAATGAATGAAGTGGGGGATTGCAAGAAGAGAAATGATGGTCTTATTTAAGGCAGCTGAATGCAATGCTGGAGAACTAGATTCCATCCCTACCTCTACTGCAGGTTTGCCACATGATGCTGGGTAAATTATTAAAACCAAACTGTTCACACATGGCTTCTATCTGCAAGCTCCTCATTTTCTGGGTGCCCAACTAGAGATAACTGGGGCCTGATTTTCAGAAGAACTGAACACTAACAACGGAAATGAAGTTAATAGGACTACTCTTCTGAACGGGAAGGGGGGAGGGGGACAAGGGAGCTAGAGACCCTTAGGTGCCCAAAATTAGCATACTTTTAAAAAATCTTAATCTCTATAATTCAGTTCCTTATCAGTAAAATGGGAATAACCTCTCCTCACTTTACATCACAGATGTTGTGAAGCTTAATGTTTTGAAACACTTTGATACTATGGTGATGTGTCATAAAAAAAGCCCATGAGAAAGTTATAATTCTGCATTCAGAGGAGAGTCTGTGAAATAAATAAGACAGGTCCGCACATTGAGTGAGGAAGATAAAATGAAATATTAAATACATCTACTCATTCAGTGAGCACTGTCCATCTTGTGCACTGAATAAGTCAGGGCTCCTGTGGAAAAAAGAGAGAGTATATGATCATGTAATTAAAGGCTATATCATTATTTGTATTATCACAGCACTTAGGAGCCCTAGTCGAGTACCAGGATGTAATTGTGCTAGGCACTGTACAAACACAGAACAAAGTATAGGACAAGAGACAACAGATGGGGGAGTACAAATAAATGACGACAATTTTCGGCAGCATGATAAGCAGGTCTCAGCACACCAGCAGCTTAACAGTTCTCAAATGTTTTATAGGCTTTATGGAAGAGAACTGTTTTGAGGACAATGAGATAGTTTTACAAATGTTCACAAGGAGTCCTTCCCCAGTGCAAGGAGCAGCATGGGAGAAAGCAAATAGGTGCTTGTATAAAAATTTAAAAAGTGGATGATGAAGGTTGTCAATCTGAGGCAAGCATCAACAGTGAATGAAAGATTTTAGCTAAAGTGGGAAGGGCCTTGAAAGTAAAGACAAGTAGCTTAAATTTGATGGGCTAGAAAAACCAGAGTAAGCCAGTGCAGGAATGCAAAGAGAGGGGTGACATGGTCAATTTTGTCAGCACATTGGTCTATCTTTGCAGAAGCATCCTGAAAGGGGCAAGTTTGCATTTGGAAAGACTGGAGAGAAGGATTTTGCCGTAATCAAGATATAGGATAAGAGTGTGAATGAGTGATTTAGCTGTATAGATGGCTAAAATGTGATGCAGAAAGAAATAGCAAGATTTACATATAGCCTGGATGTGACCTAGAGAGAAGTCCAAATCAAAGATGATGCCCAAAGTAACAGATGTGGTTGTGTTGCCCACAGTGAGAGAGAATGGAGGTAGCAGAGTGGCTTGGTTTTTTGCTTTTGGTGTAAAGTTGTTTTTTTTGGGGGGGGGGGGGCGAAGGGGGCGAGGGCGGGAGGGTTTAAGATTAAGAGCCATTCTGAGCTTGAACGGACATGTAGATATCTATGAGGATAGGCTGAGATTTTAGTTCAGATGGAAAGAGAGGAGACAGATCTGGAGCAGAGAGGTAAGTCTGTGAGATATTCACATAGAGATGATAGTTGATTTTGTGTTTGCAGATGCAATTACCCAGAGATAAGACTTAGAAGAAGAACAGAATGTGACTAATGACAGAATCCTATGGAATCCTCACAGAAAGCCGAAGGAGGGAAAGGAGGAGAAGCATCCTCCAAAGGACAACCTGATGAAGTGAATAGTGAGGTGGGAGAAAAACCTGGAGATGACAGTCATGAAAAACAAGGAAGGACAAGTTTTCAAGAAGAGCATGGTTGATCATGTCAAAGGCAGTCAATAAGTCAAGGAGAAGGAAGATGAACAACCTGTTCTGAGCTTTGGCTAGGAAAAGCTCATCAGAGACTTTGGAAAAAATGGTTGTAGCACAGTTCAAAAGGGGGGTAAAATGGATTGGAGAGGGTCTAGGATGAAACTGGAGGAGAGAAACTCCAGACAGCAATTGTTGACCACATGTCCAAGCAGTTCAGAGATTAAAGGTAAAAGGAATACAGGATGGTAGTTGGAGAGGCAAGAGGGGGCAGAAGGGGTGTTAATAAAATGGGAGAGACTAAAACATGCTTGTATTGTGAGGAGAAAGAGCCAGAGGAGAGTGAAAGGTTAAGAAAAAGAGTAATGCTGGGGATGAGAGCGGTCATGAGGGAGATCAGAGGATGGGATGGGGTCATTGGGGCAAATGGTGGGGTTATAGGAGGAAAGCAGTCAAGGAACTTCTGAGTCTGTGACAGGGGCCCAGGAGGCGAGAGCTGCACGGAAGTTCATGTTGTATTTTGTTAGTTTTCTCTTGGATTAAATCAGCAAGATCTGAATGGAGAAATGGAGGCAGCAGGAGGGGAGATTTTGAGGAGCAAGTCAAAGGGGTGAAAAGGCAGTTGGGATTATATGCATGGGCTTCAATTAAGAGAAGTAGAGTTGTTTAGCAAACAAGATGGCAGAACTGTGGCAGTGCCAAGACTGGTCTCAATGCTGCCTCCATGAGAACAGCTTTCAGGTGGATCTCCCTCTCTTTCCGACTCCTAAGCCTGAAGCCCTTGCAGATCTTACACTTGTCCTTGCGGTGTGACTCCCCCAAGTACTTCAGACAGCTCTCATGGGGGTCACTGAGTAGGAAGGGCTAGCTGCAAACTGTGCAGGGCTTGAAGCCCAGAGAGCGGGGCATGCCCGTTCCCAAGTCGAAATCCCTAACAGGTCTAACACTTAACACTAACTACTAGCAACAGCACTTAACTAACCTAATTACTAACTACAATAGAACTAGGGAACTGGAACACTTGCGATTGCAAGCAAAGCAAAGTTCCAGCAACCGTCAGTGGCGGAAAGAAGGAACTGAAAGGGTGTAGGGCTAGTGGTGCCCCATATACCAGGCGGGGCACTAGGGGGTGCCGCAGCAGGCCCAATAGGTACTGCTGATGGGAAAAATTTTCCAATAACTGTGCATGATGGCGCGCGCACACCTACAATGGAACCGACATGAGCAAGCACGCGAAGAAAAAGGTAAGTGACATAAAATACAGTAGCTATAATGATAAGTGATAGAAAATACTGATAATAAAAGCAAATTCAACTGAAACTAAACACAATATACCAACAGGAGCCTGATACTCCTTTCGAATAAGAGTTTTAATGGAAACAAGATCATTCTCCAGAACTGAAAGACACAGTTATCCTTATTCAAAGCCCACTGAAGTAAATGGGAAGACCCCTATTGACTTTAATAAGTTATGGATAAAGCCCTTGCAGTAACTAGACCAAAAATTAAGAGATAAAAAATGGTGATTATCTGTTTTGACATCTTTCCTACACAGAGCAACAATTAATCTCACTAAGAATGTTATTTGGGAACAAATACTTTCTACTAGAAACCTTCACAAAATAGACACAAATAATTAAGAATTATCAAGATCCGACATGAAATGAGAACAAAGAAAAAATAAGGTTCTTGAAGAAGTAAGAGGTCTAGTCCTGCCAAATTTATAGTTATAATCCTCTGCAACTCAATTCGAGTTTTCGCTGGAAAGGCTAAAAATGATAAAGCTGAATAGGCTATGGATTGAAAAACTTAACGTGATACCACTGAAAAAAATTGCTACTTATTGACCAATAAACTCCTCAAAAAACTAATCATATGAAATGATTCTTCCTCTCCCATGCTTTCAATACTGGAATGTATGAAGAACAAATATTTAAATGGCATTTACTTCTGAAATATCCCTCTATGTCCCAGATTATTTTATACAGAAAAATACAGGTGCTTTGAAAAACAAATCATACACAATTACACCAAAAAAGTAGGTCAGAAAGCCAACTACTGTTTTAACTTTACAGTTAAGACATTTACACAACCAAAGTAATACAATTAACATTAGACCCCATAATAGCTCACTACACAAGGAAATTACAAGATCAACAGGTATCTCTGGTCAAGAAACAAATAGGAACGAATTATAAAACTTTACAGAGAAATAGCTGGTAAAAGGAAATGAAACAGGCAATTTCTGCAGAGGACTTGAAGGCTATAAAACAAATCATTGCCAAAAGTTCATGTCCCCCTCAGGAAGAAAACAATGATGGAAAATCATTAGATAATCTTGTGCACTAAGCAATACAAAACAGAAAGGGGGGGGAAGGGGAGAAATCACAAAATGCTGGCAGGAATGCCATGGGACAGGGAACCATAGTATCTGCTGGACATGTCTCATTGAAAAAACTTCTGGCCAACTGGTATTTCAAGGATACTCTAAATCCCTTAAAGAAGAGTCCTGCGTCAATTGAAGTAAATAAATAAATAAAAAATTAAGGCCCAAATGTTGTTTGCCTTACTCACTCAAATGAGGAAAGTAGGATTTGGCTCTATGCTTTGAAGAAATCCCAGTATAGTAGCATTAGTGTAGAAGGAAGGTGCAACTGGCACAAATTGATTAAAAACATAATACTGAGAACTTTTGAGAAACGGTTAAGTAGAGCTTTCCTAGAATCAAACCAATATGGCCTAAATCTATAATATTTTATTATTCTGCACACCTGATGTCCCATTTTATGGTTTACGAAAATAATCTGCACTTTCAGCAAATCCAATAATCATTTACAAAAAAGTTAAGTAAAAAGGGGAATTAAGTTATATTATATTTAAAATACAATTAACATGGTTACACATCTGAATTGAAAAGATGGTTTAATATGCTTCATATATATACACAATATACTTCATCACTGATTCCTAAGTGCTATGATTTATAAATATAGTAATCAGCTTTCTGATGTATGCCAACATGACAGCATGGGGACATTCGCTGCACTTTATCTTATGTGGCAAATGGCCAGCTTCTCTCTAGTGGGTCTCACACTTTTGCCTCTTGTAGTGGGCCAGGGTGTTGCCGGTCACCCCGTCTCCCCAGGGAGAGGGGTAGGAACCCAGGCCCGCCTGCTCCTCTGGGTCCCAGCCCAGGGGCCCTAAGAGTAGCAGTTATGTGCTGCTGGTACCGTACTTGCAACTGCAGTCTTTTCCCCTGAAAAAGTTCCCTCTGAACTTCTGGCTTCTTGAGCCCAGTGCCTTCCCCAGGACTCCACCTCTCTTCCACACACCATTATACTCTGTTCAGCTCCACTTCGCAACTCCACACTACCGTACTCCTTCAGCTCTTCTTCACCACACACCTACACCTTCAACTCCCACCCTGCCTCTCAAGAGTAGAGGGTTTTTATCAGGCACCTGGGTGGGGCCTAAATTCGTGTCAGCTGACATTAATTACACTTTGGCTAGTCTACAGGGAATAAAGCCTAGATCATTCTAGAGTTTATATACCGCCCTTCTAGAATTTTCCCAGTGCCCTCTGCCCTTGCTACAGGTGGATTTTTACAGAAAAATAGATTGTCCAAACAAAAAATGAGAAGTTTCAGATTTGTAGGAAATCCTCTCTTGGGAGAAAACTCCCTAAATAAGAGACAGTGAGTTACTTTGTTCAGAGAACTATCATCACTGAATGAACATAAGGCACCTGTAAATTCAACCATTAGTTTTTTGTTTCTTTGGGTGTTTTTTGTTTTTAAAAGGACATTCCAGATAAATTTGGAAAGGACTACCAGTCTTGAGAACCTGTCAGAATACAGATGAGATTAAGGTATAGTCTCAAGTACCAGTCGCAAAACACATAATGCTCCCTAATATTCCAAGCTTCACATATTAGCCTTTTAAGAGAACCAAGGAATTTAATTACTTCCTGGAGACAGAATACCTTTCTATAATGTTTAAGAAGCTGGAAGAAAAGCTATACCTCAATTAACTAGGCAGTCTGTTAAAGCAATGGGCATGTAGTTATCAACCTATGAAATATCTCAGAATAATTACAGAATTTAAACTGATACGGTCTGGAAAAAAAAAAAAAGATTAATGATGTTTCAGTACCTTGTCTTCCCTCATCATTGGTAAACAAACCAGCATCACTGCTGCTCAGACTGCTGGATTCACTGTAAGAAAGAAAAGAAAGAACGAACGAATAATTGATCTCTCAGTTGTAAAATTTGAGAGAGAAGGCTGTTTTCAGATGGAATTAAAGTCTGACAAAGATCTAAAAGAAAATAAGATTTGTTTTTAATCAAACTGCAAATATCCTAGTTCCATTAACTACAGAACATTTTTTTGTCACATAAAATTACAAGAATCTAATGGGACCCTGACAGTGAGAAGTGACTGCAGCAAGGTGCAGACACAATTGATACATTTTATTATCTGCTTCCATCAAATGCTCACTGCTCCTTTCTTATGCTACACAATTCAGATTGATCCCAGAACACCACTGCTCAATAAAATAGGAAAAATCTCAAACAAAAGCAGTCTAAGCCTTTCTTCAACACATGAAATACAAGAGCCTGGAGAAGGAATTACTTTCCTTAACATTTGCAAATATTCTGGAAAATACATTGCTTAAGGATTCACTACAACTATATTGCAACGACAATCCACTAAATTGAACTAAAGGTCTCACTGAGAAAAATGAATATGATCAATATGATTATAACAGCAAAAGAGAAAATGTAGGTTACGATTTATTTTTCTGTAACTTCGGCTGTCGTTTTAAACAAGAAAGTCTGTCTATATGGTAAATGTGCAGTATACAGACATGCACATCCACTTTTGTAAATAAAATTAGAAACCAAGGATGAGTGTGGAAGTGTTTTGTTCTCCCTTGGTTGCACACAAGCATCTCATGTTATTGTTAATGAAAAGTGTATCTCTAAATATTAAACCAGCCTCTTGTGCTCAAACTATAGCATAAACCATGATGCTGGGTTTATGTCAAGCGTGAAGGAAAGAGGCGTAAAGTGGAAAAATGCTTTTATGCTCTTCAGGGAACTGTATTCTCACAATACTCTATCTTATATTTTACTTACAATGGAATACAGATTAATTTTTAAAAATCATGTCCATTCACCTAAAGACAAATTCAAGAAAAAGGTGTGCATTTCAAATTTATTTTCAATGTAGTATGCTGTTATATACACATTACATAATGGAAATTAAACAACGTAAGTATTTTTCCTATATTATATAGCTTGCCTTCAACATGAAGCGAAATCCACTTCATATTTCAACGTAGACACCAACTTAAGTATTTTTTTAAAAATGTATTTAGTTTTTGGTTTCATTACCCACACACAATCTTAAAAGTTAGTTCTAACCCTTACTCCTAAACTGGCAGCTTTAATTGCTTTTTAGTTAAGACATTTTTTGCCTGCTAAAAAAATACTTGAAGTTATTTAGTTTTCCCAATTTCTCCTTCAGAAATTGAAACTTGAATTAGTTTTAGGTTTTGGCAATATCTGATTTCAACTTTTATAACTAATTATATGGTTAATTGTTTTTATATCTTCCTTTTGAAGGAGCTCAAACAGGGCTTGAAATTGGGCCTGATGTAGAGATCCAGGCAGCAGTGACTTGCTAATATGTGCAGCTGTCATATTTCTGGATGCATAGACAGAACTATTAAAAGAACGTGGCCTAGAATTCTGCTGTATCCTCCTTGTATACCGTAACTTCTTATTATATAAGCAGTACTTACACATCTCTTTTATCCCAATACAATAACAGACTTAGTTAAGTGCTTAAGGATAATTGCCCTAAATACAAAGAAGATGGCAAATCTTAAGAGCTACAGAAGCGATCAAGCAGAGCTTGAACCTTGAGATACTATAAAGCTAAGCAAATCCTAGGGTCTTCTTTCTGCAAAGTATCTCATTCTCGCTTTAATTCCACCAGACAGTTCTGCATACTTCTACAATTCTAAATGTCCTACAGCTTTACATCACACGTCTTTTTCAAAAAGATTAATAAAAAAGTTATGTTTCCAATATAAAAGTATTTCCTTTCAGGAATCCTTTCAGCCATTTGAGTTTTTGGAAAAGACCAAAAAAAATCTACTCTTCCTCTTCACTGCACACACAAGTTCTCCTTTTTATAAGGATTTGTACAAACACTTACTGAGTTCATGGCAAGCTTGGGTGTAGGTCTATCCTGCACTATCCTGCAGCCCAGTAAGCGTCCATGTGGACTCCGCTGTCACACACTAAACATTCCATAGTGAGCTTTGATCCACACTGCTTTGAAATGGGAGCCAATTAAAGCACATTAAGGAAATAAGTGGAAAGCTTCAGCCAAAAGGTTAATTCTAAAAAAAGAAGTGTAATGTAAAGTTGTGAGACATTTAGAATTGTGAATTATAGAAAACTGTCTATGGAGGAATTAAAGTGAAGATGGGATACTTCACAGAAAGACGACACTAGGATATGTTTTATAATATTTTAAGGTTCAAGCTGTGATCCATCATTTTAAAGATCATCAGAAGGATCCAGAGATATTTACTGAAGTAGATTTATACCCAATCTCGAGAGGAACCAAAGTGGAACCCAATCTCGAGAGGAACCAAGCCCTGAGAGAGTCATACTCATCTCCTCCCTTTAAGTTTGCAACTTGAATTTTGGTATGTAAATGATCTTCACTTAGGCATATAAACTGATGAATTTATATAGAGAGTGGCCATACAATAAAAGCTATCAGCATTTGAAGACCTCTGCAGAGCATGCTAAAGAGACACATAGATTTTTAGTGTAACACAATTGAGCCTCTGCCTCCTCTGGGGCATCATACTACATACTATGTCCTACAAAAAGGGCTGCTGGGATAATTGTAAATGTGGAAGGTAAGGTCACACTGAAATATACACATAGCAGAATCATCCAGAAAACAAAGCTTTCATATCAGGAAAAAATGAAAATTGGCATGGCATACCTAACTCTGCATTCTACAATTCAAATGTGACTCAGTATCTGTGCTGCATAGTGCAAGTTCTTTTGATTTTTAATCAAAGAAAAGTTTGATACCACAACACAAGGGCACAAACCAGCTGCGCTGCTCTGTTTGCTTTGTGACATAAAGAAGTCTGGATTTTGTCAACTGGAGTGTGAGGGGAAACTTTCTTCAGAAATTCCAGTCATATATATCCTGAAAGATTATGATGACATAGTGAAGTTAGGACATTACAGGGCCCTGAAAGCTGAGCAATTAAGAAAGGAAGGGATTTCTATTTAACCAGTTGCTAACAAAACCAATTAACACTTGGGGAAAGACAGTACTGAAGATTTTGATAGCACAAACTTCTTCAGTTATGGTATGAGAGCTTGCAGTACACATCTTCCCTTTCTCAAGTCTTTCAGAAAAGGTTGCCAGGGACTTGAATTCCTAATATTTCTACAGAATAAAGCAGGTAAAAAGTTTGTGAAGAACCTTTCTTGCACCAAAAAATCTTCAAGGGCTTATTTATACATCAATGAAGCAAGGATGGGTATAAACTTGTGGATATTAATCCTTAGCTGGTGATCTTTAAAATCAGTCTTATAGACAGCTATCTTCAGGCAAAGAGCAAAGGTTGAATCCCCTAACCCTATTTATTTCCATGAGTTATGATCACCAATCAGTGCCTCATTGGGATCATTTAAACGCTGACATTTGAAGAGCTACAGGTTTCTTCTCCTACTAGCACCCCCATTTCTATTAAAAAAATTTAATGCAAAAAAATCATTACTGAAGTGTTAAGGAGCACAGATAAGAATCAAGCAATTGTAAAGGAACTGTAAATTGTTTCTTCACTTTTTACATTTTAGTTGTGCACTTTAAATATAGTAACAAGGTTACATTTAATATATACTCCAGAAAGTTACCCACCCTACCTTATTGAACACTGAGGAAATTTACTTCTATTTTAGGAGTTAAGAATTGGGTCTTACTGAGAAATTTTTTTTTCATCTTTTATCAAATACCCAAACTCTCAGGAATGAGTATAGCACTTGTGGACACACACCTATACATTTATTCATCATCATTTATCCCACGCATTTTTTTATTTTGTGTTTTCATTACATTTCTCTAACTGAGCCAAGTATTACTGAAGACATGAATCTTACAAAGATGTTTTCAGTAATTTACTTGTGTGTGATTAACAGTTTTAGGAAGCCATTTTTACCTCTGCCAATGCTTTCAGAACATGATAGTAGCACAGAAGTTTGTTTGTATGTTTCTTTTTCCTCTAGTGGGATAACATGATGGAATCATATCATAATAATGCATTTAACTGAGAACCTTCAAGTTGAAGTGTCGCCAATAGAAAATTAGAGTTAAAAGTAGCTCAAGTACTCCACGTCTCTGATTCAGCTTGTCAAATATTGCGATTTCGCAGTCACATTTTCATCGTTACAAAAGAAGTGTTTCTGTGCCCCGTTGCAGTGTTAAAAACACACAAACGGGGAAATGGAAAACCTGATTGTAAAGTGCTGCCAAATGAAGTAAAACAAACGTGACAAACAGAGGAAGTTCTCTCTGAAACTATTAGTAGTACTGTAACACCTAATATCATACGTAAAGATTGTTGCTATGAAGTAGCTTTAGCCTCATCTGGCTCCAGGTATTTTTAAGAGAGTTCAAATTTAACAAAAAAAATTTAGAAGAGTAAAGGACAAAGATGGTGGAATCTGAAAGTGTTCCAAACGCAAAGACCCCTACAAAACCTGCTTCTGGACCAATACGAGCATAAAGAAACAACAAAATTCAGTTTCTTTTCAATGGCAAGCTGACTCAGAATTCCTGTTGTGCTTTAAAAACTGTCTACAGTTCTCAGAAAACAGATGGAAAGAGCATTAAAAGGAATTTCTATAAATACTATCCTCGATGTTTACTGAGTAATTGGAATCAGTCACTTACCAATACTGTAAGATCACTTCTTTAGTAGTGCAATCTTCTTGCTCTAGCCAAGAACTTATGTATGCCATCTCTATAGCACATGTAAACTCTGTGACCAACAAGTAAAAGATTCAATGCAGTTTATAGATAACACTCCTATTACAATTGAGGAACACTGCAGCCTAACCACTAGATTGGCCAGAATTTATGTCTTAAATAGGAGTTGCCCTGCTCACAGTTTTGCATTCAGAATCAAACACACTGGATAACCATAATCAGGCTCATCAGATCCTACAGGTAACATCTGTACCCATAGGACAAGCTGCCTATTAAATTCACTGGCTTGTCTTCATTATATTTAGCTGCTTTGATTATATTCAGCTGCAATGCAAGAAACTTACAGGCCTGTATCCTGTAAGATATTAGCAAAAGCATAAGTTAGCATAAATGTGATTAAGTGTGCCATAACCCTTGGCATAGCTTAAGGGTTACCTTTAGATTTTGGGAACTAAGACGACTTTTCTCAATGGTAAAAGTTAGAATGTTTCAGTAAGTGCTACTGCAAAGAACATGGAAGTAATAATTGCAAATCTGCTTAAACAAGAGATGACTGGTATGATCATGAGATGAAATGGTAGTACATATCTATATACTAACCTAAAGAAAGACACCTCAACACTAGTAGGATGAGGAAATAAAAATATGGAAGAGAGGAAAAACTTCTACTAAATATGCATTTGATAGAGTGATGTCAGGGTAACATATTGTAAAAGTTGCATCCCAGTCTGTAGGCAGTAGGAAAGATGAAGCACTTGGGAGGTGCCAGAATGATGGCCAATGATGATAAGGTGATGGTGATAAGGAAGATAATGAATGACATTTCAGGTTGTTCTGCAAAGGATGGTGAGTATATAGATGTGCAGTCTATCTAGCTTACTGAGTTAGAGTGTTTGTGACTTTGCTCAATGGATTAATAAACTATTTGTAAATATAGAAGAGTTCCTATAATGAGTGTTGCAATTTTCCCCAGCTCTATAGTAATTTTGATAATACTGGGCCTGATCTTCGGGCAAGAACCTGGCTACCCTCAAAGTGATAACTGGGAATTCTTAAGTAAGCATTGTAATTATTACACCTTTCTGTGTTGTCAAAATAGTATTTTGGAAACAATTACCATTGTGGTATGCCTGCTGTTTGGAATAGATTGATGAGGCATACTGCCAAAGAGTCATCATTCCCTCATTTTTCTAATGGCAAGCTCAGGTGTTTCTGAACTATAAGTTGGTTTTTGCATTTCATAAGTGAAGTGTGTTCTTGGCAACCTATAGCCTTTATATGCCCATGACATACAGACTGTCTAGCAGGTGTATTCATACACTGAATCTTCTAATGAATAGTGATAACCAAAAGCACCAGTGCCTAGAAGTTAGAAAATATAAACTATTTAATTTCCTTGTGTGTGACTGATTGCTAGTTGAAATAACATCCATAACACAATAACTAAGGATCAGATTTGGTCATGGAGGTCACAGATTCTGTGACTTTTTGGGACCTCCATGATTTCTGGGGCAGGACTGGAGCACCTCTTAGCCCCTGGGCCGCCGCTGGCCAGCCCACTGGAGCAGCAAGGCTGAAGCCCAGCAGCTGTTTTCCTCCCCTCCCCCAAGGTATTTTTAATAACAGCCAGGGACAGGTTGTGGCTTCTGTGAATTTTTATTTATTGTCTTCAATCTGACTTTTACTAAAAATACCTGAGACAGAATCTTACCTTAACAATAACTTAACATTTAAGTCATTTTTAAATTCCTATTTTCTTGGTCTTAATATTGAAACAATCAGGACATACTTTCTTCAAGGAATTGTTTTCCTTTGCTGCTTCTCTGACACTCATCAGATTTCTTCTGAATTCCAATAATTTAACATTGTACAATATGTCTGAAGTAGTAATATACTAGTATTATTGTATCAGGAAAGACCCCTAATATTAACTGCTTAAAATTAGGGCTCTCAATCACAGTTAACTCAAGCAATTAATGCAAAACAAATTAATTAGATTAAAAACACAGTCAGGATTAATCACAGTTTTATTCCCACTGTTAAACAATACTAATTTAAATTTATTATAAATATTTTGGATGTTTTTCTACATTTTCAAATATATGGATTTCAATTACAACACAGAATACAAGTTTATAGTGCTCACTTTATATTTTTATTACAAATATTTGCACTTTAAAAAAGAAAAAAAATTGTATTTCTTTAGAATTATTTTTTTAAACAGAACTGCACTCAAAAACAAAACAATGTAAAAAAACCTTTAGAGCCTACAAGTCCACTCAGTCCTACTTCTTGTTCAGCCAATTGCTAAGACAAACAAGTTTGTTTACATTATGGGAAATAATGGTGCCCACTTCTTTTTTACAATGTTACCTGAAAGTGAGAACAGATGTTAGCATGTAATTGCATATCATTCAAGGTATTTATCTGCCAGATATGCTAAACATTCCTATGCCCCTTCATGCTTCAACCACCATGCCAGAGGACATGCTTCCATGTGGAATGGAAATTGGTATTCTAATATTGTTTAACAGTGCAATTAAAGCTGCAATTAATTATGACTAATTTTTTAATGTCGTGATTAATTGCAATTATTTGCTTTAATCATTTGACAGCACTACTTAAGACATATTTGTATTGACTGAATTTTAATTTTTGAATAAAAGAAAACAAAAAACTTGTCAATACCTACACAACTACAGTAGAAATATAACTTTTTTTCAGTTGCTAAAAAAAAAGGAAGAAAAACAAATCACCTGTCACTCATGTTTTCATCTGAACCCTTTTGCTCCTCATACTCCATTTTGTCCTTATTGGCCTGGTTTACTTCTTCACTTTCTACAACCACTCCTTCATCCAAGATTTCTGGTCCTTGCCTAGTTACAGCTATTTTTCTTTTTTTCACTTTGTTCTTAAATTCTTGATGTTGGTAAGATCTATTCTCATTATCCATTTCTTGATCTCTGGTGTTATCCTGTTGTTGGGTCAATGTTAGTCTATTTGTGACTTCTGATGGTGGATCTATTGCCATACGTTTCACCTTTCTTCTCCTGCGCAGGGTCCTGTTTCCTAAATTGTCAGCAGCCAAATCAGACTCATGCCACAGCGGTCTTTTGCCTCTAATGTTATTTAAATTTGAAGAAGGCCTGCGTTTAGCAACCAACAACTGGTCATCAGAGTCACTGTGGTCTTTCTTATTAGTAATATGATTCTCTCTATAGTCCTTGCTTGGTTCTTCTAGACTGGAATCAGAACCTTCACTTAAACAATGACTAGTCTCCCAAGGATGATGGATGGTAAATGAACGTCTTTTTCGTCCTCTCCTTTTTCTTGCTTGGCGTTTTAAAAGACAAGACACGCTGCGAGAGTGATCTCCAGTATCAGCAAAACCTCCTCTGGCTTGCTCTGAGCTTTCTTCCAGTGCTGAGACCAAATCATGAACTAGCTCCTCCATAGTCCTACTGAAATGCCTACATATGCAGAGAACAAAAACAAAACTGATTTCAACATGCATCAACTTCAGCAGTATGTTTTCATTAAAGTTAAGATTTTGTCTCAGTTATTTTTAGTAAATGTCAGGGAGAGGTCATGGGCAATTAAAAATTCACAGAAGCTATAAAAGGTCTCCCTGACTTTTACTAAAAATAACTATCTATGACAAAATAGGGCTGATGGAGTTGGGGGGGGGGAGGGATGAGAGCAGCAGGGCAGGGTCCCCCTTGCTGACTGCAGAAGCTGGGGTCAGGACTGGGAGCTCTGGGTCTGTGGACCCCTCACTGCCCTGTGGGACCTGTGGTGGTGGGGAGCTCTGGAGGCCCCCACCAGCCACAGTGGCTTGGAGCTGCAGGGGCTGCCAGCAGCAGCTAGGAGCCTGGGCCACCATGGTAGCTATAAGCTCTGGGTCCCCCCCATTGCCCATGGCAGCTGAGCTCAGGGGCCCTCCGTGGTGGTGGATTGGAGCTCAGGGAGCCCCCCCACTACCACAGCAGCAGGGAGCTCCAGGGCCCCCCCCAGGGATCCCCTGCTGCTGGCTGCAGATCAGAGTTCTGGGTCTCCCCTTCCCCCCCACCCACAGGGACCGGGAGCCACCTTCTGACAGTTCTTGCCCCACCCCCAGCTGAAGCATAAAATGTCAGAGGTCGCAGGAAATCATGGATTCCGTGACCTCCATGACAATTAATCTTATAGTGTTGTCAGGTGTTGGCTGTATGTGTTCTCCCAGTGTGTATGCTCTCCCGGCTCTGTCCAGATAGCCAATTCAACACACCATGATTAGATTACCCAGTAAGACCAGAGATCCGTTTCAGTAATGAAGTACCAAGCCAGGTTTATTGCCGACAAAGCACAGTAAAAAACACCCTGTGTGCGCTAGAAGTACACTTAATACATGCACACCCCTCACAATGGACCAGCTCAGTAAAGGGGAAGGCTTTCTATTCTTCATTTGGCCAAAGACACTTCCTCTGAGACCCTCTTTTATACACTGATACAAATAAGTTGTGTATTACCTTTCTAACGTGTGTAGTTGCCACCCTCTGACGTGGTAAGACACCACCATTTACCTTGCACAGGATGGTCCAATTAAAACATCTCAATCATTTTCTCTCTCCCTCACTTTGTCAATCTTGACCTTAGAGAGAGATCAGTGTGTCCTCCTTATCTTTAAGAAGTGAGCTTCTACTATTCATTGCATTGGAACGTTCTGGTACCAGCTTTCCGGAATGAGCTTGCTTAGTGTTCTGTGCCTAGCACTTCTTTAGGAATGTGTGTTTTTGCAATACCAGGTCTGGTCTTGTCAGTTACTGTAAACTTGCACTTAGGTTCACAGACTAACTTTTGCTAATTTTGCTTTATAACACCAGGGCTTGACTGTTACTTTAGCTCAGGCCTCATATCTGGCCTGTTTTCCTAGGTCTCATGTCTCAGGCTCTCACTTTCTAGTACACTTAGTTTTCATATGTTAATGTCATTATAGTCTCAAAGACCATCTTAAAATCAGAACTTTTAAAGCCGTTGTATTTCCACAGAAAGAGGTCTTCTAAATCAGCCAACACTACAATACACTTATGAGATGGCTTTCCCGTTGTAGCATCACTCTCCCCCCTAACTTCCACCTTAACAGTAACAGTCACCCCTTCAACTGCTGGCAGTCCTCCTAATATTGTTTACATATACGTATATTTCATTGTAACGTCATAGTTTTCAAGGATTTAATCTGTCAGCTGTGAAGATTGGCCAAATTTGTCAATATACAACCAGAAGCAAGTGAACATATTTTAAATTATTTATAGGGTAGGAAATTGAATCTACAGTTGTTTCTCCTTTATAGTATATTATGAAGTACAACTTTAAAATGGTCATTAGCATAAAATGTTAACATCAAGAGAATTATTCTGTCACATCTAAATGCCAAGGTGAATTAGAAACACTAATTCTTTGATTCTGTAAGGTTTATTTTTAAATAGTAACTAATTTTGTCTTCTCAAATGACTGATATCTATTTGATCTTTAAAAATATTGATTCACTAGAGTGACATTAAGTTGAGAGACCTTTCGCTATAAATGAAATTCTAGAAGATTAAAGGCAAAGTTGTCCTTTCTGATCTATACACTCACTTCAGTGGGAAATTACACACCGGTATGGGAAAACAGAGTATCTGACGAAGATGCATCATGTAGTTAAGAGGAAAGAATTTTACTCTATACTACAGCACACATCACTTCACTAACATTTGGCATAAGGTATGTGTACAATGCAATTAGAAACCTGCGGCTGGCCCATGATCTCGCCGGGCTCCTGCTACAGGACTGTTTCATTGCAGCGTAGACTTCTGGGCTTAGGCTGCAGCCTGAGCTCTGGGACCCTCCCACCTCGCAGGGTCCTAAAGCCTGGCCTGCAGCCCAACCCCAGAAGTCCACACTGCAATGAAACAGCCCCACAGCCTGATCCCTGAGAGCCTGAATCAGCTGACACAGGCCAGCTACAGATATCTAACTGCAATGTAGACATACCATATTCACCACCAAGCATACTTCCATAGGCTCACTCATGCATGCGTGTACTCAATTAAAAACAAAAAACAAAAACAATAAAATTTACTGCTGAACACTCAGGTGAAGGAAACAAAACAAACTGATCAGACTCAAACACCAAAGTAATTAGCGTCCTTCTAGCTTTCACTACTGTGTTATGCATGTTGACATATAGTGGAACAATGCTGGTCAGTAAATTATGCAGGTGGCTGTCCAAAAGAAAGCTCTTCATATAGTTTTAGAACACGACGAAAGGAGATACAAGTCAGCCATTTTCTACCAACATCAATGGGGCTGCAAAGGAGGCCAGCATTTAGTCATACAGCACACAAGTTTCCTCCACTCACTCACCCATCACTGACCCCAGGCCCAAAGGTGCTAAGCAAGATGGTCCAGTGGGTACACACCAACGTGAAGCAGGAAACCTGAGTTCTCTTTCCTGCTCTGCCTGTGACTTACTGTATAATCCTGGACAACTCACTTAACTCATTGGGCCTCAGTTTCCCCATATAAAATGAGAATAGCACCATCTTCTGAAATTTCTTGAGTTCTATGGACAAAAAGCAGTAGGTAAATTCTAATTTAGTTATGAAGAAATTCAAATTTGCCATGAAATAGTTTACCTACAAAGAAAAGTCTCAAATTGTGCTACTATTTTTTAGTAGTTTCAGAAGTTAAGAAAATAGTTTTTTTCAGCTGTAATACGTATCTCCACAATCATAAAGACAGAGTAGTGCAGTTCTACTATCTCAGTTTTTCAACTCTTTTTTTCTACACCTGCTATAATCTTTGAACTCTTATTCCTGTCACTCCATGACATAAACCGGCATTTCCTGTGCCTCTTACTAACCACACCAAGCACCTTGGCAGCATCTTCCAGGAATGTGCACCTTTCTGGCACTCACCTTTGAGCAAGGAACACATATCAGATACCAATAGCTTTTGCTTCTCCTTATTCCTTCTGGCTCTCATGAGATATCAGAAGGTAATTTTCCTTGCCTTTGAGAAATAACTACAATAGATATCAGCAAAAAAGTAGCAGTCCAAATAAAGCATTGTTTATCAGAAAATTCATATAGAATAAACTAAGTGGCAGCCTAGTTGCATAGGAAAGTCTTGGAATAAGCCAATACTTACATTTTTATATCTGAGAAGTTTCTCTATTTCTGTCTTCTTTTCCTTCTCTCCCTCTCTCATAACTAAGCTAAAATTTGTAGTGTAGACAACACTATGGCTGCAGCAATGCAAACCGTGACTTGAACCACAGCAGCTAACACAGGTTTCAAAGCAGTGCAAGTCAGGGTTTGCACCAACATGGGAATATGAGTGACTTAAAAACAAACCAAACAAAACAAAAAACCACAACAACCAAAAACCAACCATCCAGTTTGTATTCTCAGAGATGGGGTGAGTTGTTTTTAAGTTTTCAGTCAAGTTAGCTTAAGGTAACAGGAAAGCCCCCTTAATATCTGTGAGTACAGTACACAACATCTTTACATGCTCACATAACAGAAGAAGTGTTAAGTTGTGTCTTCACCAGGCATTAAGGGGGCTTTCAAATTGTTTTAACTTAACACAATGGGAGCCTCAGGGTACAACACTGCTTTATTTTTTATTTCTAATCAGCATATAAGCAATTATATATGAAGTTCAGCACTCAGAAAAAAAAGTTTATTACTGGCATAATACTCACTGTATTCAACATTTGATGAAATTCAAAATATCTAGGATGGCAAAAGACTGCTTATCAAGAACAAAGCACTTCAGTGCGATCTTTGCTCCTTGTTGAGTTACATTTGATTAGATTACAGTCTATTTACACAGCTTTTATTCCCTAGACCAAAAGCATTAGTCTATCACTTTGTTCCATCACGCTTCTGAACAATTTTGCCTTCTCTTACTTATGGCTTGTCTACATGGGGAAACTGAGGCTATGTCTACACTACAGCCTATGTTCCTATAACTGTTGCTTAGGGAAGTGACATAAGTTCCGCCGACATAGCACTGTGCACATGAATGCTTTTGTCAGCGTGAAAGCTTCTCCCACCAACATAGCTTCTGCTGCTCATGGAGGTGGTTTTATTATGCTGATGGGAGAGTGCTCCCACAGCAGCATAGAGCATCTTCACCAGACGCGCTGCAGCGGCACAGCTGTATATGTACAGCTGCAGCGCTGTATGTTCAGACATGGCCTGACAGAGAACAAATAGAGCAAAATCATACCACTATAGCTATGCTGGTATAATTCCCCATGTGCACACATCAGTTTATTCCAGAATAGTTTCCACATGGGGAGTTATAATAGCACAGTTGTAGAGGTATAATTATATCACTATAGTTTTGCTGGTCAATTTCCTTGGGTAGACAAGCCCTCATAGTCCTACTGAATGCTAATTAGATTTCTAATACCATTGCCTGAATTACCAAATAGGCATTTGGTATGTAACCATTTGTTACATACTTTAAGTTGCCATATTTCATATTTATCAATACCTATTGATAGAAGTATGATTTGTCACATGTCCAGTCAAAGCAGAAAACTCATCTGAAGTAAACATGCTTAGGAAATCAGGGAGATATTCTCAAAAAGCATAAGACAGTAATGCTCTCAATTCTTATTGTAAGGAAGGTTTTAGGAGTCTTTTGTGCTCCTGCAACTAATTGTCAAGTACTCTTTCTCCTGTATATTAATCTTTTCACTGATCTTAATGCATCTCTGACTGAATAGGAAGAAATCCACCCAGCCTCAGTGGCCTTGTCTACACAACAATTACAAAACGGCTGTAACCTACCTATCTTACAATACCAAATCCATTTGGTTTGGCATGTGTAGACCAAATCAACGCATATTATAGACATTTCAGCATGTTTACTTAACATGGTTATGTGATTACTTGCTCTTGTCAAATCAAAGTCCATACTACATGTTTAGAATACAAACCATGTTCTAAGTGAATTTCCCAGAATGTTTTTATTGTAGTGTACACAGATCTCATGTGAAGATTTTGCCACTCTTGAAAACCCAAAAATAAACATTTGATTTATTTTAACAGTTCTCTCACTTCTTTTTGTATGAATTACAGAAGGAGAGCAGAAACTAGAAAGTTCAGAATAACTGCTTCTATTTATTTATAGAGAAAAACCACTTTCAAAATTTGGCAGTCTTTTGCTAGTAAATTAATATTTATCAGAATTTTGGCTTTTTATATTGTGCACACCTGACAGCCAATCTTATTCTTTGCAAGTGGGAATGAATTCTTTTTACTTAAGTATTATCTGAAAGCTGTCCCAAAAGAAACATTTAGAAATGGATGTCTCTGGACCAGGTTGAAAAATTAACTCCTTTATTTTCACAGACACTGTTAAAAGAAAAAAACTGTCAACAGGAAATACAGACAGCATTCTGTCAGAAAAGATAAAGTTCAGGAATGTTCAGAATATGGAATACACAGTATAACAAGCTCGACATTTCCCAAATATTTTAGCTATATGAACCATAGTTCATTGTGCCTAACATAAGGCTGTAAAAACCCAGTTACAGCAACTGCCCTCAGCCAGGGACGCAAAATGTATCTTCTCTTACAGATGATACTGCTGCATGAATGATAGCGACCTTCACATTAACCTAAAACAATTTTAATGGACTATAGTAAATTTTCTCTCTATGCACTACCAGAAAACAAACTGTATTCTTTCAAGATTACAATATTTGCAAGATTCTTTGCAGTCACAATATATGTACATCACTCCAACTTCAAAATACCTTCGCTCCAATACTAATATTCACTATTAAAACTACCATTACGCGTATAAAAAAGTCAGGGATTACTACATGAAATATGTTTGAAACTACTTGTTCAAGAAAATTAGAGCTGCCATTGCTCTTTTTAAAGAGAAAAGGAAAATAGAGTAAAATGAACTGCAACAAAAACTTGCTACAAAGACCTCATTAACTGTCCAGGCAGAAAACTACTTGAACCATTAGACAATGTTAATATGCTGGGTGTCAAAGTCATTATCAGAGTAATCAAAGAGCCAAAAAAGTGTCCAAAACACAAGCTTTCCCCTAAATGGTGGTATGTACTGATAAGATATCTGAGAAATACTCAACTAAGACAGACTCCTGCCATCCAAAGTGAGCAAAACACACCTTTGAAACAGACTAAAGAGGTGTGACAGATCAGAATTATCTTCTCACAGAATTTTCCTTATAACTTTTGGAGTTGAAATGTTTCAAGAACCTTAAAGCTATGGCTTTTGCTGAATTCAAGTACTATACCATGAGAAATTATTTTTTCTTAGGTTCCTTAATATTATAAATTTTACTAAATTAGATTTCCATTAAAGGACTTCCTGGATAACTTGTATACAGGGGAGCGAGGGGCAAATACTTTTGAGTAGTCATCTAAGATATATTTAGCCGACTTCCAAATCCAGCGAACTATATTTAAAAAGGATAACTAGATTTTGGATTCTTCTCCCTGTACCAAACTGTTCTGGGTGATATCATTGGGGCAATATAGTCAGCACCACTGTGATTATAATAGCGCAAAAACATGTAACATTCTGTAAGGAATATTTTGAATTGGTTAACACTACTTTTCTTAAAGCTAGCATCACTACAGTATTTTACACTATTGCAAGATGATAAACCATAATGAAGGAGGAATTACGGGCCAGGTCTACACTAGAATCTTTTCCCAGAACAGTAATGTCAGAGGTGATTTTTTCCATTATTTCTATACTGACAAAAGCACTAGTGTGGATGCATGTATATTGCCATGAAAGTACTTTTGCCAGGATAGTTTATTTCACTCACTGAACTAGTAAACTAGTAAAAGTTATTGGTATAGCAGTATGAAGTAACTGTTAAAACTCATATGCAAACAGCATTATTACTCAAAATCTAAAAGGAGACTGGAAAGGAAGCACAATATATTCAAACACCATTTTACAATCCCAGTCTACACTAGTAGGCCAAACTGAAACCGTGGGATGGTCTCATCCTTGTGCTTTGTAATGTCTTTGTAATTAACTTAATGCACATTAAAGGTTTTCTTTGGTTGTTTTTAAACTAACTTTCTTAATGATACAAAAAGAAGTGAAAAATGTATAAGCAAAGAAAAACTTTATGCACACAGTGCAAAGCTAACAATACAAGGATCTTAACACTTCTTAATGAATGTTTGGTATAGTAGTCATGTAATTTCCCATACAACAAGCTTCCTCTTAACTCATTGCTGAAAGATTTATATGATGGTTGCAGAATGTTTTCAGCCAGGATGCTTCAAACATTTTAATGCAGAAAACTGTGGCCAGTACACATAGTTTGTATTAACAACCCAGTGTAAACTTCTACAATGCTCCAGTTCTGGTTGGGTCTTCAGCCACTCTCTGATAACGTTGGTGATATCAGCAGAGTGCATTCTCAGTTTGAGCTGTGGACGTAATTCATTTTAGACAGATGAGGTGGGTGGGGTAGTATCTTTTTATTGGACCAACTTCTGTGGGCAAAAGTTTGTCACTTTCACCAATGGTCCAATATAAAGATATTACCCCACCCACCCAATCTCTCTAATATCCTGTAACAACACAGTTACAACTACACTTCAAACAATTATTCATTTTGTCTTCCACTTTGGCTGTTTGTCCCACCTTCTTTCTATCCTTCTCTGGTTCTTCCACTACCAGTGGAACACTTTCAACCCTCCACAGACCTCTAGCTTTCTCTCCCACTTTTCCCTCTTCCCCTAGTCATACATGTACCACTCTCTTTTCTTTTCTAGTTCCTTCATCAAATTCCCCTCACTATACTCCTATAATACAAAAAATTATTTGGAACTCTTTAAGTCAGAACTATTCTGTGGGAACACATCATTGTTACCCTTTTCCTTTCTGCCTGGTGTTTGCAATGCCCACTTGTTGAATCTTGTTTCATATCAAACTTAAGGTCTTCAGAGCAGAGACTATGTGTGCCTGCAAAGCAGCTACCAGAAAAGGACTAGGCCTTCAGGTCCTAACACAACATACACAACAAGTTTGAGGTGACAAGTTTTTATAAAGCGCTTATCTTCTGTAAATGGGTCTGGGAGCAGCAAAATCCTTTTACACACAGTGCACTGTTCACCAATAAAATAGCAATTGACTGGGAGGTGAAAGATCCCATACGCCAAATTTGCCAATAGTTCTTCCCCTCCAATCCAACCGCACAATCGGGCTGTAAGCAGCATCCGCACTGTCCGACGTGCGAAGGGCGGGGGCCATGGAAAGGAGAAGAGAGACGTCTGGTAAGGGGGAGAAAACAAAAAAAGAGCCGCCACGGCCAAGTTTTTAAATAAAATACCCGCCCCCGGCACTAAGCGTTTGGAGACGTGTGTCTAGGAGCCCCGAGGACGGGAGAAGTCACTCGGGCAGCAACCAGGCCAGGGGGATCCACCCCGCGGCCTCCCCGCCCGCCCTCGCTCTCTCTCACCGTTACACACCGATGGCGCCGCGCCCCAAGGCGCTCCAGCTCAGAGCCCTGGGCCCCCCTCCTACCCCACGCCCTCGGGAAAGCTTCGGCCTCCAAACAACGGAGCCGCCCCCCGGGCCGGCCACCCCCTCCGCGCCTTCCAGCCCGGCCTCACCAGCTCTTTCTCGCCGCCTGAGCTCGGGTCGGGTTGGGCTCAGCGACCCGGAACATGAACCCGGCGCCTCCCCCGGCCGCTCCCCGGGGAGGCTGATGCCGCTTCGCAGAGACTCGGGGAAGCGGCTGAAGCCGAGCGAGCGAGAAGGGGTGTCGGGACCGCTCTCGTTTTTGCCCGCGCCTCACTCCCCCATGACGGGAGCCCCGGAAGCGGCTGCAGCGCTGACAGGAAATAGGGCCCGACCATCCCCCCCATCTCCCTTCCGCGAGCCGGGCCGGGCCGCGGCGGGAGCGGCTGGGAGTTCAGACCCATAGCTGGGGGTGGGGGAAGGGGTGTCTCGCGTCCCTCTCCCGCTGTCGTAGCTCCCCGATCGAATGATCGCCACGGCGGGGCCCGTAGGGAGGAATTACCTCCCCTCCTTGAGCCAGGTGGTACGGTCTGGTTGCCATGGTGACGTCCTGTACACCAACGCCATCAGGGCAGCCGGGGGAACATGGCTACGTTGGCCAGGCTGCGCGGGAGGCTGCCAGGCCTGAGGGAGGACTATTTCCATAGGAACAGGTAACGTAACGGGCCCCGCCGCCCCCGCCCCCATGAGCTTGTATTCGCCGGCCAGCCCTCCCGCTCTGGGGAGGAGCAGGGGCAAGGGCCAGGCCGCCACCCTGGGACACAGGCTCTCCAGAGGTTGGTGGCACCTTGCGATGTCACCCCAAAGGTCACTGTGGCACGTCTCGAGCTCAGCACGTTGCCGCCGTCTTGCATCGTTATTGGGACATGGCCAGGTCCAGTTAGCATTAATCACGCGTTGTCTGGCCGTGCTAACTGGACAGGGCCATGAGCATGGCCCCATGAGGCCAGGTACGGAGTAAAGGTGGCCTGTGTCCCAAAGACCTTACAGCCAGCGATGATATCCCAAATTTCCAATAACCAGTTCTATGAAGGCAGGTGATATTTAAGAACCTATTCTGAATAGGTTCTTAAACATCATGCACACAGCACCCCAACAACCCAGCACCCAAACTTCACAGTGCCCTCCACCGTGAAATTGACCCTCCCTGGTCAATTTCGGCAGCAGGGAGAATCTCTCCCAGCAGTGAAATTGACCCTCCCTCATCAATTTCGGCAGCGGGGAGCGCTAAGAACCGGTTCGCTGAATTTTTTCTATTTTAAGAACCGGTTCGTGCGAACCCTTGCGAACTGGTTGGATATCATCACTGCTTACAGCTATCATGCCATGGGAAAATGGTGCCATGTCACGTCAAGCATGTTACCGCAGAACGTTGGTGCTTAAATAATAATATGTCTGTTTTGTCAAAGGATCTCATAGATTTTTAAGTCCAGAAATGGCCACTATAAGAACCTAGTCTGACTTCCAATATCACATGGGATATAAAACCTCACCCAGTAATTTGTGCATCAAGCCCATAACTTCTGTTTGAGCTATAGCTATTTTTTAGAAAGACAGATATTCTCCTGTGCCATCAAATCTATTACGTCCCTAGGTAAATTGGTGCAGTGGTTAATAACGATTAAAAAAGTGTGCTGTATTTCTAACCTGAATTTGACTGACTTCAGATTCCAACCATTGGATTTTATTATGCCTTTTTCCACTAAATTAAAAAGCTGTCTACATTCTGTACTCTCTTTCTTGTGTAGGTACATGTACACTGTGATCAGCTTACCTCTTAATGTTCACTTGCATAAACTAAACAGAGTGAGCCGCTCAAATCTCTCAAGATAAGGCATGTTTTCTAAATCTCAAATAATTCTTGTAGCTCTTTTCTGAAACCTTTCCAATGTATCAATACTCTTTTTGAAGTGTGGATACCAGAACTGGACACAATATTTCACTCATGGTCTCCCGAATGCTATATACAGCGATAATACCTCCTCCCTATTCTTGGTAAACTGAGGTATGGAGAGGTTACTTACTAAAGGACCGTGTGTCAGTGACAAAGCTTGGAATAGAGTCCAGAAGTCCTGACTTGCCGTTCAAGCGGTAACCTCTGGGCACACTTGCGCACACATCTAAGGAGACAAGTTAAATGCTTTTTACATCTATAGCCAATTAAAGAATGCAAAAACAGTTATCCCAATTTGTGTTTTTGACACATATATTTAAAATATAAAATGGACACAGAATTAATTATGTCCATATCTTTGAGATTTTTAATAGGTGACAATATCAGACTTGTGTAATTTGCAGTGTTTGCTAAATATATTCAGATGCTACTTACCTTGGCCTGTTGCTTCAAGACTTTCGTTTGACTTCACGCACTCCTATTTTCTCTAAGAATTTCACAATTAAATCATTTTTGCAGATTCAAAAGAGTCAGTAATAACTATATTGACTAGTGCAATAATACTGTGTGTTGAAATTAGTTTTGTGTGAAGTGATTCAGAGTGTAGTCTGTTTTCCAGATGCATTGCATTTGTATATGCAAAACGCTTTAAGTAATCAAAGTGCATTAAATAACATTTATTTTGTGTCCACCAAGGTTTCCTGTTATTGAAAGTTACTAGGAAGCATAAGTCATAGTAAATATTTGTGAATGGAGTTGAGAGAACCCCTGACGTTCAACCTGAGTGTGCAATTTGAAAAGTGAATACCAAACCCTACCTCCAATTGTTACCTTTCTAATGTTGGCAAGAGCTTTTCACTACCAAAAGATAAACATTACAAGAGAAAATAGAACAAAAGATACAGTCATTCTCAAGTGACATACGGAGCCATCAAACCACGTTGAGTACAATAAAGACAAGAAAGAGTGGAAGACAGTTGAAAGAGTCATATCCATCTCATATGAAACACAGCTTACCAACTGGTACAATACATTACTCACCAACAGAACAGATCACATTTGAAGAGCAAAATCCCATTGCAAACTTTAAAAAATGAGATCCTCCTAACCCAAGTAAATGTAGCCTAAAGAAACAATAAGAAAATAATAAAAAGGTTATAGTAAATAATAAAAATATAATAGTAATGCATCTGTAAAGATTAAAGAATAATTTCAAATAGTTTAATTTAATAATTGTTCTTTTGATACTTTAATGTGCAAAAGATTAATTAAACAGAAACTATAAATGACCTTGTAGCTGGTTTCTGTCCCCTCAGCATTGAAACTGCCCTTAACAATGTTATTAATGACCTTTTTCTGGCTGAGTAGCAAGGCTTCTTCCCCATTCTTATTGTTCTTGATCTGTCTTTTGCCTTTATCAGGTTATCGCTTTCATATTAGACTCCCCCTCTCTTGGTGTCTCTCTCAGGCACTGACTGAATGCTTCTGAAGAGTCTCTGTTACGGTTTTTGCACTTGGACCTCTTCTCTTCTTTACATATAGACTTTCTGATTTACTATACAGCTTCTACCATTAACGACTCTCAGATCTACCCATATCCTTTGATTTCTCTGCCTGTGGTTATCGCACATCTTCAGCTCACCAACATCTCTTCCTGGATGACCTGCCTCCACCAGAAATTGAAAACTGACTCCTTATCTTTCCCCCAAAACCTCCCTTGTCCTCCCTTCTTCATCACCATTGGCAATTCCATTAGATTCTGTGTTTCTCAAGTTTGCAATATCATCATACTTTTATGCTTTTTTCCCTTTCTCTTCCCACTGCACACTTTGATGCTATCTCTGAATCCTACAATTTTGCCCTCTACAACATCTTCAAAACTCATCTATGCCTCACCATTCCTACTGTGAAAACTCAAGTGCAGACCCTGATAATCTCTTGCTTTGAATATTGTAACTTCATCATCGTAAGACTCCAGGATTCCTCTTTCAGAATCAGTCCAAATTACTGACAGTAAAATCACCTGCCTTACCCATTGCCCTAGCCAGCTACTCTTCAAATCTGTTCATTGGCTATCCTTTGCCTTTTGTATCACATTCAAGCTCGTTGTTCTGGCCTTCAAGATCTTGTACAGTTTGGCCCCTCCTACACCTGAGCTCTTGTCTCTTTCCCTCTGCCTTCTTTACTCCACCCCTTCATGTACTTTTCCCACCTTTATCTCTGAGATTTTTGCCAGGTGGCCCCCTCTTTCCTTTCCTCCAAATTGTCCTCCTTCAAATCCCTTTTAAAAACACTATAAGCCTATTAGTTCTATTCTTAGCCTGAAAGAAGTGTTAACAAATTCAACAACATAAAATCTTTAATTAAAATAATATCTACTAATAAGGTATGTTTTTAAATACCATTGTTTGTGGAGAGTGTCCAGTTTAGAATTGGCAGAATTTGGCCCTAAATACATAACATACAAGTACAGCAAGAGATACGAATTGCAAAAAAGTATGATTGAACAATGGAGTTTCATTTTATCTTGTTAGTTCTATAATTTTTGTTTGGATCTTTTTCGTTAAAGATATTATGTCATTGATTTTATTAATACCTCTAGGAGGGGAAGACAAGCATTTAAATGTCTTTGGTTTTTAACTACTACTCAGGGTGCAAGTGTGGCAGTATCAGGCATTTAGGGCCTGATCCACAACCCATTGAAGTCACTGGGAACCTTTCCATTGACTTCATTGGTTTATGAATCAGGGTTCCACACTGTAAGCCCTCCACACGAGGCAGCTTGTGTTCATACCTGTATATAAAGCACCTAGCACATGTATTGGTGATGAACTAATAATAATATCATCTTCATCTCACTGAACATTTCCTGTGAAATAGCTGTTAAGCAATATCTGCTGATTATTTGAAAAGGTAGAGCTGTGATGTATGAAATGACAAATGATTTGACAAATGAGTTGCCCACCAGGTTGTCTAATTCTGCCTCTTCTTCCGGAATCACCTACCTTGAAAATGTTTCAGCCAGAACTGGAATTTCAGTAGTTACAGTAGATACTTTTAATTAAGACGACAGAGAGCTCCCCAACTTTTTTCACTGTATGCTGCTTCACTACAGCTTTGGTAACACATTTAGGGCCTGATGCAACCTTATTGGAGTAAATGGGTCTTTCTATTGATTTCAGTAGGCTTTGGATCAGGCCCTTACCTTTACATCATTAATTCATTTAATACTTATTTTAATAATACACGGTTGCTGTTCTATTTTTAGATGGGTGCAGTGGTACCAGGCGTTTTTTCCCTGTAATTTTGCCGAAGTGTACGTAATTAACAGCACCTGGTAAGGACCGTCCCCTTCTTAGTTTTAGGCAATTTTTTTGTGAAAACTTTTTTAGCAACACCCAATTTTCTCCTTGGATGTTAGGCACTGCCATGTCTAAAGAAAGTCTCTAAGCGTCTTTGGAAAACTTAAAAATAGCAGTAAGTGTTTTTTGTAATTTTATTACATAAGCAACCAACTTTTCATCTCCCCCCAAGAGACTGGCATGTGCAGGTATCAGGCTTCCCCCAGCTTGAATGGTTTTTCCAAAAAAAAACTTTATAGGGAGAAAAATTTGTTTTCCTGACTGACATAGTTCTTAGATGCATTAAAGCTAATGGTAATGCATCCACCCAATGTATTAGGATACACCCAAAGAGTATTAGGATGCAGTTAAATTTTGTATTAAGGTATAAAAAGAATTGGCTTTAAAATTTGCATTACCCAAATTTAAACTAATTATAAACATTATTACAACAAAAGGATTTATTTTTTACTTTGATTTTAGGATATTATATTTTTTTAATATAAAAAACACACAACAAGATAATTAAAATATAATAATAATAATAATAATAAAGTTTATTAGTTTTTTTTTTTTTGGTGGACGAACTTTTAACTTTGTTTACCGTCTCCCCCCTTTGCAAGCATGTCCACCTTGGTGGACATAGCGAGCAAGTTTAGGCAAAAGAGTTTTAGTGGATTTATCTGATATTCATGTTGATGTCATATTTTATGCAGTGCTATAGGATTTCCATTGTAATTCAGTACTAATTAATACACTATTAAAATAAAATGTTATTCACATTTTTCACTTAAAGCATAAGAAGTCTAGAAGTTCATAACATATTGGCATTGGTGTTCAATATCACATGTACCTGGGAACTATGTTTCTCAGGAAGTAGAAAAAAGCATGTAAAATTAATGTGTCAGCACACAAGTTATAACTCCTCTAACACTGCAGTAACTTACCCAAACTATTTTTTAATGTTTCCTTTTTTTAAAAAATTAGGATCCATCTAGAACCCATCAACTGGAGATGTTTTACATTTCTTTACATAGAAATGTTTTAGCCTTCTTTGTTCATCCCTCATGAGTCCTGGTCTCCTGTGTTACTATGTTCCCTCCTAAGAATGTTAACAAAAATGCTTCATTAGAATGCAAAATAACTTCATTTTTTCCTTCCTGTGAATTTATATTTATTATTTATCTCTATACTGACTAATCATCATTGGATATTTTGTTTTGTATCATTCCTGAGAACAGTAATATGTAAAGCTGGGGTGGAGAGAGATTAAAAAGAATACAAGTTGTCCCATTAAGAAAAAATATAGATGAAAAAATCTCCCTGATTTATTGTTTTGATCTTAAACTACTGAGAATGTTAATCCCAGCAAGATTATTTTGAAAAATGTTTTCAGAGCTGTAGATGAATACAGAAAAGCAGAGCACAATGCTGCTGTACAAATCCAGAGCTGGTTTCGAGGATGCAGAGTCCGAGCATACATCAGGTATTATGATTTTTGTCTATTTTAACCTCTATTTTCAGTCACTCATAATTTTCCTAAACTCTCACATATTATTCTTGGCTTGCTCCCTCTCTGAAATTGAATGTTTCTGTAAAATGTGAACACAAACAATTATTCGGTGTTTGAGTAACATAAAAATACACACATTAACATTGCAAAAAATTCTTGTGATTTAAAAAAAAAATTGTATAGTGAAAATGGCTGAGGTCCAAAAGTTGACAAATGGAATGGAAATAGCTTTTTTTAGAATAGTCTTTCAGTATTCCAGTGATATCTCAGTTTGAGTTGAAAAAAATTGTATATTGGGCATCAAAAATGCCTTTTGTACAAGCTTGTCTTCCTCAGGTTTTGTGGATGTTGTGAAAAGAATTGCATGACATGGCGTACTGGATAAAGCACTAATCTGTGACTTAGAAGACCAGGGTTCTATTGCTGGCTCTGACTTGCTAGGTATTATTATTATTTGAGGAATAGTATGTGATCATGTAATTAAAAACTGTTGCTCTGATTGTGCAAAGTCTTAAATACTTGGGAACAGTGGGACTACTCACATGTTTAAATTAATCATTGTCCAGCTATACCAAAAGAAGGACAGGAGACACTTCATATGGCTTTAATCAGTCTTCAACATTATTATTAGGTGTCAGGGGCCACCCAGCAGATAAAAGTGTACAGTGCAGGTAACTCCATGATCATCCAGTATCTACCCAAGGGCATCCTCCAGTCCCCTCTGTTCCCATTGAAATCCCCAGCCAAACTATTGCTGAGATCTTAACACCTTCTCCTCTTGAACGAGAGTTAACATGGGCTATAAGGAAGGAAGGTTGCTCCCTGCCATGCAAGTTATAGAAGCCCCAGGTTACGCTCCTCTCCCGATCCACTCCTTTAACAAACACCTCCATTTGAGACCTTTACCAAGCCATTTATCTGATCACTGTATCCCTTCCCCATGGAGTCCCTGGACTGGACATCCACCTCACACTTACATAATGAGTTGCGACATCATAGCCTAATTCCATAGCATAACTCAGCATAACAAAGCTACCCCTGAACTCGCTGTGTGGAAAGTGAAAAAAAACCCACTCCACCTAGGCCAATCTGGTGGTGAGGGAAAAATTCCTTCCCAGCTCCCCTAGAAAGGAGTGACTAGTGTGATCCCCATAGCAGGTCTTGACCACACTTGGTATTTGGCCATCTCAGGGAGGGTGAGTGCTGCTTCACCTGGTCCAGGGAAAAGGATCTTCTCCTCCATGCTTGTCCCTTTTCAATTTCCCAGTCCTTCCAGTCCCTGGGAATGAGTCTGCATCATGACATTGACCCACTCCCCCTTTTGCAGCAACTTCTGAGCCCCTCTCTGACACCCCGCTCATAAATCACTATCCCCCTTCCCATCGGAAGCCAGACAACATCCTCCCCCCACTTAAGGTGCAGTACAGTCATATTCATAAATCTTTGGAAGATTTGGGGCCATGTCATAATGTATATGTATTAGAAAGCAGAGCAAAGTTGTTATGCTAGCACCTAAGCTGTACGGGAACTTCTTTTCCCTTGGAGAAATGTCAACAAAAGCAAAAAATATTTCCTTATTGTCAAATTTTCTTCAATTTTTTTTGTTTTTTGCCAAAAAACCCCAAACTGAAAATTTTAGAAATTTTTCAGTTTTCAACATTTTTCCATCTGACCAAAAATAGTTCTGATGCATGCAGAAGTATTAACTGTATTCTCCAAGAATTGTTTAACCAATCACAAAAGCCTATTCTTAAGTCTATTTTATAATGCTTAATAATGAATAACTTATATAACAGTAAACTTAAGTCTGATGTAAACCACTTTTTGGAATAAGTATAGATAAAATACAGCATTGCCTAATATCTTGGAAAAATCTTTCAAAAGTTACTTATAAATAAATTAATCTTTCAATATAATCATTTTAATCAAAATATTTTGTTTTAGATACCTGAACAAAATGATGATTATTATCCAGAAATGTTGGAGAGGCTTTCAAGGAAGAAAACATTTCAGAAAAATGGTGGAGGTAACAAACGAGTTTTACAATTATTTTGCATATTCTGTTACTAAAATGCACAACTGTTCATTAACTTGCCCCGATACTAGTCCAAATGTTGAGAGCTTAGGTCCCTATCCTGCATACATTTATGCATATGCTTAACTTAACTATCTTGAGTATCTCCATTGATTTCAGTGGAACTATCCATATTAGTATAGTCGAGCACATCGTGTTTGCAGGATTGGAGACTTAGGCTTCAATCAAGCAATGAGCTCTGCACTTGCAGAAGTCTGCCTCTGTTGAGCTAATTGCGGGAAACAAGCTTTTGGTTGGAAGCTCTCTTTTCCTGGCAGTACACTTAATTCTGAAAAAAATAGAATAAGCCAATATCTCTACACATCGCTGTTCTGTGTTTTAGTGGTTTAAATTTCTCACTTAGTGAACCTTGAAATATTTGAGGTTTTGCCTTGAGGCACACAGCAGATCACAGCCAGTCTAATTCCCTTGATGGACTTGAAGATAGAAATGTATGATAGCACACTAGCTTAAACCTCTATTGTTAAGAAGTTTAGAAAATTAAGAAAAAGATAATTTGCTCTTAATACACAATGGTAAGGTTTTTAATCAGTAGTTTGCTTCATTAATTTACCAATTTATGTTAATATTTTCTATTCCAATAGTTTTTAATTTGTTCTTCATTTATTCTTGACTAACTTTACTGAAGCTGCATTGTTGTCTTTCAGTAGAGTGATAAAATACACAGAAAGAAAAAAATGTAGAGTACTAAATAATAATAGTTCCGATACTGATGACCTATTCCCAATGGGTTGACCTGTTGCTTGGCCAGTTTTAGGGTATATCCATGGGCTGCTTGTGCTTCCCCCTCTTCAGGGAGGCTAGCCTGCCCTGTCCCTTCTTCCTGAGGCCCTGCCTGCACTCATTGGCCGGCCCACTGCTAGCTGGTGCCCGGAGCAGTCCTGAGCCTGAGCCGACCAGAGGAGCTCTGAGATCCACCACTACAGGCCACGTGCAATGAATGGCAGCGAGGGGGGTGGAATGGAAGAGGGAAGAGGTGGGACCACTACAGACCAGGCATCCGGCAGTGGGTGGTGCCAGGTGCGCCAGGTGTCTTATACCTGCCACCCATGGGCATAGCCTAATAAACTATGAGTCATCTTTATGGGCCATATTTTTAAGGTACTAATTTACTCCAATCTGTGTGTGCAGGGTGAATGATGACATTTTTAAATTGAGTTCTTCTCTGAAAAATTACTGTGTGCTTAGTGGGACTTAAATGGTAGATAGTCACCCCCTGTGAATATTGTAAACAGTAACAAGAAATAGGGTTAGGCTTAGCTCAAATACATATACAGTAAAATTCAGAAGATGTCAGTTTAATCTTGACATTCAAGATTCAGAATCAAGAAACATCAACTCTGTTTCTGGCACCTGATCACAGCCTTATTTTGAGGGCTTAAAATGGGACAAAGGAGACATGTGTTGGTTCTCTGCACTGGAGTGAACATTACTTTTATTCAGATGACCAGATCTACACAGGCAGATATCTCTGAACAATCATATATTCAAATGCCAATCTTTTGGTAGATAATAATTAGTTTGTGGTTAAAATAGCAATTGCGTTCTTATGTTCAGTAACTTATTTTTTTATTTGTGAGAGGTGTGTTGAGAGTGGTGGCATAAACTGATAAAGTTTCTGACCTAGATCTCTCAAATGGGGCGGAACGGGAACACATCATCATTTTCCTGGGTGGTGACATGAAGGAGGAATTGCAAGACTATTCTTTACCTACTGCTTTGTCCTTTGAGGGTGTTTTACCTCAACTGTTAGTGGTCCGCTTCTCTTTCTATTGTTTCTCTTCAAAGAATTGTCCTGGCAATTTAGTTTTGTGACAGAGTGAGTCTCTTACAAATTAACACAAATTCCATGCAATCTGTCAGAATAACAAGCATTAGAAAAAATAAACCAACTCTCCACTCTTTAAATTAATTAGATAGTATCTGCAAAAGTTCTTAACAAATGACAACTCTTTTTAATAGTGGTTACTATGACACACTCTGCAGCAGAACACATCATTTTCAAAGTCTTCCAGTCTATGTAGAGAAAGTCGGCAGAAACAGCAACAGTGATGGTGGGGAAACACTAGCAATGGGGGAAAGCAGGTATCTCGAAGCTGAGAGGAAAAAGCTTTGAAAATGGTAGGCAGCAGCGAAGAACATCAATCTGAAGGATGAATTTAAAAGAAATTTCTCTCATCCCCAAAATGAAATTGTTTCAAATGGAAACTTTTACAGATTACATGGGCTCTAGAGCTCAAGCTTTCCCTGAAGTTCTGGGAAGTGATAGAGGACAAATAAAGGCAGAACAGCCTCTCTATTTAAAATACAGGATAATAGGATTTACCATTCCAGATCAGACCGTCCATCCATCTTGTTTCTGGTAGCAGCCAGTACTAGATGCTTCAGAGAGAAACCAACCCCCCCCCCCCAAAAAAAAAAGCTTTTCAGTTGTACAGTGGAGAGCATAGAAGAACTGCCTCCCCCTCAACTTCTTAAGTTGTACTTACCCATTCTTTGGCTGAGTAGGACTGGAGATGACAACTTCCAGAGGCTGTCACTCTAACTTCTGTGTCAGCTACAGTGAGTTGCTACAGAATTATTTATTATGTCTCCCTATTAATCAGTAGGCTCCTTACTCACTGGTCCCAGATATTTATGCCTTTGGACTTAGGGAAGAAACTTGAATCTTGTCCCTAAATTGTCTGTGCAGTAGCATAAGTGCTATCTTTGCTAGACCACTGGGCTGGCTCAAATTGGAATATTTTAAACAATGAAATGGTCTAGCAATTTAGGACAATTTTTAAGTTAAAATATTAGTAAAATTTGTGTAAAAATCCTCTTAACAATTGTCTTAATGACTCTAATAATAATTAAACACGATACGGTTGGCATGATAGTTCTTAGATAAAAAAAATAATTGGTCACTTTAAAATTTGTCTGCTGATAATGACTAGATTGGTATCAGTAGCCAGCAAACAAGGTAAAGCATATGCAAAAAATATCCATGATTACTTGATAATAAATCATTTTAATTATTATATTGAAAATTGTGAAATGAAAGTAGCACTGATGCAGAAAATAGCAAAGGCTCAGGCTTATCAGATCTCCTGTCCATATATGCATCACTACTAGTATTTTCAGTTGTTACTGTTCCAGTGCACTTCCCTCATACTACGCAAATCCAGTAAATAAAGTTAATTAACTGAGTTTATAACTCCATGGAGTCATCCTGCAGCTAAGTTATGGAGCTTATTATTTTTTAAAGATAGGTATGGCAGAAAAATATAAGCTTTTCTGGACTGTTTTTGTCACGTTAAAGTTCTAATTATCCATTAGTGTTCATTCTGGTTATCCTTGTGATGCAAACTGGACTGAGTAGACAATTTGTTCCCCAGTCCGGGGCCTTGTCCTGCAGGAAAGAAATTGGGTTTTTTGGGTTTTTTTTAAATAGTAGCTCAGGGTTTTTTCTATGAAATGCACCACACAGGGCAAGAAATCCGTGTAAGATAAAAGGAATTCTAAGGCTTCAGAACTACATACCTAAGGACAGTATAGATGTTTAACATGTTTGTTAACAATTTGGAAATGATCTACATTAAAAACACTTCTAATACTTTAAACACCATAGTTCAACAGTGTCTTGAGGCCAAATTCAGCAACTATTATGTTGACTATATCATGTTGAGTAGTCCCCATCAATGTGACTTCTTGGGTAAATGCTACACATGGTGCAGAAGGGTGACACAACGCCTATGCATCACTTAGGCTACATGTTAGGTCCCATTACAATTCCCGCTGAAGCGATGATTCTCCCTGAAAGTAGTTGCAGGGTGGCCCCCTTTATATGAGGAAAATGACCCATCAGTAACAGATAATTTTGCTAGTGCAGATGGATCCTGGAAGCATTTCAGAGCAGAGAAGAAGGTTGATAAGAATAGGTAACTGTACTGTCATTTATACACAGAGGAATTAAAAAATAATTCCTAGAAGTGCTACATTTTAGAAGTAAACTCCCAGGAGGTCCTGCATACTAACATCAGGGATATGCATGATGATTTATAAGTGAATTGTCCATTTTAGATAAAACTCTTTATAGCAGGACAAAGAGGCCTCAATGCAGGAAAGTATTACCATTCAGGAAAGCATATAGGCACATATTTAAAGTTAAGCATGTGTTTTGGTGCTTTTGTGAATAGGCAGATACTTAAATGTTTATTTGAATTGTAGTTAGAATGAGGAGGGCCAAACCATTTGACAAACAAGCTGACATTAAATGCACTAGGTGGAATTATTTTTGTTTCGTTTCTATGAAATAGAAAGTCTGTTGATTAAAAACCTGGTCCCAACACAAAGCTGAGTAAACTGACTTTGAGCTAGTAATCAGTGAAGAATTGCATGAGTGAAGCAAACTTTTCCCATTCCAGGTGAACCATGATCAGCACAATAGCCTTTGATCTGTGGTTCCATACACAACTTGCTGAGTCCTGCATGATGGCTGTGGCTAGAAGATCTGTGCACTTGGTGCACCATCAGCCACGTCTCTGCCACACATGCAATCCTTCACAACCCTGATTAACAGTTTTGCAGAGCCTGTCTTTATAGCATGCAGGAAGTTATGGACTCCCCTTGCTTAACCCATCTGTAGTCAGCAACTCTGTACTATCAAACTGCACACCTGGCAAGGCGTTATGGGCCTCTTATGGGCATCAGGATTTCCCCCATCTAGAAAGTACAAAAAAAGTCTATTGAGCATAAAAGAGAGTGATCTAATAGTTGCACATTCACACATTCTGGACACATATATAAAGTGTTTAGAGGCGGAAAAAGATCGAGTATTCTTTGTTGGCATTTGTTTTCTTTTAGAAGTTATTCTAAGCACTTCCATGTATCGTTTAAATCAGTTTAGAGCAATTAAGAAAACACCTATTATTTAACAATCAAATCTAGAATAAGTAAAATACAGTAGCTAGGTTAACTGCTATAGCAGCCAAGGGAACACCAATTATTTATCTAGAATGATTCAAACTCACATTCCACCGTATAGTTTTCATTCATATTGTTCACTATATAATTACCAGACTGGCTAACATCCAGAGACACAAATGCTAGAAAAAAATTTCTCATTCCCCTTATCTTTTTGCATTTTGGGATCCAGATGCTTAATGGGATGCTTGCATTTTACTTCCTGATTTAGAGGATCAGGTGTTCTTCCTCTAGGATCATAAACTGGTAATCTAACAATTCCTTTCTTCATTTCAGTTATTTCCTTCTTTCTTTTTTTCCATAGTCATCTGTACAATGAAAAATGTTACAGTACTGTTATAACTAGATGAGTAAACATTTCTCTGTGTCCTATTTATATCCTCCATACTCCCGATCAATTGGCTCTTAGGATGGTGACCAGTTCAGTTACCATTGCTATGAAACAAGCTTGTTACCCATTTGGCTGGATCCTACACTCTGTGGAACTTGAGTTGTAAGGCTCCTAAAGTTGTAAGGTCCAAAATTTTGTATGTGTGAGACTTAACAGTGCCTGCAGGATTATTTGTCACTGGGCATAAGGGTGAGTGCATGGTGGTTTAATTAGCTGGGAGAAGGGCTTGTTACTCTTGTCAGAAGAAAAGGTTTGTAGAAGAGAAGGAAGGTAGAGGTATTTGTCCTCAGGTAGAGGATATGGAGGGTTTTGGCTGATGTGGGCACATGGGGCTCTTTTCATTGTGAAAGGATTTGGAGGTAGCCAGGAAAGACTGAGGGAGAATTGGAAAAGTTTGACAACCATGTAGTCAGGTTTTCTGTTGGACTCTTGTTACCTGCAGTTTGCCAGTTGTCAAGAGAAAGGAATCAGGCTGCTTATGCTCTTCTTCTTCTGTGGGTCACTGGGCATGAGGTTCTTCTGAGATGGCCACACAGGCCCACACCTTTTCCGTAAACTTCAGGTATAGGAATGTGAAACAAGGGAAGTTGCCTGGGTAGTTCTTCATGTGACTTATCTGTACCTTAGCCCAGGCTCTTGTAATAGAAGATTCTTATATGGCCCCTTTTCATTTGAGTGATCCTCCTTACTAGTATTCTGGCTCAGAAGTGTAAGGCCCGGTCTACACTTACCTGGGCGATTCAGCGGCAGTTGACAGGAGATACGCAAGTGACACGTAAATCACTTGCGTATCTCCCATCGACTTTGCAGCATCTCCTTCGCGCAGCGTCCATACTGCGCTGTGTCAAAGGGAACAGCGCTCCCTTCGACGCTGCGCTACTCTGCTTACGGGGATGGTTTTCCTGCATCGCTTCCTGGATCGAGTGAGCGCGTCTATACAGACTGCTCAGTCAATCCAGAGCAATCGATGTGACGGCGGCAAATTTGCTGCCGTCAGTGTAGACCCAGCCTAAGTGTCCTCAGCATTCAGATGTAGAATTCCCTCAGCAGATTAGGAGAGGAACCAAAAAAGATGTTTTAAACTACTCTTACTCAGTGGCAAAACTGGAGCCCCAAGGTCATGTCCAAACCCTAGCTACTTCCAACAAAAATTTAATTCATAAACTGGCTGTACCAACAACAGCTTTTGCATTCTTTCCAAGTTAGGAAAATATGAACAGTGAAGCAAAATTGAATCCATTTAATCTAACAGCTTCAGAATATTCCTGGGAATGGAATTCATTATTTCATTGCTATATTTATGGTTTACAGCTAACACCATTCATAAAAGGTTTATGGAGAGAAAAGTTAAGACAGGTGCCACTAACAGTTCTAATTCATAATTTTGGAGTTGAGGGGCTTTTTGACATACTTGTCTATAGAAAGTAAAACTTTTTCAAATTTAATACGTTAGAATTCCTGCATTTTTCTGCATAAAAAATTGCATCTTTGTAGTTGTTTCTGTTCATATTATTAGTGAAGCTGTATAATATTAAAGAGTATTAAAAATGCACCTTAATTAAGCTGCAGGACTTATGCCTTACTTAATGTAATGAAGAAAGAGAATTTAAAATGAAGTAGCATCATTGTGTTCATTTGTAAATAACATATTGCAGCCAACTGTTTCTTAATTGCCCAGACTGTTGATAAATAATCCAGTCCTGCTGCTCTCCACAGACAATTTGCTTTGGATCAGAGTAGGCAATTCAAATAACACTAATTACAGTGAAACCCTTTTATAGTGAATTCCTGTTTGCCACGGGGGAAAAAAATTCACTATAACAGGGAAAAGCACTTTTGCCTTTGATTTGTGTCTAAAACTTGAGAAAAACATAAAAGCTGCATGTTGTGCTAAATAAAGAACATACACTTGCATTTAAAGTACTTATATTTTACTTTTTATGATACAGTTGTGAATTATGTTCATTTTGCATTTGTAATTAGAGGGTGGAACAGATGTGAAAGCATAGTTTAAAGTGATGTATCCATTAAAATAACCTATGCTGCCAAGTGATTGTTCAGTTTAACAGGGCATCCGTTCACTATAAGAGGAATTCTACTTTATTGGAAGGAAACCAGGACTTTAGGAAATGTTGTCTATATCAGGGGATTCACTATAACATAATATCATTGTATTTATGATCTTATGATGTTAAAATGAATATTAAATGAAACAAAATTCCCAGGATTACTCAGGAGGCAGCTAAATACATAATATTTAGTACAGATGGTTGGAAGGCACAATTTTGCTCCATCACCGCATTCGTATCCTTGAACGATTTCAACTGAAGACAGCATTTCTTTGAATTTTTCATTAATCCAGACGTCTTGAAATATGAATTCCTTTTATGTTTCTGTGAGTTTTGGCTAAAAGAACCCCAGTGAATAAATCATATAATACTACGTGTCACCAGCACTTGTGAATATTTCTGCTTTGTTATTCTACTCTCAGTAGAGCACCATTGATTATCAAACTCAGCGGAGAGCATTTTATGATCATATATCTCCATTAGCTCCTAGTTTGACTACCATAGATTTTTCTGGTTAAGCCTGCATTATGTATTAGAAAGCCTATCTCTTCAATACAAAGTTTGATTTTATTCTCTCTAAGCCTAGAACTCTTATTATGTATTATGTATAAAGATTCTTATCTTTTATATGTAAAAATAGGAGCACTGTCTTTGTGTAACTGAAATGTATGCCATCTTTTTTTCCCTTGATTCACAGACAGCATATTTTATTATGAAGATGAATTTCTACAATGAAATGGCTGTCAGGGTAAATATTTCTTCACTTGTTAAACAAATGAAAAGTCAATTGTGCTCTGAATTTGCTTTTAATAAAATGAGCAAACCAGAATATATAAACTTGATTGATATGCTGATGAAAGGGGAGGAAATAGCGTATAGTTAAAAATTAAAGTTACACTAAGTAATCATGGTGGTATGTGAAAATTACTGCTGGATTTCAGACTTTTGTATGTAAATTCTTGTACCTTTTAATGTATGGTGATAAAAGACAACCCACATGTATGTGTGTATGTGTGTGTGAATGTACAAATGTAAACATATAGTCCTAACAAAAACCGAATTCTCATCTTTGTAAACTATGACTTTGTTTGACTCCTCCAAATCATATTACGATTTCTGTGTCTGTAGCATCTTTAACTTAACTTTTATACTCTATTCTTTTGGAATAAATTAGTAGAATTTATATGCATTTATGTATCAATTGTTATATAATATGATAGTACATCATATTAGCCACTGCCACATTTCAATTTTTATTAAATGCAATCGTTTAATATTCATAGATCACATTAGCCCCATAAATTGATAGGGTGTTTAATTGAATCCATTTGCAAAATACAAATCCATTTTGTCCCAATTAAAATAAACTTATAGCAACACTAAGAATAGTTGTTTTTACTAATGTTGTGGTTGTAATCAGTCAGGAAAGAACTGAGTGGAATAGATACATTAATAGCCTATAACTCCTTCCAGGATACTTAATGAATAGCCAGACCTTGTCTGATTGGTAAATTTAGGATATTCTTATTCTTTTATGTTTGATTCTTTCATATGGAAAAGTATATTTTTAAATTAAGCTGTGCATTTCTTTTTTTTTTTACTCATTTGCCTTTGGCTACCAAATTAAACATATTTGCAACTGGTTGAGATGTGGACCAGTGACCCAGTGTGTAGGAGGAGCATGGAAGTTATTGGCTATCTTTGAGAGGAAGTGAAACACAGACAGTAGTCACAGCTTTGGATCCTTATACTGCCGGAATACAGATAAAAAACTAAGAAAAAATAAATAATGTTATTGTTGTTCAAGATCAATCAATAAGGAGCTCCCTCTAAACCTCTCTTTCTGCTGCTAGAAACGATCATTGAGAAAAATTTCAATGAAATTTTAATAAACTTTCTTGGCATTTTTTAGATAACCTACAGAAATACTTTGAAACAATAACTTCCTAATTTTCTATGTAAATCTACCCATGTACTCCATTTTTAGTTTCAGAGCAGGGGGAGATGCAGTGTAAATAAGAATCTTATTCTTTTGAATTTTATTAGTACTACACAGAAGAGGTAAGAACACAGCAGACTTTATGTATCATTGTGAATGTTAGTTCTTTTGAAAAGTTCTGGATTGATAGCCTTGGATAAAGAAGTTCTCTTATCCACAGAACTGGTATATAAATGACAGTGCAAGCTTCTCTCATGAAACCCCTGCCAACATGCATCAGCCCTGATCTAAAGAAACCTATAGGTGACTAGGTGTGGTTCAGTGCCCAGGCTTATTCGACTCTCATAAGATGGCCAAAAATGATGGCAAATAGCAGTGGTAGTTTGTGCAATGTGGATATTTGTTCACTAGGAACAAGATTGGGACCACAAAATTCATTTCACACAGGTTACTGAGCAGCTATAATATCTTTTGTCTTGTAATGGACGGTGTAATTACTTCATTAGCTGATAATATTGCAATTATCTCAGACACTGCAGGAAGGAAAGGGAAGTGCTCTGCTGTATGTGCCTCTTGTAAGAGAAAACATGGATACATGTTAGTGCATGGCATGGCCCTGTAATTTATTTATTCTGCTGCTGCAGAAGCAGTCAGGCAGCTAGCAAAGTCAACACAAGTTAGTTGGCTAAATACATTGGCAGAACTGTGCAGACCTCATTGATGATGTAATAATCAGTGATTCTTTAGACAAAGAAAGATACAAACAATCTTGGTATTTCATTTAATAAAAACAAAGCATAATAAAGTTTGTCAAAAGGAAACTGCAAAATCTATTGTAGCCTTCCACAAGTGATTAGCAGTGATTATATTCCTGGGCCATTGGGTCCCAATCCAACAATACACTTAACTTTAAACACCTGAATAGTCTTTGGAATGAGATCATTATGAGATCATCATTCACATCACATTCACATCATGAGATCATGAGACCATCATTCACTTCTGGACTCTTTACTCTGCATAAAAGGGCCAGAGGTGTAAAAGGGCCCTAAAAGCCCCATATCTGTATGCGGGAGAACTTCCCTGATGCAGGAACTGCAGAAGACTGGTGTAAGGCTATCTTCTAAGGACTCCATCTAAAGCCCCGGTGTAGAGGGTATGTTGGAGGCTGAACCGCAATATGCAATGCCATGGAGATTCCCATAGTGCAACTTTGGGAAGCTGCTATAACAGACCCCTAAGGCTGTTTGGTTACACCAGGGGCCTCTGTCACCCTCAGAGCAGCCCAAAGTTGGTAGGGCACTAGAGTGACTTAACCCAAGTTAGTCTCCACTTCCTCTGGGTTGTGAGTTCAATGCTGCCTCTCTCAAAGGCATAGCGCAGAATCTCACCCTCGGTGCACATTTTAGGTGTTGAAGGTGCTTAGTGGCAAATACTACCCCCTTTGCGAGAAGGCTCCAATTGCCTAGAAACACATATTTTGTTTTAGTTTATTGCTCAGTTAATAGCTATTTTAAAAGTATTCTACAGTGGGCTAAATGATGCACTGATTTACATCTCATGCAGCTGAAGTCAGTGAAAAAACACAAGATTTGAAAATCAGCTCAGACATCAGTCCTATGTCCCAGCATTCCCAGATTTCAGAAGCAGTTACATATTCAAGTCAAATATACTTGTGAAAAACTCCAAGAGAAAAGAGTAGGGCCTTTGGTATGCAACAAAAAGCAGGACTTTTTCCCTGTACATTTGTAATCAAAATATTGTGTTAGATTCTCAGTTGATATAACTCTATGTCGTGCCATTGTTTTCAATGATGTAAAACTGCCTAGTGTCACTGACTTCAGTGGAAATATATCAATTTATACGAATAGAGGATCTGGTCCATTGTTTTCATTTACTTACAAACACTGGTTGCGAGTCTTCATTGCATGCATCTTGTGTAGTCATTGGCACCTATGCAAGTGCATGTAAAATGCTCCCATTTTGATGTGGTAGAGTTTTATGCTCATTTTGCACAGGTATAAATGACTGTACAAGCTGCAGGCTAGTAGAAAATAAGGTCTATTAGGTTTAGGGATAGTTGTAGGGCCTGATTCACAACTGCTTTACTCTAGTTTTACACCAGTGTAAGCCTGTTGAAATCAATGGAGTTAAATTTGTAGAAAACTGGAGTATAAAAGTTGTGAATTAGGTCTTTAGTGTGTAACTGCATTATACTGTTAGCTTTAGAAAATTCTTTTCAAATCAAGGTTAGATTAAAAGTGAAATGTATCTAGGTGACTTGCATACAATCAGTCTTTTGCCTCATAACACTATCAGACCAGCTGGTTATATCTGCAGCATCTGCTTAGGAAGAGACCTAAAACTGCAATCGTAGGAGTAACATTCAACAATAGTATACTCATAACTGTCATGTTTAGAAACCACTCACATCTCTATCCCTCTGATTGTTTGGCCCGCGCTACTGTTACTAGTCTCTCACTTCTGTAAAATCAGAAACGTTCAGAAAATCTTTTAAAACATAAGCTTATCATATTGAATTTATTTTCCATGAATCAATTTTACTTTTTGAATATTGGGCTATGATATATTATTCTCTTTCTGTTTGGATAATTTAAGGTTGCTATGAATTATCAGCAACCAAAGTAATCCCCTCAAAATATAATAATAATAATAAAAAAATCTCAATGAGCAGATGGCTTTTGATATATCAAGGTTTTGCCATTTGTTTTAGTGCTTAAAATAAACATTATTTATAAGACCACTTACATTTTGATGTTACTTAATGAGGAATATGCATCATTGATTTGACTAGCTTAAGAGGTCATTTAGAACTTGCCTGTTAACAAGCTGTAATCTGCTGAGCACACAATGACTTTGTTTAAAATTATCTGTTTGGTGCTGATCAATGACAATAATTGTTTTGTACCAATCACTGTTGAAACTTGATAATTACTTTGAAGGGCATACACACTTGTCTTTTTTTAGACGTGTTAAAACATTCACCTTGGAATTAAAAAGCATTATAATTGTATAATATTGTACTCTCTTACAAAAGCAAAATTGTTTTTCGAGTGATGTCCTCATGGGTGCTCCACTGTAGGTGCTGCAATGCCTTTGTGTCTGGAGCTGGATATCTTTAATAGCAGTGCGCATCAGACCATACAGACATCCAGTCAGATACTCCTGTTCAAATGCCTCATAGATAGGTTTTCATTCTTTCTCCCCCTTTCTCCTCCTAAAACCCTCCAAACCCCCCCCCCATATTTTTTTCCTTTTTCCAACCCTTAGTATAGTGTAGCTTCTCATTCTCTCACTTTTCCCCCTGGGGAAACCTCTCCTCAACTTTATGCTTGGCTCATTTAGCATTAAGAGGTGCATCATCTGCGCGGCCTTTCTCCCGATAACTGATGGCCATGCACACTTCATTTGTTGCCTGGGTGAGGAACACGTTTCTCAGAAGTGTTACTACTGCCAAGACCTAAAATCCAGAGCAAGAAAGTACAGGGACATCGGATTAAAATTCTGATGGAGAAGTCCCTTCATCCAACATCTGATCCGGGCTCCCCCTCCTCCCTGGAGAGACCCACATGCTCCTCTAGATTGACTCCATTTACAAACACCTCCATTTACAAACATAACCAAGGAACTGAAATGCCTACCCAGGAGAGAGCCTGGCTGGAAGTCAACCAGTCAGCCTGGGGTGAGAATCATCTAAAACTGTAAGGTTTCTGGAAGTGGGAAACTTAGTTTAGAATGCGATTTGCCTTTTATTTATTTTTGATCAAATCTCACCTGCTTTCCTCTGACTTGTAATCACTTAAAATCTTTCTGTACTTAATAAATGTGTTTGTTTGTTTTATCTAAAGCAGTGCATGTGGTTTAAGATGTGGCAAGTCTCTGTTTCTACTGACAAAGCTGGTGCATATCAATTTCTTTGATAAATTGATGAACCAATGAGTTTGCATTGTGCAGAACTGAACATTGTAAGACTGCATCTGAGAGGTGTTGATTGGGGTCGTACAAGTGCATAATCCCAAGAATGGCTGGCTGTAAGCACTCACTCACTTAGCTGAGAGCAGCTTGCTTGCTGTAGGCTGTACATGGGCTGACCCAGGAATGGGGGTTCACACAGCAGGGCAGAGTAAGACGGGCTCCAAGAGTGAGGGATTGAGGTGATGCAGCAATCCACCAGTCCAGCTTGCAGAGGGGAATGCCACACCCAGTCCAAGCTCCATGATCACCATCAAGCCACGCCTCCTTCTCTCCTACAGGATCACACCCCCCCCTTTTCCAAGTGATGTAGAGGAAGAAGAGGAAGATATGCTCCATCAATCTCAAGTCACATACCTTCTACTCTACCACCTTACCCTGCAACACCTAATGGTACTCAGTCCTGGCAAAGTCCTCTTTGGATGCAGCCACACATCCCATTACCACCCCGCTGGCCATATGGTGACCCTTGTGCCACGTGCATGGTTCAGTTTGGGAGCTCATCTACTCGTCAAACCACCCCACGCCCTACATCTATGCCATCTTCAAGTATTTCAAGACCTCTGGAAGAACACCCCTCTTAGGCACAACAAGAACCAGAGCCTGAGTACAAGGAGGAACAAACAGGCGAAGGAAACACCAGTCTTCCACTTTTCGTCATCCTTGCTGGATTAAGCTATTATGCCTCCACACCCTACTGCAGCTGAAGACTTCCAGCATTTCCAAGAGCTCTTCCGCAGAGTGGCAGATGAATTAAATAGTCAGCTTGTGGATGTCGAAACCAACGACACAAACTGACCGATATTCTTCATCTCTCCTCAAAAACAAAAATTGCACTATCAATCAATAGCGCGTTACTCCAGCCAGCTAACATCCTTTGGCAGACTCCATCTTCTATACCATATACCTACAAACATGCAGATAGGAAGTATTATGTACCAGCTATGAACACTGAGTTCTTGTTTTCTTACTCTGTCCCAAACTCTCTGATAGTCAACACAGTTCCTATCAATCCCTGTCTGCTCACCCTGACCATGTATGGAAACATTTGGACCTGTTTGGCAGAAAATCTTATTCTTCCGCCACTCTCCAGTTTAGAATGTCAAATTATGAGGCCCTCATGACCAAATACAATTTTAAGACCTACTCTAAACTGGAGAAATTTTACCAGAACCTCTCAGAGGCTACAAAGGAGCAATTTCTACCTCTGATAGTGGAAGGCCGTTTTATAGCCCACACAACACTTCAGGCCTCTTTCGATTCAGCTGACCCTGCAGCCCGCTCAATCGCTACTTCAGAGGTGAGGCAATGTGCATTCTGGTTGCACCTTTCAAGATTTCCCAAAGTCGTCCAAACTACAGTCAAAGATCTAGTCGAAGAGCACTCTGACAACTTGTTCCATTCATTGAAAGACTCTAGGACAACTTTAAGGTCTTTGGGCATATACACCCCACAGCCCAAGAGATGATCAGAGAAATTCCAGCTTCCCCCACAATCCCAGCTAAAGCCCTATTACACCCAGGGAAACAGCAACAATCAACACTACCACCAATGTCCATCTAACAACCACAACAACTGCAGGCAACCCACTCACAAGGACTACACCCTGCGGACCTTCCAACAAACAACCATTTTGAAGGTGTGGTTGAGGGCTCGAGAACACACCCTCTGTTCCAATTATTCCCACCACACACAATATCACAAACAGACCATCAGTGTGGTTACCGATTAGCTCCCTTCTCAACATCCTGGATGCTTATCACTTTGGACAAATGGGTCCTGGAAATTATCAAAGAAAGTTATTCTATCACCTTCCTAACTATTCCATCCTCCCCTCTCATGAGACAATTCTCAGAGAGTAAGTAAATAATCTGCAAATGTGAGCAATTGAACTAGCCCCAATAAGACGCAGAGGACAGGGATTCTGTTCTCATTATATCCTGGTTCAAAAGAAATCTGGCAGTGTCTCATCTTAGACCTGTGCAACCTGAACAAGTTTGTCAAACTGCGGTGATTCAAGATGGTCACCCTCTCCACTAATATACCAACACTGGAACAGGGGGACTGGTTCTCAGTCCTCAAACTACAAGACGCTTACTTCCACATCACCATTCAACTCACTCACAGACATTTCCTACGATTCACTGGGGGGCAATGATCACCATCAATACAAAGTACTCCCTTTCAGCTCTTTGACAGTGCCACAGGGTCATCGCAGCTCACTTTCGGAAAAAAGGAATCATGATCTTCCAATCTTGGATGATTGCCTCCTCAAAGCACTCTCCAAGCATGACATGCACCATGTAATTTACACAGCCATGAATGTGTTCAGCAACCTAGGCTTCCTTATAAATATGCAGAAATCCACTTTGAGACCAGTGCAAACACTGTAATTCATCAGTGCTCAACTAGACACCATACAAGCAAGAGCATTCCTGCCACCTCACAGGTTCACAGCCATAATGGATCTCATCTGCAGCACAAGGATGTGCTCCCAAATTTCAGCACACACTTGCCTCCAACTCTTGGGACACACAGCAGCAGCCACTTTCATTTTCAAACATGCCAGGCTACACATCCAATGTCTTCAAGGGTCCTCAGCACTGTGTACCTGCCACACAAACACAGCATACACAAACTCTTGTTCATGCCCAGAGAGGTCAAGGACTCTGTGCTTTGGTGGACACAGTCCAACAATGTTTGCACGGGAGTCCCTTTCATCCATCCCTCATCTACCATGGTCTTAACCACCGATGCCTCCCTTATCAGCTGGGGAGCACATTTGCTGGAATACAAGATGCAGGGCAGGTGAACACCCACTGAGTCCACTCTCCTCATTAATCTGTTAGAGCTAAGAGCAGCTTGCAGTATCTGCCGATACTTTTCACCAATTCTCAAACACCAGACAGTAAGAGTGATGACAGACAATCTCGCAGATATGTATTACATCAACAGACAGGGAGGCGTGACATCCCACTCTCTATGCTTGGAACCAGTCAAACTATGGATCTTCTGTATCCGAAACAAAACTCCATCATGGCAGCATACCTCCCTGGGCACCAAAACATCACAGCAGTCTCCCTGAGCACATCCTCTTTGCAAGAACACAAGTGGGAACTGGTCTTCAGAGTTATGCGACCCAGAGTCCATCAATGGGGACATCCTACCATAGATCTTTTTGCCACTCAATGGAACACCCGTTGCTCCCAGTTTTGCTCCAGAGCAGGACTGGTATGGGGATAAATGGGGGACGCCTTCCTCATTATCTGGAATGGAACGCTATTCTGTGCATTCCCCCCTTTCCCTGTCTCTTCCGAGTCTTATGCAAGATTCAAGAGGATCAATCCCACATCATACTAATTGCACCAACCTGGCCTCAACAAGTATGGCACACCTAGCTGCTCTGGATGTCACTGTGCTGAGCCACCAGCTTTCCTCCCACACTCTGCCTTCTATTGCAGGACAATGGCTGTATTCATCACCCCAATCTGCAAACACTCCACCTGAAGGCATAGCTCCTCCTTGGTTCAGGGGTCCGCAAGTAGACTGCTCTGATCAAGTAAAACATATCTTACTACACAGTATACTTGATGCCACCAGATGCACGTACACTCACAAATGGAATAGATTCCAACACTGGTGCACCCCAAAGAGTACAGAGACAGCTCATGCTCCATTACCACTCATTCTGGACTATCTTCTCCAATTCAAATGGAACGTGTTAGCTAATAGAGTATATTTAACCACTCTTGCCACTTTTCAATTTCCTATCGATGGACACTCCTTATTCACACACCCCCTTGTTAAACATTTCATGACGGGCATTCAAAATCTCTACCGCTTACCCACAAGTATGAGCCCCCATCTCTTCCTGGCACCCAAATCCAGTCCTATGATCCTTGATGGAGACCTCCTTTTGAACCAATGGCTACATGTTTGCTATTACACCTAGCCTTGAAAATCTCCTTCCTTTTGCCATCACCTTAGCCTGATGTGTAGGAGAAATCTCAGCCCTCATGGCTTATCCACCATAGATTGTTTTTCATAAAGACAAAGTCATGCTACGCCCACATCCCAAATTTCTTCCCAAAGTTATTGCTTCAGATGAAAGGATGCTATCTAGTCACCTCCCCACTTTTTTCCCCAAACCTCATAACAATCAACAAGATGCCACTCTTCACACACTTGATGTATGACATGCACTAGACTAGTCTTCTACCTTGATAGAATGAAGCCCTTCAGCAAATTATCACACCTATTCATTTCCATCACCAAGAGGTCCAAGGGCAAGACTATATCGAAACAACGCCTTTCCAAATGGATCTAACAATGTATATGCCTCTCATACAGACTGCATAATGAACAAGTTCCTTCCCCAATAAGGTCACATTCCACATGTGCTCTATCTACCTCCATTGAATTCCTAAACAATGTCCCAATTAATGACATATGTAAGGCAGCCCCATGGGCATCCTCAGACACATTCACCCAACACTACACAGTTATGCAAAACTTGTCCACAGACGCTATCCTTGGACACACCATTCTGGCTTTGCTGGCCACTCTGAAGCCCCAGCCTTTCCACTAGGGGCACTGCTTTGTAATCACCTATAGTGGAGCACTCATGGGGACATCACTTGAAGAAGAAGAAAGGGTTACTCATCTTGTGCAGTAACTGAGGTTCTTCAAGAGATGTGCCCGCATGGGTGCACCACTGTCCACCCTCCTCCCCTCTACTTTGGAGCTTTATATATTGGCTCTGCCGTAGAGAAGGAACTGAGGGCAGCTGGACCACACAGTGCTATTTAAATTTCCCATGCACTGTGTGAGGCAGCGGAGGGTGTTCATGTGCAGTCTGGCAAGCGCTGCTATTGAAGACCTCCAACTCCAGTCACAAAGACACTGCAGTACCTACAGTGGGACACCCATAGGACACACATCTCGAAGAACCTCAGTTACTGTACAAGGTGAATAACCCTCTCTTTTTAGCAACTTTTATGTAGCAAATATTAATATCAACAGACTCTTTGTTTAAAATGTTGAAGATGTACTTTATTCTCTACACAGCTTGTATGTTATAGATTCATGCCCCCATGTGGCCTCTGACATACAGAATTGGGAAAATGGAATCATACCATTAAAAACCGTGAAATCTAGTCGCCTTCTTTTACTTTAGTGTATATGCAGAGTACTCCCATTGAAGGCCATAGAGCTACCCTAGGATTTATAATGGTGTAATAAAGAGCAGAATTTGGCACTTTGGGTAAAATCCTGGCCCCACTGAAAACACTGAGAGTTTTGCTATTGACTTGAATAGGACCAGGATTTTACCCTTTGTCTTTAAATGTTGAAAAATTGCCACAAAGAAGTTGCTCCTGGACGACATACATTTGGAGGATCATGTGAATAAATATAAGGTACAAAGTATTGGATGGCGTTTGAAGGATACTACTTTAATGACGACACAGCTAAACGGCAGCCAAGTCACTCCTGCCTAACAGCAGTCGTGAGGCCAAAGATGAAAACACACAGCTGAATGATTCATTCACATACTAAAGATTTTGCTTGATCTCTACAAACATGCCCATTTTTCACTATTCCTCCCCTCCTTTTTTAACCCTGCACACTTGTGTATAAGAAAGTAGATGTGGAAGGGACATGCAATTTACTACCACATAGTACATACTTAACGTTTGTTGTTTCCACGTGTAGCAGGTTATATAATTACTATTTATTAGTTTGTATTACAGCGGTGCCTAATAGTCCAAACTTGTTGTTAGATACTATTCGGATATATATAGTAAAAGGCAGCCCTGTCCCAAAGACAATCTCATTTTAAGACACGATGGCTCAAGTGGATAAAGCAAACAAATAGGGATGAAGATATGAGAAAAGGAGTGAAGTCACAGGATATGTAAATAGAATTGTTATGGATGCCCATATACAGAGCTGTGCAGCAACTGATTTTTTATTTCACAGTCCATACAAAAAAAAATAAATTTTGGGTCAACCTAAATGAAAAATGAACATTTTTCAAAATTTTCAGAAAACCAAAACCAAAAAAAAAAAGGGGGAATCCTTTTATGTCAAAAGAAATGTTTTGTTTGAGCCAAAATGAAATGTTTTTTAAAAGGTTTTTTAACCTTTGTTTAAAAAATACAATTAAAGTAAAATTAGAAAGAAAAAGTTGTTACAAATGAAAAAAAACTAAAACGATTAAAAAATGTCAAAATGAAACATTTTGTTTTTTCAATTTTTTTGTTTGACTTTTTCCATTGAAACAATTTGGCATATTTGACACAAATTCGCAAAAATGTGTCAGTTGTGTCAAAATCTGCCTTTTTCAGCAAAAACACTTTTTTAGCCAAAAAATTTCGCCCGACTTTAATTAAATGGCTTGAAACGTCTACTCGCTTGTAGTGAGAAAAAAGCTTTCCTGGATAAATTCCATTAATTTATGCAGAATATCTGCTTTTACTTAAAATAATAATAATGAATTTCTAGCCTTTGTGATTCCGAAGAAAAGCTTCCAAACATGAACAATGAATGAACAGATGCGGTCTTTCTAAGGGAAGGCGTACACTTAAAAAACTGCACTCCCAGAGCTGTGTCACTGTAGCACTTTAGGGAAGATGCTACTTTGCTGATGGGAGAGCTTTTCATGTCTGTCTAATCCACTGCTGCAAGAGACAGTAGCTATGTTGAGATGAGAAGCTTTCCTGTTGACACAGCACTGTCTACACTGGGGCTTAGGTTGGAATTTTTCATACCCCGCAGTGATGTAGTTGTACTGATGTACGTTTGTAGTGCACACCTGGCCTAAGTCTGCAGATAAAAGGCTTCAGTGCCACTGCTACTTTTCAGAATTTTGCTAAACTGCAAAAGAGTGAAAATTGTTAACATCTTGTCAGTTTTCATTTTTGCTCTTCAGAATCATGTGGGATGAAATGATGCTGACTTGTTTGGGAGCACTCTGAGAAACAGGCTCTGAAGTTACTTAGTGCAGAGGCTGGGTGGGGGTTAGAGGAGAGGAGATGCCCTTTTGCAGCAGCAGGAAGGCAAAAAGAAAGCTAGTAGAGATCTAAATCCTCCTCCGTGCTTTCAGTAACTGTGCAGGGGGTTCAAATTTTTCAGGCACTGATTAGGCAGAGAGAGTTCCTGGATAGGGTCAGGAATGCAGTCCCAGGAACTCTCCTTTTCCAGCAGCTAGAGAGTAGTTTCTCACCTGGATAGTGTTCCTGGGCAGTGGGACGCCAATCTTTTTCACATTAGCTAGTGGATTTAGCCCTTTGGTTCTTAGGTGTCTATTAACACCTGGAAATTTGGCTGAGAGAATGGGTGTTGGGAGGTGAACGGAGCACGGCGATATAAGATTGTGATATAGGGCTCAGAGTGATAAGTTAGAAAAGGGAAGTATCAAATCTAGAGAGAGATCTTAGGTGAAATAGGAAAAGAAAGGAGACAGAAAATAAAAGGAAGGAAATAGAAAAACAGTATGTAAGGAAACAGTTACATAAAGGGGTGGAGGGAAAGAGAAGGCAAAGAGGAAATAGACAAGACAACACAAGAAAAGATACACTAATCTACTATCTAAAATATACTGATATATTACAGGAGAAAAGATGTGGAGTGGGAGCAGCCCTCTGCGCTGGCCCCCACAGCTCCTGAATAGGGGATGCACAAGCTGCCTTTTCTGTGACCCTGCATAACCTAGCATAGAAATTAATCTGGGTTTTATTGAGCAGCCACTGAAATGACAAGAATTCTTACAACTCTACTGCTAATTTCTGCTTACTTCCATTCCCAAAGAAACAGGTATCACGGTGCTAAACCTAGATAAAGTGGTTTAAAATAATCAACATTTCAGAGTTACCATGGTCAGATTTAAGCAGCAGATCTGGTTTGAGCAATGTTGTTGATTACATTCTTGGGCAATTCCCATCAGAATTGGAGCCTAAAGTTTAAAATACACAGAGTTATGAATCCCCCTCTCCTGATGCTATGTTTAGGAGATCACATGACCTAACATAGTGTATCAATAAACAGTACTACATTAAAATAATTATTTACACGTAAGAAATTTTCCTTGTCCTTTTTTCTACATAATTTCCGTCAATTTTGTTGGAAGGATAGCATTCTGTGAAAATATTATGACTAATTACTTAACACATAGCCCTATACTGTCTTGCTTCTTAATAAAAATAGGTAGAGTGGGTGGTTGGTACCTTGCAGGATGATGCCACTTGCCTGCTGGAAACAGGGAACTGTAGCACATGCGGTACTACCAGAAACCTCATTAGCAGCCTGATTAAAAGACCGTTGAAATTAATGGAAAGTCTACTAACTTCATTGGGCTTAGGATCAGAGCCAAAGCACACAGCTGAGAGTGCAGTGGTGCTGGGTGATGCAGTGAGGAGTGCATGCTATATACTGTAACCAAATGTAACAGAGGTTGCCTCTGGATATCCTTCAGACCCCATTTACAGGCCCTGTGCCATCAGGTGCAATGACTCTGGGAGCAGATGCCTGTGCACAGCCTTTTCTGACTGCCATCCCTCAATGCAGGAAATGACTTAAATCGCTATTAGCACATAATTACTGTCCTCTCCTGATAACATCTCTAATAATATTTGCATTTAATATTTAATTCATGCTACAGTTACTTCTCACCCTCATTATATTAGTGGAAAGACAAAGTTGTGTATAGGCTTGATATCACTTTTTAAAGCACCATCACCCTTTGAGAAACATAATGTATTTCATAAGAAATACTGCAAACTGTTTTCACTCTTATATGATGGAAATACAAAAAAAATAAAAATATATTTCTTCCAGATTCAGAAAAGATGGCGAGGCTATTATATTCGAAAATATATCCATAATTACTATGCACTGAAGAAATATCTGGAAGCTATTTCTGTGAATAACGAGATTGTCAGGTAAAGAAAAAAAGAGCGATAAAACTTTAATTTCTTCTTCAGAAGTAACTGTGTGGGTAAAAAACCTGATGAGGTAGGATGCTGGTGTGTTAAGACCACTGCCTCTCATGCTGACCAATACTGTCTCATTGTTTCTCTGTGCTCCCCCATCTGTCTGTATCCACCTGTTTTTTTCTTTTATACTTAGAGGACTATCTTTCTGTTTGTACAGTGCCAAGCACAGCGGAGTACTCGCTTGTGACTGAGGCTCTGCAGCTGAACTATAAATAAATGATAAATCATAAATAACAACATTCCCATGCAGATTATTGTCTGGTGTAACTCTTCCTGCCAAGCGGCTCTTCCTCCCCGCCCCCCACATGTGCAGAACCGCACCTGAGCAGCTCTCACTCATGGGGAGCCGTGCCATCCTTAGTCTAGATGACATTTCAGAGACATCGTTCAAACAGATTATTATTACTTAGATAATAAAATAAAATAAATAAAATATTATGCAAGTATATTATACGAAACAAGACAGATAATCCAACCAGTTTTAAAAGGTTGTAGTTATTAATTTCTAGTATTCTTCTGTAAGAGCAGCTCTCTATTCTTATATGATGCACTTTTTATATCATAATATGTAAATTATCATCTCATCAATATATTGCTTTAAAAATAATATGTTTCCCTATCCACCTTATGGGGATGTGTTCATTTTTTTAGACACATATTTATGGACACAAGGCAGGTTCATAAATCAACCACAGAAACCAAATTTAAAAACAGTTGTAATGTTATCATCTCCATATCCTGCCACATTCATCCTGAATTCCTACAAAAAATCCCAGGTTTGCTTTTTCCTTGGCAGTCATATCAAGAAAGCTATACCTTTAATCACTATCTAGGATTTATTCTTGGCCCAGCTGGAAGTCTAAAATGAGTACTTTGTAACTGGCTGAACTGCTGAGATGCAGGCCTACTTCCTTCTTCAAAATAGTTCAATCATCTCCTCTTGGAACCTGAACCTGAAACAAGAGCAAGTAACTGACCTTCAAACTATGACATATAAAGATAGAATAAGAGAATGAGAAGTAGCATTCCTACTATACTGAACATGAATGTATGGCTATTTGTCATTTGTTTTTTCCTCATATGTCTTTCTCATATACTTAAATTTGGTAGTATACTGCATTATTTTTATATTCTGATGTTTTGAGTCTTTCATTAAATTCCTTAATGGTTGGGTCAGATTATTAATATGTGTACACTAAGTAGATATTTTGTTCAAATCTTCTGAGTTGTGGCAAAATAAGAGAGGAAATTACTTCTTGCTATTTCTTTTAATGTATAGTGCTGTAGTTTTGTGTATCATAGATCAGATCAATTGTAAATGTGACACACTCAGTTTGCTGGGTTTATTTCTCTTGTTGATAAATTTATACTCTGCTGCTTTGTTTATTTCATTTCTAGCTCTTAGAGATTTTGGAATCTATGGGTAGTTTACTTACATTTATTTTAAGCTTTATTTTAGGGTGATTGGTGCTAATCTGTTATTTTTAAGATCCATATCTTCTAATACTCATTCATTATTAGCGTTTAATAACAACAATTAATGCTATCTTATCTTTGTAAATTAAATGGCATTATAAATACCAAAACTAAGTTTTTGAAACTTGAATATATATATTTATTTATTGTATCACTGAAACAAAGTAGTATTACTGTGCACAGGCCACCATGCAACCTTGGATTTAGTTATAATTCATCTACTATATAATTAGTAGTATAGTATTTTATTTTAACACATATGTAGGAATATATTTTCATACTGAGACTAAACGTATTACAAAGATAAATTAGTTTGATTAGTTTAAAGGCTGAGTGTGCATTTGGTAGACATATACACTTGTAACCTGTAGCCCAATATGCAAAAACTGCCTCAGGTTATGAACAAGAAAATGATATCATGAAATTAAAAATTAGTCATAGTCATGGTAGCATTAATAAAGCATTATTAAGTTTGAGTGCAAAAAAAGAACATCCTTTACTTGTGACAGAAACTCAAATTGAAAGTCATCTTCTCATTAGTTTTTATTGTATTAGCTATATGTTGGTTTTGACTGTTACTTTATGTCTTGTAACATTAAATGTATAATACAATTTTATGAAAAAATAGCTAAATTAATTTCATGACTAATTTGATTAGCATATCTGATGAGCATTCTGTTGATCATAGTAGCTATTTATTAAGTTTTTTTACATAAATCCAAATTTTCCCTGTACATTAGAAATAAATTGTACATTTCATAATGAATTTGTCATCCAAATTGGTCAGATACAGTACATTTTTGAATATTGAACGAGAACCAATTGATTTTCTCTAGAAATAAAAATTACTGCAGAGATCTCTTCACTGGCATCAATTAAAAAAGGAGCATGCACTGTACCCTAGCATCTACCTGATAGACTCCAGCAGTCATGCAGTGGTGAACTGTGCCTTGGCCATGTTCTCGACTCAGATAGATTTTCCTCCATTGGATCAAGAAGTGCACAAGAAGTGCCAAGCACATTGGCCAGGAAGTGTTGGGCCTATAATGTGACTGTGTACTGCATGGGAGTGCTATTGGAGGGTTGCAGAGAGGTTCTCTGCATACTTCCCTTCCCCCCATCGTACCAACTTAGGGACATGCACAATTTAGTTGTAAATATTTATTTAGTATATATAAAAAGCATTAAAACCATTTATTACAATAAATGTGATGAATTAAAATGCATAGGCAAATGAGAACAACTAAGTGTCTAAAGATGTGCCGTTATAAACGATTGAATTTTGCTGCAGTTTTACTAATTGGTACACTCATGCAAAGTATTAATAAACCTGGCTCAGGTTAAGCCATGTTTATGACTGTGTTGCCTCTCCAGTGTGAAGCAAAACAGCTGGAGCATTACCGGTGAAACTGTCCCTTAATTAACTCATTCATACTTTAGCTGCTTTCATCCAGACTTTTGCTTTAGTGCTGTGTCAATGTTATTAGAGCTCTGCGCTCCTCTCGATTTCACTATAACCAGTTTTGACACAACACTTTGATGAGTAGAATTGCTAACAAAATGGTGTAAATGCACATTAAAGTTTGTCACTACAATAGGTAGAATTGGCTTAGGAAGACTGCATTACTTTTGAATAAGAAAGCCATGAACAGTTTATGCAGATGAACGGAAAAGAGATACCAAACTGCACCATCAGATATATTCCTTAATCCACATATTTTAGAGAAACAATGTCACAGTTATTTGTCTTAGTTAATTTATTATAGGCCTTAGCTTGTCAGAAAAGTTAATACTAGTTAAACCTTAAAACATTTGTGAAAATGTGTTCTTTATTTATATTACAATGTCATAATTTTATGGATTTGTTCCTGCAACATGCCAGAGCTGTAAATAATTTGTGTATACCGTTAGAAAATCTGGGTTTACAACTCTAACATAGAATAAAACATTGATTTTACTTTTGGAATATCATGAAATATCAGACCTTAAAATCAATATTAGTCCAAGACGGCATATTGCCATGCTTGGGATGGTCTGATGGGACAGCCTAATTTGGCAGTTAACAGGTCTTTGACTACTAGTGGTAAACATGCCCAATGCTCTGTGATAGGATGTTAGATGGGATGGGTTCTGAGTTACTACAGAGAATTGTTTCCAGATGTCTGGCTGGTGAGCCCTGCTGACATGCTCAGAATATAGCTGAGCACCATATTTGGGGTTGGGAAAGAATTTTGCCCCAGGCCAGATTTGCATATACCCTGGATTTTTTGTGCCTTCCTCTGCAGCATGGGGCACAGGGTCACTTGCTGGTGGATTCTCTGGTGAATTCTCTGTACCTTCAAGTCTTTAAACCATTGTTTGAGGACTTCAATAACTCAGTCATGGGATAGAGATCTAGTACAGGCGTCGGTGGGTGAGGTTGTGTGGCTTGTGTTGTGCAAGAAGTCAGACTAGATGATCATAATGGTCCCTTCTGACCTTAAAAATCTATGAGTCTATTTCTTTGACTGTCTATTTCAGCTGGCTTTAAACCCCTGCTTTAACTGATTTACATGTAGAGGGAAGGAAAGGAACATTTCTTATAGTCTGTAAAGAGCAAAAAGAGTTTTGGACTGTTGAAAATAGTCCTGGCAAAAATAGATTAGAGAGCAGAGTGTGGATTAGAAAATTTAACATACACAATAAATGCAATTTATTCCATGATTACATGGTTGCAGGAAAACAAATAGTTTATGGTTATGTCCGTGTGTGGTTTGTATATATCTATATTCCCATTTACTTTAGATACCTACATTCTTGAGGTTTGCAAGTTATTCTTTTTTAACCAGCTTATTCATGGTAATTATTTGCTTAAATGGAAGCTATGGGGAGGAGAGCAATGGAGACAATAGGAGCTCTTTTGATTCACTTTTGATCAAAGTCAACAGTTGCAACCTTTTACTTACACTTTCTTTAGCCATGGTTCTTATTCTATGTTATTTTTAAAATTAAAACACAGTAAGTAAAGAAAATATCCTACCATTGTAATAAATCCCTGCCCTAATGACCTGTTTTCCTGTGGTTTTGATCAAGGCAATGGCTGGTCCTCTGCGGATTCTCAACAGAATAGTGTGAATGCTGATAAACATTTGAATAATGCAGACTTGCCGCTTCCTCTTATTCCTTGGAAGGGGTTTTGGAGATGAAAGGCAAAGTCCTGTCTTCAGGCTGTGAGGAAGTTGTTTATACAGTTCAAAGATACGAAGGAGGAAGATAGCGTGTAGCCCTGGTAGAATCATAGTTTTCCCAAATTTATCAGCAGGATGGATAGTGCTATCAACTGTGAGGCTGCACAATTTTTGCATGGCTGGGCTGAGCTTGTTTGTGACATTATAAAGTGCAAGGCTGTAGACCAGAATTTTCAAACTTGACTTCAACAAGAGAAGGGGCTGCTCAGTACTTGTGAAACATAGGCCACTTTTATGCAAGTGGCAAAGTAGGGATTTAAGATCCTATGTTTAGGCACCCAGCATTGTGGATTGGGGTTTTTTATTTGTTTGTTTGCTTGCTTTTCTAAGAAGCTACCCTCAGCAAACAGCCACATCTTTACCATTCAGTTTAAATACAAGCTGCCCTCATTTAGTAGCCATATGTTTTTACCTTGCAAACCGCAGGAGAAGCTGAGTTTAAAGCCATAAAGTGACATAATTAAATTTAACAGAAATTGACCTAAAATAGGATTAAATAATAATTGTTATATAATGTGTGAATTTACACTTCATGACAGACTGTTTCATGGTAATTGAAGCCATTATTTTCAAATGAATTAAAGACAATTGTAAGTATTAACTCCTATAATATCTGGAGAAAGAATTTTTTTAATCTCATGCTAATACAGATTTAAGTATTAGTTTTGTATACGATAGGTCAAAATTTATAGTAAATTCATAATGCTAGTTGCAAAGCTCCTCCCTTCCTAGTGAATTTGCTGCTGTGCAGCATACAATCCTACAAAGTTCCAGCTCTGAACTGCCTCTGCTGAAACCCAGCACAGGGTACATTCTAGGGTAGGAGCAGGGCAGGCCAAAATAAGGATAGGGCTACAGGGGAAGGAGATGTGGCCAGGACACACCTGCACTCCAACTATTTCCCACTGCTGCAAACTCCAGCATAAGGTAGCCCCAGCATGTGCTATAGCCCCCATGAGCAGCGGAAGAGGAGAGAAAGTCTTTTTAGTGCCAGCAGAGGGATGAATCTTGCCCTTGGGCTCTTACTTACTTCAGGGACATACTGTGAAATTTAATTTCTTAATGTTTGTACAGTCCTTTGAAGATACAGTAGTAACATTATGTCGTATGAGTCCTAAGGATTATTGTTTCTTCCCTTTCTATTTTAGTGTAGCTATAAAAGTTGGTAACTTATTCTTGCGTTCTGACTTGCTGAAAAGTTTTCAATATTCTCTTTTCCACAATTTCCCTTTGTAGCTTTTATAAATAAATCATGTTTGGTATTATCCATTGCTGTTTAATGAAAAAGAGATATAGAATTAATATACTGTGTTGTAGCTAAATATGGAATTGATTGGGAAGTTGCATATATACATATATTTGAAAATACATTAAGAAAATTTCCATTAGTAATAATTGAAGTTTCTCTTCTATAGACTAGACACAGCATGCTACCTTATTCAGAGACATCCATAAACCTTTATTTTTTCACAACTGAGAACTGGCAAAATGATTACATGGAGAAATATGCGAAAAGCAATTAGCATAGGCTATAACTCTCTGTGATGTAGTGGAATTAGCATTTTGTTTTATATGAAGTAATTTCCAATCCACCATAAATAAATGGACATCAATTCACATAAATTAGCATGGTGGTGCTATTGTATCATAAGAATTTACAGATGATGTCAGTTGCCAACTGTATGATTAATTTACAATTCTTTGACTAAGGCTATCTATATATCAGGGCATTTAAACCACAAACAACTTTGCTACATGTCAGGTGTGAAACTAGAAGTAGGACTGTGGGGCATAACTGAATAGTCAAATAGTAAGATACACACTGATTTGCAATGTTCTGTCGTCAGCACCATATAATCACATCATCTTCAGGCATAGAGCACAATGAGATTACAACATGACAGAAAACTAGTAACAGCAGTGTCATGATGCTTGGGTTTGGGCTCTTTTATAAGCAAGATAGATAATTTGCAATTCCTGTGTCATCTCACAAACACAGATTTAAAGTTGGCAGCCTGGGTTTAGCTTAGATTTAGTAAGCATCATGGTATATGGAAACAATTGTTATCATCATTAACTGTGAAATTCACACAAATGCAAGACTAGAACAAAGGCTGATACACCATTGGAACTATGTTCAGCATGGCTCTAATGGTGGATAAGGCCTTGTGTATGCCCTCTTCACTGTGGTGAATTTCACATGAATTCCATTATCTGTTTAGCTAGCAAATAAAATAGAAACATTTTATTGTGTGTTATAAAAATAGGAGTTATCGTTCCGGTTTTACCCCTTTATTTACCAAGTAATAAATAAAATAAATAAATAAATAAATCCCTTCTTGATTTTTAGTAGATTGCTGGGACAGGTATAGGACCCATGAGGCATCAAGATGTCCCCCAAAGGTTACAGTATTATTCTGGGAGCTTTGTCTAATAATACCTCTATGGGGAAAAGTTTTTATGAGAATGAGGGTGAACACCAGTGAAGACCAGTGGAATTTTGGAAAGAGTGTCAGCCCAAAGAGGACATAGAATCATAGAAATTAGAGATACAAAATACGTATTAGATCATATAGACTGTTTCCATGACAGTACTGGAATGTTTCCCACAGAATGTTTGTGAATCTTTTTTCCCAGTTTAAAAAATCCCAAACAATGAGGCTGCCATCAGTTTCTTTGAGAAAGGCAAACAGCCAATATTCCAGTTGGGCTTAAACCACTAATTTTTCAGTTGAATGTGCTGGCCCAATGCACTACAGGTCCAAAGTCTAATGAAATATTTGGAAATATACTAAATAAAGATTATTCTAATGATTTTGAACCTGATTCTCCATTGCGTTTCATCGTTTTTATGGTGATGTAGTTCAGCACTTTAAGAGAGGTACTATGTACCTTGCAGTATCAGACACATGTGTCCAAGATGTTTTTAAGTAAGTGTAACCATGGTAGAATAGTTAAACAAAGGGTCAACAGTTAAACCAGAAAAAAAGGGTTCTTCTCAGTTAATAATTCAGAGGACATGAAATCAACTTTCTGAAAATTTAACCTTTCCATGGATGGTTTGTCGTTATACACTAAGAAATGGTTTTGTCCATCTCCAGCTCCTTCATGTATGTGGGCCAAAGGATTCTCCACTAACCACTCCTAGTTCACCTACATCAGTTTTTCTTTGAACTTTTTCTATTAGAAACTGAATTCAAAGAAAACTCAAACTTAACACTTTCTCCAGAGAAGATGAACTAGGTTAGTATTTTCTTCTTAATGATTCTTAAGATTTTTTGGAAAGTGCTCTGTCAGGTTGTGGAAGGTCTTATACTTTTAAAGACTGTTTTTCTTCTAGCTAAAAGTGCCTTCACATGAGTAAAGACTGCAGGATGAGCCCAGTTACTAGGAACATTATGAAGAGGTATTACCTTATAGCATGCCTAGCACTTCATTTATGGTTCATTTTGTACATGAGGCTATTTTCCATAAACTGGATTGGAAACACAGTATCTATTGTCACACTAACATGACAAGAGCTTTTCAGAAGTCATCTGTTTCTGTCTGACAGATATAAGTCCAAGCATCAACTATATTACAAATTGTCAGAATATTTTTAAGAATGTATTGCAGGGTTTTTGTTTTGTTTTGTTTTTTATACTTCAGTTAAAATTTTCCTCTTCACAGACCTCAAGAACAATTGATTCTGTAGCCTATTTTCAACACGTACCAAAATCTTTCAGGCAACTCCTTAAAAATCTTGCAGGTAGAACAAAGAACAAACTAGTTATTTACTTAAAGCTGGAATTTTCTGAATTAATCTACTCCACCAATCCAAACTCATCCACTCCATTTGTCTTTGGAATTTCTGATACTGAAAAGAGAGGTGTTAAGTATGCCTCCTTTTATTCAAATGAAGTTTTGGTGCCATAGTGCACATGACTTGAGAAATCTATGACTTTTTATAAAAAACTCTAATCTTAACAGCTCTAGGATCCAAATAGCCTGAACTGAAAACCAGAGTTAGGTTTAATTCCAGGGTACTACAGTTATAACTAACATATATAGTTTGAGTTAGAATGCTAATATATTGGGTAAACAGCCCAAATAATGAATTATCAAGCTGTCTCGCCAACATCCATAGGGCCTGATCCAACACCTATCGAAACAACTGGAAACATTCCAAAGGCAATTGGACCACTGTAAGGTATTCAGATCTAACTAAAATATTCTCTGAAAATGTATATTTTTGCAAATTCTACTCTGTTGCTGCTTTCCAGAAACCCAGTCTTCCCAACAGATTCATCATATAAAGACTCTTTGATAGGACAGTATTTTTTTAACCTTTCTTTTTATGATAATTTAAATCACAGTCTGTCCCAGTGGATAAAATGGACTTTATTTTAATAATGTCACTGAAGTGCACATTGCAAAAAATCTTTTTAATTTTACTGTGTGAATTTAATGATAAAAATGAAAGTCAAATATTGCACTGGCTAAGCTAGAGATATCAGAGGAGATCTTGTTTCCTCTGAACTCAGGGGAAAGTTCTCTCTGATTTCAATGACAGCAAAATAGCAACTATTCACTTATATATGCAGAATTCCCCATGAAATTCTGCCATAAAACTCAGTCCTACTCTGCAGCATCTCTGTTTTCTGGTACTACTGGCAGGATGAATAAAAATCTATGATATTTTTAAGAGTGAAAAAAATATATTTTTTATTTAAATCAGATTTTTAAAATTGAAATTAAATACAGGTTTGTTTAAAAATCATCCTATTGAAAATTAAATTTGAAATTAACTACCTATGTTAAAGCCTAAACTTATTATAATCTATTAAAATCACTTAAATTACGTTGTTTTCTGTCAAGTTTTAAAGGAAGTCATTCATCGCTGCACGGGTGGAATCACGGACTAAGCACCTGGAACCTGAAATTTCTTAAAGTACTAAATCAGCTTTTGACAATAGTAGCCTCTTCTTCAGGTGCAGAAAAAATAATTTCTTCATTTCAGTTTGTTCAACTAATTTAGTTCAATGACTAATTAGTTGAAAGTTAAGGAAGGAATTGGGAGTTGAAAAAGTAGCAAAGCTTCTTTTCCTCTCCCAATCTGTGAACAAAAACAATATGTGGGAGGATGAGAGCTACTAGTTCTAAAATCTTGAAGGGCAGAAACAACCAGTCCAACACACTAACTATAGCTAACACTACTTTTATTTATTTATTTAATAAATTGATAATAATTAAAATAAATTAATAAAATAAGTTTAATAAATTAAAGAAATTCTTAACTAAAATGCAAAAAATATTTTGATAAACTTTTTAATAAGCTTTTTTTCTTATGTATCCAACACATTTAAGGTTGTTTTAGATTTGAAATTATTTTGTTTTTGTGCATTTTTAACTGAATTTGAATTTCTATTCAAAAAGAGCTTGAGATAAACAAGTAAATAAATTAATCATTTTCTCATCAGTAAGAAATGCATAATTCACCATTTTCTAGCATAACAAAAACATAAAAATTAAGAATCAGAATCAATGTAAAATTAAGCTATATAACTGGTTAAATAAATGTGTATTGATATAGTGTATCTGCCTGGTTAGCAAAAAATTAGTATAAAGGCTATATTTAATTGCAAATTAACATGTTTTAATGGTTACCAACCAATGAAAAGGTACCTTTCTTTGTAGTCTACCAGCCCAGATCCATTTTGGGCACTAAGGGATAACTCCTCAGCTAGAAAAACTTTATTGCTGCCACATGTTAGGTACATATCTGGTGGTCATCATCAGGATGAATGTAGATGTGGAAAGTGATTCAGTTTTTCTGTCATGTAATTGGACATCCAATCTGAAAAAATCTTAAAATCACAAAAAGGGCCCTAGCTTGTAGAAACAGTTTAATTTTGATCAAATTGGCAGAAAGCTTCTAAATACAATTGATAATGCACCTATGTACTCAAAACAGTACAATTTTGGAAAGTTTGGGAAATATTTAGCCCTAAGTAAACTATTTTATGCATTTTCCCCTCCTTTTTTTTTTTTTGGATTAATGCAAAAGTCTGTAGTCACATGACAGTATGAACAGATAATATTAGTCCTATCTTGAGTGCCGGGGACTGGACTAGAAGAAAACCCGAGGCCCCTTCCAGTCCTACACTTCTGTGATTCTCTGATTCTTTGTACCATGTAATACATCACAATATTTGTCATTATTTGTAGAATGGACTGATTTGAGACAAGTTTTTTTGTCTGCTATTTTTATGAAGTTATGCAGATAATCAGACCTCTACCCCCTAATTTTAAAACATATTTTTGATGTTATCTGCTTGGCTGGAGACATACGTTTAAAGCACATGTTGTATAACTGTAATTATCTTATTATTATCACTGAATACAATGACAATACATGTACACTACTTATATAAGAGTAATGACTCTTAGTAGAAGGCCGTAGAATGTCTGTGTGAATATATTGTGCGAATAACGAAGTATAACTATGGACTCTTACATAACCCCTTCAAGCTATATTTACACACAGAAATAGTCACAGTAATTTGCTGATAGTTGAAACATCTCTACTCCTCAGAATCTGAATCTGTAGTGCTCAATACTCTGTTGCTACACTTGTCACTGTCACAGCTGCATGCATCACAACACACCAAATCTTCCCTGCGGCATTTACATTTCCTCGTGCACAGGTACTCTCACAGCCACACTGCACAAAGGTGAGGATGGCTTCTGGAGCAGGTGGCAGCACAGCTATGTTAGAAATAAGATATCCCATGCTATGCAACACCCATCTGTTGTTGACTGAGGACACTTGAAGATACTGAACTGTGCAATGGTTCCATACGTCTAACTGATAACTTGCACATTTCAGGGGCTGCTTTAAACAGTCCATTTTGGTAGCAGTTTCTTGCTTGTTTTGTTCTTATCAAACAACTCATAGCATACATTATCCAGAGATGCTTGCTTCTTACCACAGTACATTAAAGATACCAGTGAGACACAGGTTGGCTCTGTCTCTTCCTTTGTCTAAGATGCACTGCTCTCAAGACATATAAAGCTCTCCATGAGCTCTGAGTATTCCGCTACTGCCTTCAATCAGCTCTTTTTTCCCCATTGTAGTGAAGGTCGTGCAAGATGTTGTGATGCAGTAGAGATAGTGATACCGCGAGTCTAGTCAAGGCCAGTTAAGTAGTAAATAAGTTACATAAGTTGTTTTGCAGCTTGTTATCTACTTGCGTTTTGTGTCAAGGAAAGCAAAAGTGTGAGCTTAGTTATTTGTTGTACATAAGCCAATTTTTACTGTTCCCTAGAGTATAAGAGCTTGAAATTATTGTAATTGCTTAGAGATTCAGCCATGAACCCCACTTGGAGTGTCTGGTCCTTCCCCTGAAGCCCACTTCACAGAGCTTCGTTAGAGTCTCCCTCTGCTGTTTGGAGCATAAACACTGATTAAATCTAAGTGTACCTAACTGGTGTGGGCATGTTTTTATTCCTCACCTGGTATCCAGAACCTGCAGGTATAAGTGGCTGGCATAACACCCATGTCACTGAAAGCTGAAGTGGAATCACATCCACTGACAGCATGAATGTGTGACAGCATAAAACAAAGCTCCATAGCCCCTTTATGCTTTGGAATGAATCTCTTCTTTTGGCCAAGAGCAGTTTTGAAATACAATTAATCTACCCAAGAACAGAGCACATAGATGTAACATTTGAGTCCAAGCTCCATATTAACACCGTTTATTCCAAATATTTGTTTTGCATGAACAACATGCAAGAACATGTGAATCTGCTTCCTCTTTATCTGCCTCAAGTTCTAGTAATACAAAATAGTTGCCAGACACTACTTTCACTGCTTGCAGGATGTCATCAAGCCTAGCCTCAAGATATACACAAACAATACAGGTGACAATCTCTGTTCACACTTCATGATCCAGTCACTGGGGAGAAAGTTTGCAATGTTTGCTTTATTCTGTTTGATTTAGTCTTTGAATTTGATATCATCTTGATTTGATAATGGTGTTAAATACAGTGGGATTCTGAACTTCTTGCATTTGGACATTCCTCCTGTGAGTTCTCTCACCAGATTTGATTGATTCTTCGGTTGCATAATTTTCACGATCAGCAGTGTATTAAAATTTTAGTCCATTGATAATGTTCAGCAGCTAATCAGACAGCTCCCCAAAAATTTTGCACTTGGTAGCATCTGTGCACACCATTTGCAGAAGCATCATGAGATCAAAAATAGCTAAAGTTGGCTCATTGGCTGTTATAGTTCTTTTGGGTTTTTCTTAGAGATTGAAGAGGGAAAGTGGGACAGGTGCCAGCTCATACTTCATCAAACCCCAGATAGCAACATCTCTGAACTAGGCAATAACTGTCAGTTTACTGAATATCTGACGATCAATAGTTATTGCTTGTGCTTTTGGCCTCTTCTTTTGTTCGATTGTTTTGTTGAGATTAACAAACGATTTGAGATTATGTCAATTTTATGGGATCAAAGATATCATCCCTTTTGCAGCCTGCTGGTTATAAACTGCTTCATTTCTTGTGTGCAATTCTCTCTTATCTCTTAACTTCCTACAGTTTCAGGTGGGGCCACGGAGGCTGTCTGTTCTCCGGGCTTGTTCCTAGTTCAATTTTAAAAGGATTTGTCATTCTTTCAGTCACAACTTTTATAATGCCTTGGCAACAATTTCATTTGCAGCCATGTGTTTTGTGGTACCTACTTTGTGGAGATCTGTTGCTGAAGGCTGCATTCCACACATTTCTTTTGTCATAGCTCTTACAGCTGCCTTAAAATGTGCAGTTAGGTGATACTTGGTCAGAGCCTTATCTCTTGTGCAAACATGCTGATGCTTCCCACAGTCATTGTTGAGAGACTACTTGATGGCCATGTCATGCCATACACTACTGAAGGATCTGGCAGTCCGATATAGTGCTCTATCAGTGAGGGCATAATATTTATCTGGCTTCTCCTCCTCCAGAAGTCTGGCTTCTGCTACACTGACACAACGCCATCTAGCATAATTCACATGACATTACTGGAAATCAAGTAGAATTATCTCTGCCAGTGTCTCAAGATCTATGGACTTGTTATCATCTCTGTCTTTGCTGCTATGCAATCCATCAGTAGTTGGGAGAAATGCATTACATAGGTTTCCCAGAATAGAAATGTATCTAAACAGTTTTTCCTTGGAAAATGTAAGTGTCCATGAGTTGATGGACTGATTGGGTGCTGTTCATGAAGTCTTCAAGAGATTTTAAATTTCAAAAGCATTTTATAATTACGGGTCTCATTATCTTCATAAAATAGCAGACAGAAAAACTTCTCAAATCAGTCCTTCTACAAACAATAAATGTGATGTATTACATGTTACAAAGGAGCTCATACTATCATGTGACTACAGATTTTTTCTTTAATCGAAGGCAAAAAAAGTAGGGAAAAATGTATATAAGAAATCACCGAGGGCTAACTATTTCCCAAACAATACTATTTTGAGTACATAGGTCCTTTATCAATTGTATTGAGAAGCTTTTTGTCAATTTTGGTCACAATTAAACTACGTGCTTTTGACCTTTTTGTGATTTTTTTTCATTGGATGCCCGATAATGTGATATAAAAAAACTGCACCATTTCTAACATCTACATCCATCCTGGTGATGACGACCAGATATGTGCCTAATATGTGTAGCAATTAAATTTTTTCCAGCTGATGGCTTACCTTAATTTATTAATAAGACACCCTTTTTAAATGTGGCTGGTAGACTATTAGGAAAATAACTAAAAAATATAAATGGAAAAAATTATTAAAATCAATTATTTAAAAATAGATTTTCTGCTGGCTGTTTTAAATCATAATTAAAATCAGTGATATAAATATCTGTGATTTAAATCACTCCCCCCTGCCTAGTGGGTATCTCTTGAGCAAATGCTGCCATTTGTCCTGCCATATTCTTTGGTAACTTTGTGGAACACACCAATATCCACCTACTTTGCACTTACATATAACCTTTCATCTTCAAACATATTAAATAAGTAATTAGATGATAAAATCCTGAAGATTTCTTCTGTATCCTGTACAGCACCATGCACATTGTTGGGACTTACAAATAATTGCCATTAATTTATTTCACTCATGACCTAAGGAAGAATTTGAGTCTGGGTTTCCAGAACTGAAAGGCTGATGTAGTCACTGACTACATTAGTTAGTCCACTATGATCAAAACTACTATTAATGGATTAATTCAAGGCAAGGTTGAGTAGGAGTGACATTACAAGTAATAATTTTATAGCAGTGAGCTTTGAAAGCATTGCAATGAATGGACGGATTTTTGGTGTTGAAATATTTCTATGAAAATTACATCTAGTCTTTAATGTCTTTTCTGTAGATGGATTTGACTAGCAAAATCATGACTTGTTTCATGATTTTGCATTGTCCTAACTTAAGCAGACTTCACAGTCTTGTACTTTATCTAAAGTGGGAACTTAAACTGTAAAGTAACTAGAAAAGAAGGAAAAGGTGCAGTTTCATTAAGCTTTAACATATCATTGGCTGTCAGGTAGACCTTGTTATGCTGTCCATCCTCATTTAACTATCCCACAAGATCTCTTAATGAAGTTAAGCCCCAAGTTCACTCCAATAATTCTGTGGCAAGAGTTTGTGCAATGTAACAATTCATCACTTGTCAGGAAGGCACTTTTAGTTTATACATTTAATAAGGGCATCCTCTAGCTTGGTTAATTAGAAGTGAACAGTTTGCATATTTACTAAATGCGGAGTGTCATTGCCACCACGGCCTATTGCCTACATGAATTATTTCTCTATCTGCAATAAACAGCTGGGTAATTATTACTGCCATAATCAGATAAATTCCCTCTGTAAGGGTTTTCTTACATGGCAATTCTTTGAACTCATCCAGAGCTGAACAAAATTTATGAACTCCAGCAGCTAGACCACTTTTTCATAGTATATTGTCCCTGTTCCCTATTTCAAGGACATGTAGAGCATCATAAATATTGTGTAAATTAGGAGGATAAATATGATTACCTAAAGATTACATATTAATAAACGTGATTTTCAAAATATAATTTTCAGGTTGTAACTGATTAAATGATAGCAGTTCAGTTTTTATCTAATTGTAGAAAGATGACAGGCCATCCATAGTACAGGCTATACTAGGTTACCAGAAAGACTCTACACTTCAAATATTTCTATAACTTGAAAACTAGAGACTTGTGTAAGAAAAGTATATAAATATTTATCATATGGATATTGTAGAAGCAATCATTTTAACAGTTTAGGTTATTAAAAATTATGTAGAATTTCACATGCCCCTTTGGTCATTTAATTTAAAAAGTCCTATTTGCCATTAAAAATATGATGAAGTTCTTTTCAAATTGCAGTTCACTATTTAATAATCCAGTAAGCAATTTAAATTTATGAGGTTACCAAAACTTTACACAAGCACATGAAAATGTTTAATTTCTGTATAAAAATAACATGTTTGCAACCAGTGGGTCAAGGCATTGAATTTGGTCCTCTGTTGGTCAGATTGTTCAACTCTGACTCATGTCAGCGAGAGCTTTTTCACATGTGCAGTTATGAAATCTGTTGGAATACAGTGGGAACATAGTGTGTCAGAAATAGTAATCAGCTACATTCCAAGGAAATAAAGGAAAATGAAAAATGTGGGCCAAAGTTTACAACTTAGGCAATGGATTTCAACCCGTGGTCTGTGGAGCCCTGGGGATCCGCAGACGATCTCAAAGGGGCTGCAAAAGGGTGTCATTACCATTGAACAGTGATTTTCAACTGTGGTCCACAGACTATATCTAAGATTTCCAAAGGGATCCACATCTCCATTTGAAATTTTTTAGGGGTCCACAAATGAAAAAAGATTGAAAGAAAAGATTGAAATGAAAAAGATTTAAGGCACAATATCCTACAAAAACATGTTTTTATCATAATGGATGATATTTTGCTTGAATATTGATAGAAAAGATACTTTTAGCTTATCAAATACTTCTTCATATAGGTCATGGAGCACAAAGCACCAAATAAGGGATGTCCCTTAAAAAGAGGATGTGGGGCCACTTGAGGAGCAAGCTCAGGATTAGCTAGGTGTGGTGACAAGGGTTTAAAAAATTCCTGTCTTGGTTCGTGTGCATTCCTCGCTTCAGACGGGAAGTTGGAGAAGAGAGCAGGCAAAAGAGGGAAGAAGGACTTCTTATCAGGTTTACTTCCATTTATGGCTTGGTGACAGTTTTATGGCCTGCTTTGGGTTTTTCTTTCTTTTTCTTTTTATCCCTTGCTTGAGACAGTTGGATTTTCCTAAAGGGATTAATTTCTCAAAATACACTTACACATACAGTCATACACCTTGCTCAGGTTTGACTGATTGAGGGGTCTGCACCATTTCTATTCAGCCCATGATACTGATGGGATGAATGAATCTGATAATGGAATGCTTATTTAATGGGGGGGGAAGGTAAACAGACAGACTGACACAGAGGAAATCAGTCCCCTACTGTTGCAGAAGCTCTGCTGAGTGACGGAACTGCAGGGGTTCATGTCTGGAGGAAAAGGATTGACCTTTCAGCCCACGCTTTCCGCCTGCCCGTTCAGTCACTAGGTTCAGACAGGCCCCCCCTTGCTATTCACCCAACCAACTTGTGGATGGATGAGGGTGGCTGAAACCTGTCTTAGTCCAAGACTTGGTCAATGGTTCATAAAGCTATCATTCATCATTCATTTGTACAATAACACACATTCTCTGTTCAATTCAAATCCACTATTTATTGGGGTTTTTCTCTCTATCACAAGTTGTCTCCCCTTATTCTTTTACAATTCCTTAAACTTAACACTTAAAACTTATGATTTAAACAGCTAATCATACTAACACAAATACACTAAACATATACTTAAAGACTTACTTACAACTAAACAACATTTGATTAATACTTACCACATAGATGGATGAACTCAGTTGCAACAAAAACAATAAAAGTTTATGGCCCAATTTCCTTACTCTTTATGTTACATTCCCAGGTTTTCATCTAGGTGGAACCTCTATCGCATTCACACCCAGCTTACTGGTTTTCATCCAAGTGGAACCTCTATCGCATTCACACCCAGGTTATCAGCTCTAATGCCCTATCTTACTTTTTTGAGCAGCAAGCTGGGGAGAGGCGAGATGGCTGATCAGACCGTCTTCACAGTGCAATTCTGGTGCACCTAATTGCACCTAATTGGACCTAATTCTGGTTCATTCTATGCGTGGCTCGTCCAATTTGCTTCTCTTCTGACCACCTTATATCTCCATCCCAGCGTATTGCTTGCTTAAACCAATTGTGACATTTTGGCTACTGTCCAACCAGCAAGTCCCACGCCTTTGAGGGAATTTTTGCCCTCCTGTGGCTAGTTACAAACCTTGGGGTGACCACTGTTGCTGGACAGATTCTCTGCTTCTTAACTGTCAACAAGCCTTATCTGTTGACCAGCTTTGACTTCCTGATTACCAAACTTTCGGAAACAGTTTGTTTTTTGTGACAATTGCCATTGTTGCTTGAGCACCCTCTATGCTGGTTTGCAATTACAAAAAAATGACCTTGGGGCACACATACATTACAAGCTCTATAGAAGTCTGTCACAACACTAGGGACAGGCCTTTGAGTAAAATGCTATATGTGCCTCATTATCCAACAAGGGCTACTTGAAGAATGTTATACTCCCTCAGCTCTTCAATTCACAAGGACTCTATTCTTTAGAATGATGAAGCCTGTGCCACTTGGTGCTTCCGGTCTACTTTGTGGCCTGGAACAGAGGTGGGTATAGAGTCATGATCTCAGCTCACTCTGCTGATTTGGGATGATATGGGCATGCAGTGTTTCCATACCCCCAAATGCAGGGGCTGTGATTTTGACTGATCCTTGTATAAGATCAGCAAGCATGAGGGGGAATGTTCATTCTGCCTTTTTACCTTACAAAAAAAAAAAGTCACAATCTGGGTCTTTGTGTTGACTTATATCCTGTAGTACTCCATGGCTCACCACAGCTATTCTTTGAAAAGACTTTATAAAAAAACTTATAGAAAAAGTGAATAATTCTGGTTTATCACTTTCAATTGTTCTATATAATTAAAAGTAGAGCCTCTCATTATCTAAAGAGAAGAGTTAGTTCTCATTAATATTCACCAGCAGAACTAAGAGAGGCCAATATGGTATAATTTTTACTAGCTAAGACAGTAGCATGACACATAAAAAATATATATAATTTATCTAGGGATGGACAAAAAGTACCACAATTCCAATTTAGGATGAAATTCATGGCTTCATAGATTTTAAGGCCAGGAGGGACCATTGTACTTATCTAGTCTGACCTCCTGTATAACACAGGCCATAATTTTTCACCAGTTACACCTGCATTGAATCTGATAACTTGTATTTGACTAAACCATTTCTTCCAGAAAGGCATCCAGTCTTGATTTGAAGACACCAAGAAATGGAGAATCCATCAAGAAATGGAAAATCCATCACTTCTATTCGAACATTGTTTCAATGGTCAATAATAAAAAGTTGTGCCTTATTTCTAATTTGCATGTGTCTAGCTTTAACTTCCATCAGTTGCTTCTGTTATACCTTTCTATGCTAGACTGAAGACCCATTTAATACCTAATTTTTTTCGTTGGGAAGATACTTACGAGTATATATTGTGATCAAGTCATCTCTCAGTCTTCTTTTTGGTAAACAGAACAGATCAAGCTCTTTAAGTCTCTCACTGTAAGGCATTTTCTCTAGCTCTTGAGTCATTTTTTTTGGTTCTTTTCTTCATCCTTTCCCATTATTAACTTTCTTGTTATATGAATAGTATCTTTTTTCCTCAAACACATTCAGACATTGATATCAAACTAAGTGAAAAGTGAGAGTCAGACAGTAAACTTTCAGCCCAATTGTTTCAAAATACTCTGAAGAAGGAAAACCAGTTTTAACAAAGACCTTTAGATTTTATAACATCATGTTTACTTTATAAATCATGCAAAGTTAAACACTCTAAATCATGCCAAGTACTATACTTTATGTAAGAGGTATAAGGGGGCAATAGGAACACCCCATTCCATGAGCACAGTTTTTCACATCATTTGATTTATAACGCTTGCATGACTTCTAATAACTCTTACTTCCCCATTTAATAAAACAGTATGACAAAAGAGAAAACAGTATGACAAAATTTGTTGAGCTGATCCATTCTACTATGTTAAAAAGAAATTATATAGGAAGGAATATTAAACCAATATTGAAAGCTTTTGAAAACTCACCCTTAATACTTGCAAAAGAGTACACTTTCCAAAAGGTTTTATCTAGCCCAGATTCACCTCTCTGGCTACAAAGTTGTTGATCCCTCTTCTGAGAGGTATTTTCCCTATAGAAATTGTACTTTCTTCCTGTTTTAGGTGTATAAGAAGTCACAAGCCTCCCCCATTCTCATAGAATCCTGGTTATGTAGTTCCAGACTCAGCTTTGGCCAATTACTATGGGAATGACATTGGGTACTCAGTGAATTCCATGCCTTATAATGTATCTGTCATTGGGTGAGAGACTTCTTGCCAAGATGAATAAAAATTAATCAGACCATGTCTACATTACAAATATAGGATTGACACCAGTTATACTAACTGCAGTGATTTTATGCCAGTGTATCACTTGTGTGTCTTGGACGGCACTCCACATACTCACCAGAAGTGCTTGTGTTGAAGCACAGTGTGGGGCAGCATGGGTAGGTATCCCAGTGTGCACCCTGCCACTGTCCAGCACACTCTTTTGGGAAGTTTGAACACTGCATAGGGGAGAAGGAACGAGTCGTACTGGGGTGACTGGATGCAAGGTCAGCTTCCCAGCATGCAACTCTTTCCATCCCCTAATGTGATCGTTATCCCATAATTTTCATGCCTTTTAAAAAAATCCCATGAACACACAGCCCTCCTTGCTGTCCACCATCTCTGAAATAACCTGAAATATTTAAGTATGTCAAGCACAGGCCGTACAATTCTCTGGTATTTGCAGAGCCATAAGAACTGAATCAGCAGGGAACATGATGATTTCTTGGAGAGGACATAGTGAGAACCAGTTCAAGATTGTCGATGGCATTCACAGAGCAGCTGCAGATGGTGGAGTGCTGCTTCTGGGCCTGGAAAACAAACACTGACCCATAGGATTACACTATAACGGAAGGTTGGGCTGTTGAGCTGTGGCTGCAGAAGTTTCAGATGTTCAAGGACACATTCCTGGATCTGTGTACTGAGCTTGCCCAATAACTGCAATGCAGACACCAAAAGGAGAGCTGCACTAACAGTGAAGAAGTGAGTGGCAATCACATTGTGGAAACTTGCAATATCAGATTGTTACCTGACAATGGGAAATTATTTTGGCATTGGAAAATCTGTGGGAGCTGCTGTTCTGCAAGTATGAAGGACCAATAATCATCTCCTGCTTTGCAGGGCTGTGACTCTTGGCAATGTGCAGGACATAGTGAATGGATTTGCAGCCATGGGATTCCCAAACTGCGCTGGAGCAATAGACAGCACGTATATCCCTATTTTTGCACCATACTACCCTGCCACAGACTACATCAACAGGAAGTACTACTCTTCTGTGGTTAGCAAGTGTTGGTGAATCACCAGGAATGCTTTACTTGCTGGACATTTATGATTATTACACTATGTCACTGATCCTATGCGTTACATCACACAGTACAATAACAAGTAAGTGGAAGCTCTCAGAACTGGTATGCACTCTGCAGCTTGTGTGTTGAAATAAATATGAATTATTTTCTAAATAGAATTTTATTTAGTAACAAAATCAGTGCAAAGAAACAGCTGTGCAATTTTAAAAGTAGTTATAAAAACTTAATAAATTAATGGAGCAGGACTTAACAAGGAGAAAAAAAACATTCATGTCCATTTTATCTACACATCCAGCATCTGTGGCTTTCACAGGTCTGTGTTTGTGAACCTGTTGTTGTCCTTAATGTTGCCTAGGGTGGAGTAGGGATAGGGATGCAGCCCCTGATGCCTTGTGGAATGTTATGGGGAGGTGCTATAATAAGTTCTCCATGGACTGCAAAGAGAGGCAAGCCCATGATTGTAGAACTCTGGGGCCACAGGAGACGTCACCATCTGTGTTTGCAGCTGGAAAAGCCCCATTATGTTCTTGTGCACCTCATTCTCCTCTTCCTGCTGGAACTCCTGGGCCTTCCTCCCATCCACTATTTCTTTCTTCAGTCTGTCTGCAGTGTTCATCCTCCAGGCTCTTTGGTCATGGTCTGATGCAGCACTGGCTTGCAGGATCTCAATGAACATGTCATCCCAAGTCCTCTTTTTTCTCCTCCTTATCTGGCTCAGGCATTTTGGCAGCGTGTAGGCTGAAGTCCCCCAAGGCCACAATGGCAGCAGTTGCAGATAAAACATACCAAGGTACCATTGTCTATAGACACAGCTGAAAGTGTTATGATTCAGAACTCTCTTCTCTTGCTCCCTTAAAGTGTAAAACAAGACATGCTTAGTGACACTTCTGCTTTGGCTTGCTTGTGTATCACTCCACTCAGCACCAGCCATGGTGGGTGTGGCTGACCAGGGTGAGAGAAATGAGGAGAGAATTGCTTGGTTGCATAAAACTATGAGTATAGGGCAATAGCACTAAATACTGGATCCATTTTCCACAGGTGGTTGTGATTGTAGCTGATCTCTCACTCCTGTGGGTAATAAAGGCACAGAGAGCACAGCTGCTGGTGCCTTGAAGCTGCTTGGGCCCCATATGCTGCTAGCCTATGTACTGCAATGGTGCCTGCTGAAGTTACCATTGACTGAAGTGGGAAGGTGTCCTACCAGGGAGCAACAAATAGGTTTCTCATCTGTAGAAAGCTTTGAGAGAGGATTGCAGAATATCTCCATGAAAGTGTCATCGAGATCTCTCAGTAGGATTCCAGGGACATCCCTGCGTACATAAATAAACTGCTCCCTGTGTCCCCCACCCCTTGCCAATGCTACAGGGGAATGAAAACCAGATAACAATGCTACCTTTCTTTGATGTACTGCTACCTCTTGTAGTACGAGTAGATTACTGAAAAGTTGATAGCTGTATCATGTTAAGCTGTTGGTCCCAGGTGCACATCATTATAATGGAAAATACTTACCCGAGGTTTCTTCTCTGGACTGGGCTAATCCGTGCTCAACTGCTAGGGCTGACTGGACTGCGGTGGAGACTCAACTCCTGACTCACAGCCTACCTGGACTCCCCAATCACATGGCCACCATCTTCCTCCACCTTCTCTTCCTCCTCATTGTTCTTGGCCTATGAGTCAAGTTTTTCAGAGATCTTTTTCAGAGATATCCACAGTGGTATGCAGGGTGATGATGTGGTCTCTGCCAAGTATGGCATGCAGCTCTTTGAAAAGTGCTAGGTCTGTGGTTCAGTATCAGATCAATTGTTGGCCTCGCTGGCCTTCTGCTAAGCCTGATGCAGTTCCTTTGCTTTCAGGCAGCATTCCCATTGGTCCTTGTCATACCCCTTCTCCTGCATCCCCCATACAATCCATTCAGTCTGCTGCTGGTCTATAGCTGTGTTTGCACAGCCCCTTCTCTCTACAGGCCCAGGAGTTCCAATATATCTTTTCTAATCCAACTTGGAGCACATTTGGTCCTTTTTAACCATCATGGTCAACTGGGAGGTTGCACACAACAATGGAGAGCTGCTAGGTGTGCTTGCCAAGCTGGACAAGGAATTAGGAAAAGGCATTTCAAAAATTCATGGCGCTTTAAAGGGGAGGGGGCCTTCTGGTCTCCGTGACCCCTGGGCAATGAAGTTCACAGTTGTGACCACAGCGGTCAGTGTTGAGCATTGTGGGACAGCTGCTGGAGGACTGTCAGGCTTGACATAAGTAATGTAGTGTCTACATTTATGCATCACCAATCTCAGTACATCAACCATCGCTCAAACACCACTCAGGGAGGTGGTGTTACAGCTTTGCTTACATTGGTGGGAGAAAAATTCAAGTGTAGACGCATGCACAACTAAGTCAGTGCAAGGTGACTTATGTTGACCTAACTTACTAGTATAGATCAGACCTCTGTCAGACAAGATTTTCTTTTAAAAGAAGCAATGCAGTAGTAACTAATAGCAACCCAAACTCCACTCTCTGGCCAAGAGCTCTGAAACAGTGCCTACACTGGGAGAAGAGAGAAGATCACTGTAAGGACAATTCCTTCCTTTTGTTCTCCCCCAACCACCACTACCAAATAGTGACTGGGGAAGGAAAGTAAGGGAGAAAAAAAAATGAGCTTCCCTATTTTTTCAGGAGCAATGGAAAGTCCTACCTTTGTACTTGTAGGAGCTCCTGCTCACTACCAGCTATCTAAGCAACTGAGGATGGGAAAGCACTCACCCCACAGTTACACATTTTTGTAAAAATAATACTTAGTTCTCATGTATAGTTCATCTGAGGAGCGTAAAGTGCTTTATATAAGTAAGCATTAATACCTGTTTTACAGATGAGGAACTGAGGCACAGAGAGATTTAGTGACTTGCTGAATGTCCCCTAGAAACCCAATGGCACAGCTGGAAATATAGCCCATGTTTTCTGACACCCTCTCCACCCATTTCTAACCACTAATAGATCTGCATCCCACTGCAATGACTGGAGGATGGGAATACCTAGGAATTAGAAATCTGTCTTTTCTGTGCTGGGACTGTGCACAGAATTTATGTTGGTGCATTCCTATAACTGTCTTCTTGGTCAATATATTATTAGCTCAGAGTAGAAGACTGGACCAAGGAGAGGCAGCTGTGGCACATGGAAAGTAGGGAACTCCATTAGCCCAGCACTTACAAGTGCAGAGATTTTCTTGTGTGTGCATCATTCAACTGTTTCCTCTAGTCCCAGCCCTTTGGGAATTTTAGCTAGGTCCATTAGGACTGGGATTTTATTTATTTATTTTGCACTAATATAGCCCTAGTTTGGATTTACTTAAAGCAGGATAACTGTACCCAGTTCCCAAACTGGCACAAGCTGTACTGGTCTGGGCACTTTCATACTGATAAAATTGCCTCTAGACTGTGAGGGTTTTGCCAATTTAACTATATTGATATAGTTAAATCAGCAAATCTTTCTAGTATAGAGCAGAGTTTTGTCTTGATAGGGCTCTAGAAAACTGATTTTCCACTACATTGCTCTTTGAAGAGTCATTTATACCTCTGCTAAGTGAGGGCAGAGTGCTCCCAAATCAGGAGTGCACACCCACTTTGCATAGGTGGAAATAATCACACAATACAATGGCGAATGAGACCTAAAGTGTTTATATTACATAGCAGATTCACACCAATTCTTCTGGCATAGGGTCATAGAAAATGGGGCAGGATATGCCCCTTTATGCACAAATAGAGTGTGACTAAATTAAATTAATATATAAACATATAATTTAATAAATAAAACATTAGTTTCCTTACAGATAATAGAATTTAAAATGCACATTTTCATGTCTGTGCATTAACTTTGTTTTTGTTCAAATTGTTTTCATCCTCTGGCTACTTATTAAGTAGAAACTTAAGTAATCTGATTCCTGCACTATTGTTTCAGAGCTATATGAATCCTATAGACTGAGAAGATAAAGCTGCAATTATTATGTTTTTGAACAGGATTGATATAAATGATAAGATGTAAAATTAGTGTGTATTTTGAAAACTCATTTGTGGCAGGTCTCCTGGACAAGGCCCTTTACATGTTCAATTGTTTTTGTCCACCAAGCAGTAAAATAGGTAAATGGGCAGGAGTTTGGAAAAGAACAGAGAAGCTGCAGCCCATTGACCCCTATGTTGAGCTAATAGCTTTGAGGTCCAATAACCCAGGTTCATCTAGTATTTAAAAACCAATAAATATTCAGTGAGAGTCCTGTGGCACCTTAAAGACTAACAATGTATTTGGGCATGAACTTTCATTCCTGTCCTGACCAAGAGTCCACAGAACTCTCTCTGTTTTGCTAAAAAACAGACTAACACAGCTACACCTCTGGAAATAAATATTCAATTATCTGGAGTTTATGATAAAGAGGCCAAAGCTATCTTAAAATTATATATTGAAAACAAAACATTGTTTCCCGTAACACTTTAGGCTTACATATGGAGGAATTTGAAAAAGTCAACATTTTAATTATTTATACTGTTTGTTTACTTAAGACCAGAATTGTAATTTCCTTATTCACATTGGTAAGCAGTTAATTACTCTGCCCTGGTCTACATAAGCTTATGTCATTATAAATACATTGCCTGAATGACGTAGTTAAGCCACTCTTACCCCCAGAATAGACAGCACTATGTTGTTGGGAGGGCTTCTCCTGTCAACATAGTTACTGCCTCTCAGGGTAGTAAAGTTTTCATTAAGCTCTACAGCAGTGTAGGGTATAGTTGTTGCGTCGCTGCAACACTGTAAGTGGAGACAAGTCCTCACACAAGTAATTTCACTGACAACAGGATTCACTTGTGCAACCATTCTGTGAAAACAAGGGAGGATGGGTCAAAATGTGGCCTTATCTGTATTCATTCCAATAAAAATCAATGAAGTCGGGTTTCCTTCATGTCAGTATCATGTTCCCAATGATGATTTATTTGGGTTGCGAACAGTGCAAGGGAATATTTAATTGTTTAAAAGCAGCTGTTTCCATTGGCTTTTTAAAACAATCTAGTAAATATTTCTATGGGGTTTGGTTTTATATAAGCATGTGTTTAGGAAACACTGATGAAATAAACTTGTTCATTATAACCACATGGATTTTCTGGTATGCATTTATGATAGCTTTTGTTAAGGGTCTGCTTGGTGCACCAAAATTATTGTATTCACAGAACTACAGTCAGAGGAACTTGTGGCTTGATTCACTGCCTCACAACAGAGTTTGTGGTGGGTGAGGGGAACTCCCTCTAAAAAGCAGGAAGTAAGGGAGGTGTAGAGCATGATGATGTCCCCTCATACTCTGGCTAACACAATTAACCCCAAGATGATCACTTTACTACAAGAGCCATCCAGAAATGGGCATTATGTGAGAGACACTGAAATCCATTCCTTCTTTCCACGTGTCATGTTTCTGTTCCTTCCAGTTATCTTAATTTAGAATTAACCCAATAAATTCAGATTGTAAACTTTGTCACAATTGAAACATGCTTTTGTTATTTTTCTTATCCATTTGAATGGCTAAAATGTTTACATTTCAGGTACAATTTGACAGACATTGAAAAGTCAGAAATTTAGACTGGAATGCAAAACTATGGCGTTTCATGTGCAATTTGAGTACAGAATTATGGTGATAGCACATATCAATTTTGGTTCACATAATTATATGCCATTTTAGAAGGTTTCATTTCCCTAAGCTCAGAGTTTTGTTAATGCATCAATAGTGAAGTTTGGTCATCGTGTATTCATGGGAGAAGCCTATGCACTCCTTCAGTAATTCTCCAAATTAATGATAAGTGTCTCATTATTGTTTTGTATTTGTTTCATATAAAAACACTTTACAAGAGGATGACTCTGTTTCCCTAAGAACAGAGTTCTGTTTCTGAAATAGCTGATGTGAAGTGCTGGCTACCAGTTCTAGCAAACCTGCAAACTGTGAATCTGTATAAATGAATGTGAACCTACCTAACCCAAACCTTTCCTATGGGTTTGCAACAAGAGTCAACCATAGGGAAATAGAGGTAATTCAAGCACAAGTCTTTTTAAGCTTTAGTGCCTGCAAGCCATGCATACTTGATTTCACACCAAAAAAAAAAAGAAATCAGACCAAAAATTGCAAATATCTTCTGCTCTTGTGATCTAATGATTTGACAATGTTCTCTCCCCAGAAATTCATGTCTGTGTTAGAATTTCTGTAAATTGTAATAGCTAAATCTGTACACAGTTTTATAGATTTAATGAAGCAGAAAGATTCTGTCCTCTATATACTACTAATATAAAATATATCTGTATTGTCTGATAACAGCCTAGACAGCTTTCTATTTGGTCTTTGCTACAAAATCTGTAGCACCTGCAAAGTTACCTATATAACTGGAAAATCCAGAGGAAATTACTAGTATTCAGAGAATTATAATCAGTACCTTTAAAAGATATTTTTCAAATTCTGTATCTTTCAAATATTGCCTATGATTCAAGCATAATAGATTAACAAGTGTAGCAATACATATGTAAATATTTAAGATCTGAATTAAGGCCCCAGTCCTGCAAAGTGTTATGCTTGACTGTTCAGCTGTTCCCACACAGAGTCTTATATTTGCAGTGGGACTTCTATGCAGGAGTATCTGTATGCTTGGGTATGAACCTTCGCTGGATTCAGGCCCAAATTCTTACGATCTTCTGATTTATTTGATTTCTACTCATGTGTCTTGGATTAGCCAGTATACCCAGTTTTTATTTTTGTAAATATGGAATATTTGATTTTAGCCATGCACCTGTAAATGTTATTATGAGTCTTTTTCTTCAGCTGAATTGAAAATATTTAGCTTTGGAGGTTTCACTTTCATCTGGTATTCTCCTGCAAGTGCTTTAAGTTTTTTAAAACAATACTTAACAAGCACTCAGATTAATTATAGATTCTTTTAAAATATAGACATACTGATAGATTAGATAAAACAAACTTTTAATTTACATCTACCTGCAGCAATTCATTGCTTCACACCCACTAGAATGACTGACTTCTTTGTGAGCTTCTCCATACACATTCCACTCTTGGTGCACAGGCATCCCATGCACTTGAAATCAGAATCCTTGGCCAGCAGTGTCCACTGGGGCTCCACATTCACCATGAGTATATTCATGTTCTGTACCAAGGGCATAAAGGGGGGGAATGAGCCCATCCACCCCTCAGTGCCTTCTTACTACCTGTAACACAGTTCAACTCACCACCTTGGGGCCTCCTGCTGGCTATCTGGGGATCAGCTCTGTACCAGACAGACACTCCTCTCTGCAATGTCGCCACAGTCCAATCTAGCCACTTCCCACTGTGGCCACTGCAGTGCGGCCACCACTTCAATGGCAATGGGGGAGGGAAGAGACCCAGGGCCCACCAACTACTCCAGGTCCCAGCCCAGGGACCCTGTGTGTGGAAGCCTTTCGCTGCATCTCCACCACAACTTTGTGGATTTCCCTGGGCCACTTCCCCACAGCCCCAGTACCTTTTCCGCTCTTGCTTCAAGGCATTCAGCTCTGCTGAGCCTCAGCAGCCAGCCGTCCAGGGTGCTAACAGACCTGCCTCCTCAAGCTCCTGGGAGTCACTCATCTTTTTCTGCTCTTCAGCTCCCTTTTATATTGACCTCATGGGCCTCGATTGGCTGCCATGCAGCCCCTTCCTATTGGCCACCTTTTGCACAGCCTCTCCACAGGCTATCTTAACCCTTTCCAGGCCTCTGAGTGGTAGGCAGCCCATCACACCACCCATAGATGTAAAGACAGCACTCAGCAGTGGCTGCATCTCCATGCTCTTTCTAAACCTTTTACTGTAGATATTTGTATGTATTCGTGTTAGAATTAGTTTTAGTGCTGTTTGCCATTCACAATTAGGTATAGTCATTATTTTAATATTTCAAGGGAAAATATTTTTCTTTGGTATCAGGAATTAGTCTTGACTGAACCTGTCTTCTGAGTTCAAAAACTTTCCTTCTTGTGAAGTAACTATGCTGCTCAATGATGGTCACATTAGGTGTCTTTTTGTCTAGGGAGGGACATATACCTGGCAAATATCCTATTTGTAGTTCCTTCTTTAAAAGGACCTTTTGGCAAAACAGGCTCACCTCAGACTTCCTCTAGGATTAATCTATACAGCCTGCAGCAAACCTGGGAAAGGATGACCCCCCTTGAATTAGCTTGATCTGAGTCCAGAAATGCCATGGTAAGCTCAAGATCAGCAACTGGACCTGAGCCCCATCTTCTAAGATAGCCCTGACTATGGATTTTGGTAGGGCTGTGGCATCAGCAACTAACGCTGCTGACAGGAGAGAAAGGAGTACTGATGCTCTGAGAAGTACAGTGGCAGCTTCACTTGACCTGAGCAAAAAGAGGCTGAAATCACTTCACAGTCTAAAAGGATTTCATGGCCTGAACTGAGTACCACTGGAGCACAATACCAGGTTTTCAGTACCATCTCAGGTATCAATACCAGTGACTTAATCCACATCAATTACATCAGCATCAACTACCTCAGCACTGATCACTCCAGCACCATCTTTCTTGGTACCAAAATCATTTGTCACCAGTAGGCCTCCAGGTTATTGCAGAGCTGGAGTCCCACTGTCTATGGTGTTGACTATTGCAGTTACAGCGCTGGCTATCACTGTTGCTGCAATACCAAGCACTTGCTCAGTACCAGTGAGGTCTTATACCAGGGAACATCCTGTGACCCAGTTAAGGATGCATCTCTTTGTTTTTATCTGATTCTGAATGAAATAGACAGGGACCCCATATTTATTCCCTGAGTCCTATTCACGTGAGCCCTATAAGTCAGATAGGGAATCAAGAAACTCCTTTACACCTCATAAAGTTAAGGCTTACAGAAATATAGGCACACTTCCTCATACCCTCCACCTTGGCCCACAGCCCCATTTGCTTATAATATGCCCTCATGGCCCTATTAGAACCCTTGGGACTTACATCATGCCAGACAGCTCTCCTTTGAACCCCCACCTAGGATCAATTCCACTGCTTCTCAAGGAGCTAATTCATCAGCCTCAATATCCACAGGATCATCAGAGGAGGAGTATCCTCCCATGGAGGAACATATCATACTTTCTGCTATCTCTTCATCATTTTCAGATGAACAGTGGTGCTGTCAGCACTCTTCAGACATGACAGTTTTCTAAAACTTTTAGAGAATTGCTCCGCCATAGAGCAGATTCTCTGGAAATTCTTGTAGAGGTAGTAAAAGAGAGCTCCCATAAGCTTTTTGCTATTCGCCATAACTTCATGGCCAGTTGCATATAGCCAACAAAGAATCATTTATGGTCTCTCTGACGCTTGTAGCATTTGCAGAAAGGCTAACGTCTTCCAACTCAGAGGCTGTCAAAATTAGAGTCTAGTTGCATTACATAATCATATCTGTTATGAGCTATCCAAATTAAATCCCCTGGTATAGATTAAGACTCACTCCATTAGGGCTTAGTCAGCTTCTGCAGCTTCCTTCAGAAGTAAATCCATCTCAAAGATATGTAAAGAAGCTACATGGGATTCAGTCTACACTTTTACAAGACAGTGTCCCATGGTACAAGCATTGAGATCTGATTCTTCTTTTGAAAAAGCTTTGCTGCAACCTTTATTTAAACAAGTAGACTCCAAGAACGCTTCTTATCAGGTAACTATGAGTCACCAAGAGTGAAACATATATGGCCAGGCATGAAGAAGAAACTGTTACTGAACTTAGAGTTAATTTCTTTGAGATACATTGTCCATAGGTGTTCCATGACCCACCCTCCTTCCCCACTACTGTGGAATCCTGTTACACCTGGATTCTATTTTGGCAAAGAAACTGAGGAATAACTGGGCCTACTCCATCCTTTATGCCCGTTTTATGGGGCACAATGCATTTGGGGTGCTGCTCATCCCCAGCAGACATTACTAGCCAAAATACTCCAGTTTCAAGTGTATGAGGCACATGTCCACCAAGAATGGAATATGTATGAAAAGCACATTTCAAAGAAACGGTTATTGTAAGGTAAGTAACAGTTTCTGTGGAACTGTGAATGATGACCCTCACTGGCACTGCTGCCTAATGGTCAGGCAGGGGTGTGGCAGGTAGTCTCCCTCCCAGATCTCTCCCCTTTCTTCTACAACTCCATCCTTTGGGGTTAGTCCCTTCTTTTGTGGCTCAGCCCTCTGGCCAGGTCACATGTTCTAGTTTACCCCTTTTGGAGTGTCCAAAATAAAAGTCTAATAATGTAGAAGTCTTTTGGAGCCTGGGAGGGCTTAAGGCTTTCTCCATAGCTCTGGGACTTGGGTCTGGACTCTTGTGTATTCAGGGTCTTCCCCAGCAGTATTTCCTGTTGAGGGGTAGACGCCTATAGTTGTCCCACCTTCAGGGGTTGGGTAGATGAGCTCGGGCCCACCCTCTCCAGCAGGGCCCATTGATAAGCAACTAAGTTCTGCACCTTGAGATGCTAAATGGCTGCTTCCCTGGATCACTTCCTACCTGAGTTTCACCTTTTCTCCCACAGAAGGGTAAATGAAAGAACTGAACTGAAAATAAAGTTTCTCTCCTTCCTAAACAGTCACCAGTCTCTCCTTTGCAGGGTTGGTCAGGTCACTGTGGTCAAGTCTCAGGCAACAAGTGCTCCTGGGCTGTGGCTTCCCCAGAGCTCAGAACATAGATCTGTTCCCTTCTACTGATTCCCCTTTTGAGCTCCATCTCCAGCTTGTCCACTACACATTTTACAACTGTGGTTGGGCAGAGCCACCTGGGCCCAAAGCTCCAGGACTGACTGTGAACCCATCCAAGTGTAAGATGATGTACCTGGAAATCACCAACCTTGGTTACACCATGGGGAGGGGCAAGTTGTTCTCCCATGTGGGGTTTGCATGCCCCATCACAAGAATGATACTAAATAGTGAATCATCAAACATCAATTCTTTTTGCAGTTACAGTGGTCTCTGTTCTTTGAAGAACTCCCATCCAAGGATATGACCTGTTCTGACTTGGCTTAGCTTGTGAGACCTGTTGAGTTTAAGGTTTGAAATAAAAGCACTGACACAACCTTAGAGTGAGGCAAATTGCTTCTAACATACTTTTAGAATGCTTGGCTAATTTAACATTCATTGTCATTCATACTGATCCTTTATAAACCACAAATAATAGCCGTGTCTTTTAATTCTGCAGGATTCAAGTGGCTCAGCAGAGCACAACAGAGGTAGGCCTTACATCTTTTCTCCACCAAAGAGGAGACAAAAATACTGTATTTCAGATCTACATGAAGGGGCCAAACCTGTTCCCATTGAAATCAATGGGAGATTATCATTAACTTCACTGAGAACAAAATTGGGCCCTAATATGCTTCTTTAAAAAAAAAATCAAGCTGCTTTTCACTTGCAAAACATAATCTACACACAAATGAATGTGTCACACATGAATATCCAAAAACTCTGCAATCAGTGTGAATCAGCACACTCATCAAAGCAATGCCAAACCAATCTGTGATTTGATACTGGGACTGAATTCTTCCCAACAAACTAGCATGGGACACAGACACACCAATACAGTTCTTCCACAGTTCATGGGCAGTGGTACTGCTTCTGCCTACTGTATTCTCCTACCCATCAGCTGATCCATGTATTTACAGACTCACACCCCATGCTTCTGCATTACCACCTTGTGTACTGCTGCAGAGCATTGTTGTGTGGCGTACTAGGTGTGTGAATTTCCTGTGAATGTTCTCTTCCCCTGTACAGAAGACCCTTTGTAGTTCCAATGCTTTTTGGACCTTGTCCACCTAGGTAAGTGGGCAGGATTAGTATCACTTTATATAATGAACTATGTATTATGAAAAAATCTCCTCAGTGATTTTCAGACAAAACCATGATGTTTATCATCAGTTTACAAAGGAACTTATGTGCAAATACATAGTTGAAATGAACATATAACAGCATTTGGATAGTTGATTGATTGGAGAGATAACATTGCACATATTGCATGCCATATAAGCATATTATATAAGGACTCACATTATTGTTCCATTAGTTAGGAAAGTGCTAGGCAAGACAGGCCATAGACACGGTCCAAGTAGAGTATCTTTCTGAGTGCTCCATACAAAGCAGATAGTTTCAGAATACTATTGAGCCACAATAACTCACCAGCAAGACAGTTTTCAAACTCCTCCACCTCTAGAGGATCTATCCCTCCTCAAAAAGATGCCCCTATTTCTGCTTAATCAGCTGTGGCAGGCATGTTTCTTTCCGAAACATATCAAGGAATCTGCTGTGCATGACAATCTCTCAGGCATAGCTGGTCAAAACAGACTGGGGCACTTTTCAGTACTAACAGTATATAGTGAACACACTGAGCAGAAATAGGGGCTGCTATAAGGTAGAGAGGGATTGGGGGCTAGATATCTAACATATCTAACATTTAAGGTAATGTATGTCTTCTGTTACAAATATATGTGTGATGTAAAGTACAGAGCACCATAATCTATGCTTTACATTCTTCCTCCAAGACTAGATGTATAGGTGTATTTATTTTTTACTGAATATTTTTGGTAAAGTCAAACAGTTTTTGAAATGGCAGGTCAGATTCTGGTCTCATATTCACCAGTACAAACCCATTAAATCAATAGTTATTATATTGGTGTAGCTAAGAAATTGTCCCAGTAATTGCATTTAAAGTTCCATATTCTTTGTTTGAGGGGGAAGGATGACGTATATAGTTGGGAAGGTAAAATTGATTTAGGCTATCTTCTCTTATGCTAAGGTTACCTACTGCCTATGTTGCAGGAATTTTATGATTTGAGGGCTAAGCTATTTCAAATCACAATAACTTTGTGCTCCTTCTGGGTACTCTAGGCAAATTATACTGCATATTGATTTTCTCAAATGCCCTTTACTTTACTTAATACTATGATTTTATGGTTATCTGGTCACAAGATCACAAAATTCCTGTTAAAATGCAAACAAAATGCAATATTTTGATAAAGTTCAATAAATGTAGGTCAGTATAAATCTGTGAAATGATGCTGTTCTATGCATCGCCATTAAAATCTGTATATTGCTGAAATCATCATTTAAAGACCTTTCCAAAAGTGCCAGGAACAATATTCTATATGTATTTTTAACCTTTATACAGACAGCAGGAGCACGGTCAACCAAATTTGCTTCTCAGAGCTGGAACCAATACCACTGCATGTTTCATAATGAAACATCAGAATAACAGTAAGTTACACTGGCAGATGAACAACTTTTATTTTAAAACCTACATAAGGTGAAAAAATCAATGATGTACACATCAGTAGCTACCTTGCAGACTTGGTAGGCATAATCTTATTTGAATGACAGTAAGAAGTATCTCTGAGCTCCTAAATGGGCACATTTTGGATATCATGAAACAGTCCCCACTCCAGTGATGCCAAGCAAAGGTACTTCTTTCCCAGACTTGTCCCATGTGATCATCAGTGCTCATTTGTTTGTCCAGTCTATTGTAGATCATTCTGAGCACAGCATCTGCCAAAAATGCATCTATTTATTTTCTTTACATAGGAATTTCACAAAACAACAGAGCAGTTTTATAAACTATTCCAAAAAATAACTGATACCTAACAATTTTTGCATCTGCAGAGTTCCTATTTTCTTTCACCACAAACTTTGGTGAAAACCCAGATGGTTAGGCTCTAGCTTGACAAAACCATTTGGCCATATTCAATTCCCTTTGCACATATGGAGCACCCACGGGAGTCAATGGAAGTTTTCTCAAAGTGGAGGTTCTAATATTAATCACTGTGAATGAAGGAGGTTGGAATTGGGGTGGTAACATATGAAGTGTTTACATCCTTGGGTTGTGTGAGGCATTCACAGGAAAAGAATTCATTATTACCGCTTGTTGAACTTACTGTTTAGAAAGAAAATGAGAAATGGTTGGGAGGAAGAGTCTGATTCAAAACGCATCAAAGTCATTGGGAGTCTTTCCGTTGACATCAGTGGGCTTTGAATTTGTTGTTTTGTTTTGTTTTTTTACTGTGCAAGCATATACGCCTATGGTTGTGGACCTCAGTGTTATTGGTAGATATATACTTACATGTATGATGTCTAAAGATAATGTCTGTAGTTTGTTCTTTACATATATGCTAGTCTCATCGCTCTCATTACATACTGGCCAACCGTTCCATTGCACAGAGCATAGTCTCAGAGCCTAAATATTATACTGTGAATTAGGTAGAGACATATTTAATCACTTTTTCATTTAATTCCTTAGGTCTAATCTCACTACCATTGATATTAGTGAGACTAAGATCAAATCTTTAAAGTATGGTAGAAGAGATGTGTGGATTTCAGGGTGTAAAACATTTTAGAATAAATCTAAATTGGTATCATTTTGCTATGAAGTCTATTCATAAAGTAATATGAATCAGACCAGTACATACTTTACATTTTGTGATCACCCCCAGGACAGAACCATCAGAGGTAACTATATATGTCAACAATATTATAATAAAGTCAAGTAATGTAAACATCATGCATACAACATTACTGAAACAGAAAATATTAGCAAAATATGTAGGCTGTTGAAAATATATTAAAATCTATTGAAAATTATATAGTTATTTAAAAGAACTTACATTCATGAGTGGTGTGATGTAGAACATTAATGAAGATATGTCTAGCTATCTGTAAGAAATTGTGATGATCTTAGGGTAGCACTTTCTAATAAAATTATATATTGCCTTAAACTTACTTTCTGCAAATGATCTAAACTTTTTTTTGACTTAAACAAATTATGGTAATGAATCATTTATTCTAAATAATGTAATAAATCCTAAGTGATAATATGAGAAATATTTTTCAGTTTGTTATAATTAAATCTGTAATAAGATAGATAGATAGATAGATAGATAGATAGATAGATAGATAGATAGA